>JARHVA010002062.1:1097500-1700000 GCA_037957365.1 Torreya grandis
TTTGCAAATTTTTGGGCCTTCAGCTCTCCTTACTTGTGTTAGATTCTTGGGCTCATCGGGTTTGGAATCTTGAAGGTGATATGGAGATTATTTTGGCAGCAAACAATTACTTTTTGGTTATTTCCTCTTATATGTCAGATAAGAATAGGGAATTTGAAAGAGGCCCTTATTTCTTTAACCAAGTGGGGATTTTCATCAAGCCTTGGCATATAGGCTTTAATTTAGTTGAAGAGATCCCCTTATGAATACCTGTGTGGGTTCGGTTGCCAAGAATTCCTTTGGAGTTTTGGAGGGAAGATATTCTTCACTCAATCTCACTACTTCTTGGAAAGCCTGTGGGAGAAGCTACACAAACTCAAGAACGTAAGGTAATTTCTTATGCTCGTATTTATGTAGAATTTGACTTAACTAATCCATTACTAGATTCTATGGAAATATGCATGGGATCCTCTTCTTGGATCCAACAGCTGGATTATGAGACTCTCTCGTTTAGATATCAAATTTGCCATGAATATGGCCATTTACTCTACAAATGCCCCAGATTTAAGCCCACTCCCTTGGATGACTCTAGGTCTCTTAAGGGGGATAAGGTAAAGGCACCTGCATCTACTGTACCTATGGATAATGAGGGCTTTACTCAGGTTAAATCCTATAACAAGGGAAAAAGTAAAAAGAGAACTTGGATGGATAGACACAATGATGGTATTTTCAATAGATTTGAGGTTCTTGAAGACCTAGTATAGGAGGAAGGGATTCTAGTTGAGCTTTCTTCTAGGGATAAGGAATTGTAAGAAGTTCAGGAAGAAGGGGATGTGCAATGAAGGAGCATCTACTGCTTTCTTCAGAGGACCCTCAGTGTATAAATTGATGTGGATCTACCTATTCAAGCTCAAGATACCAGGGATACCCAGGGGTCACAAGCTCTGATGAACTTGGTTGTGGTGGTTATATATGCCCCCTATTCCTAAAGGGGCTTCATATCTCCCACAGATTTTGGCTGGTGATTTTAATTCTATTATTAGTTTAGAAGAAAAATGGGGTGGAGTTGCCAAGTTGGACCCCTCTGCATATCTTTTCAAGGATTATGATAGATTCCTTGAATCTCATTGATGTGAAGCCAAATAATGGTATATTTACATGGAATAATAAGAGATGTGGTGCTGAGGCTATCTCAGAAAGGCTCAATAGATTTTTGGTTTCATGTTATTGGATGAATGATAGGTTGCTCACCAGTTCAAAAATTCTTGATTGGAGAGGCTCTGATCATTGGCCTATCAAGCTCTCAGTTATGGCTTATGGAGTTTCCAAAAACCCATCTTTCAAATTTTAGCTAATGTGGTTAAGAGATCGTTCTTTACAGGACCTTATGGAGGAGTGGTGGTATGAGGGGTTGCCTACCCATGGAACGACAATGTTTACTTTTTGTAAGAGACTTCAGCATGTGAAGTACAGGCTTAAGAAGTGGAATAAAATATATTTTGGAAACCTATAGGCTCAGAGGATTACTACTCAAGCTAAGTTAGACAACATAAATTGGTTGATTTAGGATCAAGGGAGGACCCTTGACCTTAGTGAAGCTGAGTCTTTGGCTCTTAAAGGATTAGAGGAGTGGGAGCTTCGAGAGGAGATCTTGTGGAAGCAAAAATCTCAGATTGACTAGCTCCAGGAAGCGGATAGGAACACTACATTCTTTCATAATTTAGTCAAGGCTTGGAGACAAGGAAATTATGTTTCCTCTTTGATCTCACTTGAAGGGGCTCATCTCTCATCCAATGTGGATATTTCTAGGGCTGCGGTCAACTATTTTTCAAATCTCTTTTCTAAGGAGGGTCTTGTTGCTAGGGATGAAGAGAGGGAGATCTTGTATTTTATTCCTCACCTGGTCTCTATAGAGATGAATGAAGCTCTCTTATAGCCTATTTTCCTATCTGAGGTGGAGAGGGTGGTGTTTAACATGAAAACTGGTAAGGCTCCCGGTCTTGATGGGTTTTCTGATTGAGTTCTTCTAGGAATTCTGTGAAATAATAAAGTTTGATCTCCTTGAGGTGGTTCAAGAATCTCATAAGAATAAATATATGCTCAAGTCCATGAATTCTAATTTTTTGGCACTCATTCCTAAACAAGAGGAAGCTAATCAGTTAACTCAATTCAGACCTATCACACTATGTAGTGTGGTCTATAAGATCATTACCAAGCTGATTGTTGAGAGACTTAAGCCTCTTCTTAGCACTTTGATCTCTATGGAGTAGGGGGTTTTGTTGAAGGAAGACAAATTTTGGATGGTGTAGTGGTAGCAATGGAAGCTATTCATTCGATGGCTAACTCTAAGGAGAGGGCTATGTTTATAAAGCTCAACATGGCTAAAGCTTATGATCAGGTGAGCTAGGAATTATTATAAAGCATTCTCTTGGAATTTGGCTTTGGTGAAGAGTGGGTGAATTAGATTCTAAGCTATGTGACCTCTTCTTCCTTTTTAGTTCTTGTAAATGGGGAACCTTCTAATTTGTTCAGGGCTTCTCAGGGGCTTCGGCAAGGAGACCCTCTATCTCCTTATTTATCCATTTTAATGGCAGAGGGTCTAGGAATATTTGTTAAGTCTCAAGTGGGATGGGGTCTTATTCATGGTTGGAGATGGAATGACTCTCTTCCTCCCTATGCTCACCTTCAGTTTGTGGATGATACTATGCTGATGGGCATTGCCAGAATTAGTGAAGCTGTGAACTTCAGGTGAGCTTTAGACATCTATATGAAGGCTTCAAGTTAGTGTATTAATGATGACAAATCTTCCATCTATTTTTTCAATACCTCCCAGCCTATTCAAATCAGGATTGCTAGGATCCTTAGATTTCAGATTGGTTCTCTTACCCTAATATACCTTGGGATTCCCTTGTCTTTGGGATCTTAGTATCATGTGTATTGGTAAGGAATCTTGGATAAGTTCTGGAGTAAATTTAATCACTGGACTCTCAAGTGGCTTTCTTCTATTGGGAGACTAGTTTTTCTAAAGATGGTGATGCAGTCTCTTCTTATTTATAAGTGTTGTGTGCAAGTTCCTCCTTCTAGCTTTGTGAGGGATTTTGATGCTCTTTCTCAGAAGTTTCTCTAGTCTAGTACACTCCTCTCTTCGAAGTGGAGTCTTGTTAAGTGGAAGTATGTTTGTAGGCCAAAGCATGTTGGTGGCCTTGGGCTTAGGTCTATGGCACTTATAATTACAGCCCTAGCTGCTAAGTTGTATTGGAGGTGGTGTCCCAATCAACAATTAGATTGGGCCAAGATTCTTACTCACAAGTATTTTCTTGGTGTGGATAGCTCAGAGGTGTCGCAGCTAGATTTGATGGGTAAAGGATCTTGTGTTTGGAATACCCTTAAAAAGGGAACACAACTGATTAAGGAGGGTTTTTTTTAGATTTGTAACAGTGGCTCAGATGCTCTATTTTGGCATGACTCTTGGGATGGACACCCGGCCATGATTTCTAGCTTTCCTCAGCTCTAGCCTCTTTGCCACACTTTTACTAATGCTGGTTGGTGGAAGGTGGAGCATTTCAAGAATGTTAAGCACTTGGGTCAGGTGGAGGTGACGTGTTGGAAGGATTCTTAGGAGTGGCCTACTAGTGGCTCTAATGAGGACCATGCTCTTCTTTATCATGTGCTAGAGGATTGGTTTTATAGCTCCCTCAATGGTAGGGATGTTTTGGCTTGGAGTCCTAACCCAAAAGGCAAATTCTCTGTGGCTCAAGGATATGCTATACTTGATAGGGACCTACATGGTAGAGATGAAGTGCACTGGTGGAAGAAGGTTTGGAATAACTTATCTTGGCCTAAATGTAACTTTTTCTTATGGTTGTTGGTTTAGAAAGAATGTCTCACTTGGGAGAATCTTCGCAAAAGAGGCTTTCAGGGGCCTTCTATTTGCTTATTATGCACTCACAATGAAGAGTGTTCCTCTCACCTATTTTTTCTTTGCCCTTTCTCAAGGGATATGTGGCATAGATGGTGGGAGGCTTAGAGTCATGGGTGTATTCATGCCACTTCTCTCAGTGACTTTTTGGAAAGCTTGGGCAGACCTCCAGTGAAGACTTCCTTCTTGTAAGTTGCCTAGACAGTTGGACTGGTCTTTATTCTTTGGAACCTCTGGTTGGAAAGGAACCATATAATCTTTTGTGACTCTAAGTTAGATATCCTTCAATTGTGGAGGAAGATTCTTAACAGGCTTTAGGAGACTATCTTTGCAAAATGTGATATGTCTGAGAGTATAGATGCTGATGATCAAGCTATTATGAGGAATTTGAACCTGGATGGCAATAATCAGGGAGGCACTCTCCGAAAAAGGCCTTGCCATGGTAAGCAATGAGTTTGTAGGGTTGGACGATGGACTCCTCCCCTAGCTGGGATCTTGAAGATTAACATAAATGGATCTTCTCGAGGGAATCCAGGTCATGTTGGTATCGGGGCTATAGGTAGAAGTAATGATGGGGAGGCAATTTTTCTTTTCTCTATCTACAAGGGCCAACACTCGAATACTTTGATGGAGGCTCTTGCTATTAAGACTACTATTGAGAGAGGATGCTCTTTTGGCTCAAAAAAGATCATATGTGAGTCTGACTCTCAAATTGTTGTTGACATGCTGAATAACCAGAGTTTGGAGAATGTTAATTGGAAGTTAGCTTCTCTAGCTAGACAAATTTTAAGTTTGTGTAGTTCCTTGGATTCTATCTTCTTTCATCATATCCCTCATGAATGGAACATAGTTACAGATTGTTTGGCAAAGTGGGTTGCTGAGAATGAGGATAGCTGGGATATTAGCGGAAGGGATGAGCGTCCTTTGGATTATCTTGGGATTTTTTATCAGCTTTTATTAGAGGATAGGAATATGTAGTCTTGTGGTGGGCATTTGGCCTTTGCTTTGTAATTTGGTTTTGATTGAATAAATTTTTACCCCTTTTATTTATGTTTATTTTTAAAAGTGTCAAATAAATAAATTATTACTCTAAGAAATCCATGATTAATATTTAGAAATAGAAAAAGGTGTTTGATAAAAAATATTAGATAAATGAAACAAAAAAAATATTTTGAAAATAAATTCACCTTAAATCCCATAGGTTGAATTTACTAAAATTACTAAATTATAAATTTTAGGAAACATGATAAATATTTTATTGAACAAAAATAAGTTTTATATGAACTCAATACTACTAGAAAAATAATAAGATAATATGACAAAATAGTGTTTTTCTCAAAATATCAGCTAGTAAATTAATAACCACAATAAAAGAAACCCTAATAAAATAATAATCATGAAAAATTAAGGTAAAAGGGGAAAACATGAAATTTTCACCTATGTAACTATAAAATATTCATAAATTAGGTTTAAAAAAGAAACCCAAAGGCATAAGTTTGAAAATCCTATAGAGTAGGATGAAACCTCAAGGATAACCTAAGGTTTGGCAATGTTCATGTTCACTAATATATTTTACCCTAATTCTAGTTGTAAAAACCTAATTAAGATATAATATTGAATGTGTTTTAGATTATAAGGCATGAAAATTAAGTATGAATCTAAATGTAAAAGATTAAAACCAATTGAATAAGAGGTATGTGATAAATATAGAAATTACTAAAGAGATCAATATAATTAACATTGTTGGTTCACATATTGACTATTTCTAGCTTTTAACAATGAAAAGGTGTTGGAATAAAGCATGTGAGTTGCTTGAATATATAATTAAATTCTGTACATAAGTATCTATAATTTCAATCTTAGGAAAAACCATCAATGATACTAACAATTGGATTATGTTAGTATCATTGGGGTTTTTTAGGCTCTATTATTGTAAAGTCCTTTTCACCTTCTTGAAATAGTTATATATGTGTGATATTGATACTTGAATGTATGCACAAGTCTAAAAAATAATTTTCTTCTCCTTAAAACCCTAGGTATGTTTATTAAGGGATAGAAAATGTAAAAAAATGGGTATTGTAATGTACCAAGTTTACACAAATCACCCATGTTAATGATTGACCATTTACTAACTCTAAGTAACCAATAATCTAATGAGGGAATTCAAGACCCATGTAGTTCTTCCCTTTAGTGTGAATAAACAATTATGATCCTTTGATATATAAATTCACATAATGATATACATTTTAACAATTGAAAATATTAACTCTTGACTTTGATTGATATGCTTCATACTTGGATGGTGACTACCCTTAGTGACTGATCTATGAGTTTAAATGAACATGGCTATCATTTTAGATCTACAATAGTGTATATCTGCTTAAAATATAAGTTCTAATTTATTTATTGATTGATAATAAGCTTGAATTTTATTTTTATTTTTATGAATCCATTTGGGTAATTTATTATTCCATTGACACACTAGGAGAATGGGCTAACCCATAGGAATGATTTAGATTTGAAAAATAACCATTTTTGACAAGGGATAGTAGTGTCACCAATAGGATAGTTTCATCAATGAAACTATCTGAACCTAATATTAATGTTTAGGAGACATGAATGCATATATGATGATGATGATGATGATGATGATGATGATGATGATGTGTGTGTGTGTGTGTGTGTGTGTGTGTGTGTGTGTGTGTGTGTGTGTGTGTGACTATGATATTTAGATGATTTAACACATATTAATAGTATCCTTTCAATTAATGATAACTAAATCAGAGGATCAGTCTCCTAGAAAACATTTGGATGTTAGAGAATGGAAAATGAGAGACATATATGTGCACATAAGTATTGTATGGTTAATATAGGTCATATTTGACATTTTTAATTATCTAATACCATATTTTAGTATCTACAATAAGATGAAAATACTAAAACAATTGCATCATCTAAAAACATGACCATTGCATTAGTTTGACAACAATTTTATTATGTTTTAAAATAAAAAAGTTAATAGTTTAAATTCCTAAAAATGTGTATGAAATTAAAATTAAAGTAAAAAAAATTATAACACTAAAAATTAAGACAAATGTGTACATAGTTAAAATTTATTTTTTGAAAATTAAAACAATGTAAATTTAAAAAATGTTAAAGAAATCAACACCATAATTTAATTATATTAAAATATATATCAGCTTAACAAACATTTACAAGTAATTAATTTAAGATCTAGTTGAATATGATATGAAAAAATTTCAAAGAGGTCTTTCACCTTCATAAACAAATAATTTTTTATTTAAATAAACAATATAATGAAATAAATCCTATCCAATTTAAAATTGCTAAAGTTACATGTTGTCATCATCGTCATCATTGTTGTTCGGATGTTGTGAAAAACTGAAGTCATTAACTGATAAAGGGTGATATTACTATCTAATTAAATTTACAATATTATCATTTAAGTGTGATAAAATGGTTAGATTAATATAATAGGAAATATACTCTACTAGCTATGGTAACTCTTCCATCCATTTTTCACCAACTAAAATTACAAAAGCTTTGGAAGTTGGATTAGTTAAGGTAGGGGAATGATTTTTTTACTAAAATATAAACTCTTTGGATATTATACATAATTTAATCTAATCATAGTTATATATTTGGGGAAAGGTTGAATGTGTATTCTTATTATCTCCCTCTTTAGATCTTATTATCACTTTCTAGTATCAAAAGACCTATTGATAAAGAATTTTTGAAATTGTGAGTGATCTAATTAAAAGTAATTGACTAAGAGATTGACATATGTAATAATTTTCTCAACTCTTAACCTATTTTTTTTTTACTATACTTCCTATAAATTGAATAGATTAAACTTGTCTTGTGTAGATTGATATATTTAATGCAACATTAATATTCAAAACTCTATATGCATATCAATTAGGAGTTTTAGAAACAATATAAATTATGACTAAAAAATAATTTCTTTACAATATCTAGTCACTTTCATCTATATATTTGTGGTTATAATATAATTGTCACTATCAAAATCTCATAAAATAAAATTTCACAAACAAATATATAAAATATTAAAGTACTTTTCAACTAGATTAGTTATTAATTAGATTGGGATTGATTATGATAGTTAGTAATGCCACTATTATAAGACTCGACATTATGGGTCTTTTAATAAGGTGGGTTTGTGAAAATTTCAAATAGGCTACATTACTCAATGTGAAAAATATTGTACTTTATAGGTTCATCTCTCAAGTGGATCAAAATGATAGATTTTATAATGTAACATAAATTACCCTAAAATTATATTACATTAGTAAATGAGTTGAGTGATATAAGAATAAACATCATGGGTCTATCAACAAAGTGAATGATTCACTAAGTGATATTATGGGATAGCCATTAAGGAAAAGTGAAAAAATATAAAGAGCATGGAATTATCATCAGGATGGGTGATGAAAGAATCAATTATATGGGTATGTCAAAAAGGTTGTTGTTGAAAGAATCAAAAGTATTTCTCATCAAGGTGGTTACTAAAGGAATACCAATATGTCTTCCTTTTTTAATTCATTTTCTTAAAATTCTCCAATTTCTTTATGTCAAGCCTAATTTGTGCATATGTAATAGTGATTTTAGTCCATAATATAATTTTTCAATATAAATCCTATTTTGTTCATATCTAAGAGTTATTTTATTCCATAAGATTAATTTCAATCATAATACCATGTATCAAGGTTATATACACTATAATATCTAACAAAAATACCAATATCATCATCATCATCATCATCATCATCATCATCATCATCATCATCATAATCATCATCATTTTGTGATATGATGTAATGATCATCACTTTGAAAAGAATTAAACTTAATTGAGAGCACTATTTTGTGCATTAGATATTATTTTATATACTAAAATTTATTTTAGAGGAATCCATATTTTTGCATTCATGGTTAAAATAACAATGATGACGACATCAAATAGAAAATTAAGAGTGAATGTCACTTTGATGGATATCTAGATCATGTAGTAAATATTTAATTATGGCATATGTTAACAAGATGCTTTTGAAGTCACCAAGGTTCTAAATGGTTTTCCTTAGTATCCATACCCTTAATGTTTTCCCATGTATTTTTTAAATCATTCTCATCAATCATTTTCGTTGACCATATTTTTAATGATATCCATTTTAGACTCTTTTTATACTCTTTTGAGTTTTTTTTTTCAATAATAAGCTTTATAGAAAGGTTTCTGTATACTTACATATATATTTATTTTTAATATTTTATTTATCACGTTATATTATTCTTAGGTCCTTAGCCACCATTTAACCCAAAAATTATAGTCAATGAATGCCTTTTCCAAATTTATTTGTCTAGTCCAATGAATTATTTATAATATATTTTAGTTTTTTTTAATTGTATAAACAAGTAAAAAATGGGGACACTTATCATAAAAAAACAAACTAACCTAATCAATTATAAGATTAGGTATTTATTATGATGCAAGATAATTTGTTTCCATGTGTAATCTTTTATCGACCAAAAATAAGTGTAATTAGTTTTAATAAAGTGTGATAGCATATTTAGCTATTTGGTGGTTTGTAGTATGCTTGAAAGAATTAGGATTTTAGTTTGTCACCATATGTTATTTTTAATTGAATTTTTTTTGGATATTCATGTTATAGGGGTTGCTTATGTAATATGGTTTCTTACCATAAGTTCTATGTGGTAATCTAAGATGATCCATTTTATGGGTTTTGCTTTATTCAATTGTTAAATTTTAGTGAACCTAATCCTATACATTTCCTCTATATATTTTTATTTCATAATTATTAGAGATTAATGTTGGTCATTGAAATATCATGCATTTATGAGTGGTAATATGTCTAGGATGATGTTTGTAGTGATATTGGGTTTATGGGTTTAGCTTTAGTCAATTGTGAAATTTTAGTGAACCTAATCCTATACATTTCCTCTATATATTTTTATTTCATAATTATTAGAGATTAATGATAATAATTTAAATACCTTACATATATGAGTGGTAATATGTCTAGGATGAGGCTTTTAGTGACATTGGGAATAGTTAAACGGGTCTGTGATATGCCTTGATTATATGATACATTATATGGGGATGCATTACCATCAATAATTATGTGAAATTAATGATTATTCTGCATCTTTATGTCTCACAAACATATACTATTTTTGGCCTTAGTGTGTTGTTGAAAGAAATTAATGTAAGTGATTTTATTTTATGTATTTATAAAAACATGAACTACATTGGATAAATGCATTCAATTATATACTGGATAAAAATTCTAAACATGGTATATCTGAGAAATACTAGTGTGTAGATTTGAGAAATACTAGTGGAATTGAGTCATTTGGAACCACATTATAGTGTTGGGTTGATGATTGTAAGCCTTTGGGATATGTTTATGACTGTGTATTTTATCTTATAAGGCTTCATTATTGGTAACCATTTGATGTTGTGCAATCTCTCTTTTTAGTGATAAGATTATATTATTATTGCATGATTTTCCCCAATAAAATTTTGTAATGAGTGGTAGAAGACATATATCAAATAAGACCTCCAACCACAACTGTATAATTTGGTATACAATAAATTAAACAACCTTATGATTGAGAGATCAAGGTTTGAGTTATGCATTCTTTGATAAGGTTTTTAGAGAACAAGAGGAGTGAATAAGATTGAAAATGGGGTAGAAGATCTTAAAGCAAAAAATTAGTGTGTTATACGTAGGTTTATGAAAGGAATAGTAGTAAATTTGAAGGTTTTCAAAATTAATGATTCCACCAAGAATAATAGGGAAAGTGGGCATAGTATTTATTAATATGTATGAAATTATGGTTGAGATCATAAATATGTTGTGAATTATATAGACAAGGTTGAATATCATAGAGGAAGATATAATAACAGGATGCATCCTAAGGGATGATATGAGTGATATAAAGGTTGAATCATAAGATGAGGATGAATAATAATATATATTTCAAGAGTGATTGGATTAGGGAGAAGAGATTATTAATAATCCATATCTAAGATTGGAACTTCAATGCAAATAAAGGTTTCATATTTTACTAGAACATTTAACGTATAAGAGTTGATAGATTGATTAGCATAGATGGAAGAATACTTCAAATTTGATGAATTATTAGATGAGTAATAAAAAATGTTTAGGCAAAAAAATTTGAATGGGAATGACAATATATGGTGGAAGGAGGTAAAACTTGAGTGGATTTACAAGGGTAAGGAAAAAATCACCCATTAAGAAAGGATGTTTGTGAAAACAAAATTTATGCTTTTGCCTAGATATTATTAGTTAGATCTATTGAAAATTTTATAGAATATGAAATAAAATAAAATAAGTTTGAAATATTATATAGATTAATTTTAAAATATGGACTAGGAAAAGGTAGCATGACACATTAATGGAAAATGATTGGTCATCCAAGTTATGATAAGCATAGTGATATTACAGAGTTTGGAAGAATCATATTAGTATGAGGTAAGTTAAGAAGACAAGTTGGAACATATAAAAATACTATGATATTAAAATCAAATTCTAATGATAATATTAATAATAACTAACATATAATAAAAATGAAGACTCAAGCACCACACAAATGTCACAAGAAAGGGGAACACCATATTCTGAGAGAGGTGATAAAGGAAGAGGTAGAGGTGGAATATTTAGAGGAATATATTTAAAATGTGGGGAGGTAGGAAAATATTCATTTTAGTGACATAATTTACATTTATATAGTACAAATAAAATAAGTTATTGTGCACAATTATTAAAATTAGATGAAAAATCTAAGGAGATTAATGTACATCATATAGATGAACCTAAACAAGGAGACAATTTTACTAGAAGTGAAGAGAGTATTGAAGGTAACAAGAAGGATTCAATATGTGAGGTATTTGAGACATATTTTATATACCAAATTCAAGATAAGAGGTAAATGTACATTTTCGGTAGATAGTGGAAGCAAAAATAATTTGGTTTCCACAAAACTATTGAGGAAATTTGGATTGGTGCGAAAGATGAATACAAGACCATATATACTTTATTGGTTGATATAGGATAAATAAAACAATGTGAAGGAAAATTTTGAATTATATATGATTATTTTTAGCTACACAATCAAGGTTCTATGTGATGTGTTAGATACGGGCGCATGACATGTTTTTTTGGGGAGGCCATGGAAATCTGATTGTGAGATATTATATGATGGTATAGAAAATATTATGTGAGTAAGGATGGATGATTTCATATACAAAATCCACTAAAATAAGGGATAAAATAGGATGCACACTTGAGTCATTTTGGTATTCATAGTATAAAGGAACATGTGTAGGGGGTAGAGTGTGTAAAGACACAGAATAACATCACACATAGGAAATAGAGTGGTGTTAAAAAGGTAAAGAGTAATACTACACAAAGAAAGGTGAATGATATTTCAAAACACAAACATTTTTTTAGTGGGTAGTATCAACAAAGGAGTGAAATAGCATATTTCACATTATAGACATATGACATTAAATCAAGTGGAAGGGAAGATGGTGAAATAGTAAATTGATAGGGTTTAAGAGGTGGAGGTTGGTTTGTACCTAGTTCATCATTTATGTGAAATAGAATGTGAGATTCATCCCACAGGGAAAAAATGTGTCATGAAATCTATATCAGGTCAAATGAGTGGGTTTCCCACTCAACCTAAGTGCGTGAGCACCATGCTCACACATTTTCTTACCTAGTGTGTATGTTTAGGAACATCGAGGTCCACATGTATTATTACATCATCCAAAAATATATAGTTACTTTTAATGAAGTGAGGTAACATCTTTAAATATTTGGTTTTTTTGTTATGGTCGCAAGCATCATGATTTTTTTATTCACAATATGTTCTATTTTATTTTTGCTTTTGCTCATGGGTTATCTATGTTTAAGGGGTTCCTTGTGTAAATTTGTTTCCTACCCAAAACACTCTATTTTAATCTATGGTGAGTCATTTTATAAGGTTATCTTTAATAAATTATGTAGTTTAATATAAATTAGTTATATAATTTGCCCATGTATATATTTATTTAACACTTCTTAGAGTTTAATGATGGTAATTTGGATACCATGCATTGATAAGTGGTAATATCTCTGGGATGATTGATGACACTGGGAATATATATAAGATTCAGTAATGTGTATCTATTATGCGATACATTATTTGGGGATTTATTACTATTTAAACTTGTGTTCATTTTAATATTGTAGTGGATATTTGTGTATCACAAAAATTTAATATTTGCGACCTTAGTGGGTTGTTGAAAGGAATTAATGTAAATGGGTGGATCGTGTGTATATAAACTCATACCATACACTTGAGAAATGAATTTCATTATAGATTGGAGAAAGTGTCTAAGTATTACTACAAAAATTAATTCAAGACATTTTGTGGAGAGATCTGAGATGGACTAGTGGAATTTGAGTTATTTGAAACCAAACTGTCATGTTGAGTTGGCACTTGTAAGCCTATGTACTATTTTTATGATTGTTTGTTTGAACATTTTAAAGATGTATCAAAGGTGATTAGTTTGATGTTGTGTAATCTCACTTTAAAAAAACTAAAATTATTTTATTATTGTGTGAATTTTCATTGTATATTTGTACATTGTGTGGTATAAGACATCTCTTAACTTAAACCTCTAACTGCAACTACATCATGTTAAAAGTTCAAAACACTAGTTTATCAAATATCCCTAATAACCAATTATATTAAAAAATGATAAATAATAGAAATAGAAAGAAAAATTAGGTAAGCATTTATATATTTTATATAGATGCATGTAAAGCATACTATAACTAGTTGAACAAATATAATAAAACATGAAATATCCATAAACACATAAAAATAATTTTAAACCTATAAGAACAATATCACATAGAATGCCACCACAAAATTATTTGAAAAAATCATCATAATTTATAGTTTAAGAAAGAACAAAACATAAGTCCTTCAAATTGTCTCCAACAGATTTAATTTCATATTTTTTTACATTATTAATTGATATTTTTAAAATTCCCCATGAATCTAGGATGACACATTTTGTGTGAGATGTATTTTTGAGAAAATAAATTGGAGTTAGAATTGAATATTTTTTAATTAGTTTATTGTTATTTATAGTATTATAAAAAATTATAAAACTTTAATTATATAAAAATATAATTAGTAATTTTATTATTTGTAAACTAAATAATTATCTATTAATTATATTCAATTTTTTTTTTAATTGAGTGATTTTCATTTTAACTCTTAAAAGTTAAATGCAAAGTGTATAATATATATGTTTTCAAAATTATTAGAAAATTAAAAAATCAAGATATTAAAAAACATTTAAAAAAAATATTGTTTAAAAAAAATTATTATTTAGCAAAAAATTTAAACACCCATCCATCATGAAATTTAAACAAGTATATGTTATATATAAAAAAACTCACAATTATCTTAAAAAATAGATTTAAAATCATTAAAAAATTATTTATAAAATTATTTAAGGGCATAGATCTAAACAAATAAATTAATAATTTTAAGTAAAATATCTCCTCCTCCTCCTCCTCCTACACCACAACCATGATGATGAACAACACCACCAGGTCACCATCATCATTGACATCCTCACTGTTATCTACATCTTTATCACACTACTAAATATTTATGTTTTATCATCAATTTTAGTGATATAATAAGATAATTTAAACATAATAAACATAAAATAACTCCCAATGTAGTGTTCATGTTTTTTTTTTTGTGTGTTAAGTAGGCTCACATCAATCAACGATTAATGTTGAGATTTTGGACGTGGTTGTGGAGATAAATTTGGCTTATTTTTTACTAATACTTTTTGACATCAAAATTTACATCAAGAAATTAATTTTTATTGTCTATGCACATATTTTTTATTACTTTTTATTTTTTATGAGAAACAATTGAGTTAAATTCTATTTGTCAAGATTCCTGCATTAGGAAATTTGAATTTAGTCTATTAACACAGTTGCATTATGATTTATTTAGTTAAAAACATGTTATAAATATATATTATATATATATATATATATATATATATATATATAAAATTAAAAAAAAATAATTAAAATCTCTTAAATCATGTTATATTTTTAGAACATAAATAATTAATAATTATCTATATTATCATTTTTTATCATAAATTTAATATAAATTATAAAAGATTAACACATTATAAAATAATTTAAAATAAATAAATTGAGGTACTAAAAACATAATTGAAACTTGCATCAATCATAAACTTTAAATAAGACTTTATTATACTTTATATATGCACACAACAATCATCATTAAAAAATAAAAAAATTATGCTAAAAATAATCAAAGTAATAATAATGATCCTATCCACCACAACCATCAACACAGCCAAAATCAGCATTCTCATGGTCATTGTTATCATTTTCTACTTTGTGCTTTGAACATGTTGCTGCTTACAAAAAAAGTTCCATATTATAAATGAAGTTTTGAATTGAAAACAAAAAATGTAGTTAAAATATAATTTTATTAAAAAAAACACAATAGGTGTAAGGACCCTAATGCTTTCTACATAACCAAAAAATATAAATAATTAATTTATTATTTTAAAATGTGAACAAAATTATAAAAATTTAAACCCAAGTTAAATATCAATAAAACTTCAAATTATAAATTAATACCTTTTTTTATTATGATATATAGTTTATTAATAATTAATTGGGTGCCTTTCATGACATTGATGCACCTCAAGAGTGTATCAAAACCTTCCTCCATTACCACTTGTATGTGATCCTCGGTTCCCATGATATGGAAATTGGCTTTGTGAAAATATAAAAGCAATCAATAGTACACTTATAACTAATTAAAAGAGAATAAAAACATTAGTGTTTTAAAAAACTATGTGTAATTAATAAAATACACATGTCATGATGACACACTCCCTCACACTATTATTTTTGAGGTATTGAACATCTTATTCAATTACCTTACATTCAAATACCTTATGCTGGAAAAATATTCAAAAATAAAAAATTAGCTGTTCAATAATAAGTACATAATAAATTCAAATTGAATTATTAAAAATTAATATAAAGGGTAGAAAAATTAAAAATTTAGCCAACACTCCTTTGACATATATTTTTCATATGAGATGAGTAAAAGTGTTTGTTTGAACCTATTTTTTCATGGCGTTTATGTACCCACATTCTTCTATTTCTCTACAACCCTTCTTTCATTGCACTCCCAGTCAATGATCATATTTTTCTACCCTTATCTAGTATAATGGGGGGTTTATGTACTTTTTCATTGTTACTTAGGTTTATTTTTTATTATTTTATAATTTTAATCACTTTTCCTTATCAAATAATCCATTGTGTACAATAGGATCTTCTTCTTAATTAGATTAAACCCATATTCATTTAACAATAATTAAAATGTAAGTTGTTTATATTCCTTTGATAAATTAGGCTATTAATGGTAGGTAAGGAATTTGGTGCTAGAAAGGTGTTTGATACCTACCAAAGATGATCCATACAAAAGTAAGCATTCTAGTCTATATAAATGTTCCCTTTCTCATTAAACCATAATGATGTTTCAACCATACCATAGTAGAATAGATGGTACTTTGAGGACATGGAACATGTCCTTCTTTGGTGTATATGTGAACTCTATGGGTGTGAAGAGGTATGCCATAATTAATCTATCAATCCTCTAATTCCATCTTCCTTATGCTTTTCAGACCACATAGTCTAAAAATATACCTATTATTTTTTTAGTCTGTTTAAAAATGAAAAATATCTCACCAATTTGGAGAGTTTTTCATTATTTTTATTATAGTACCTTAGTATTTGAAACTTACATTAAATTAAAAATAAATATAACAACATTATCAATTAGGAAAAATCTTAAATAAAACAAGAGTTATGTTTAAAAATAATGTACAAACTTACCAAATCATTTTCCTAGTTGTAATAAAAACTCTTAGCCAATATAAATGATATGTTTTATGTACCATTCCTCTTGATATTGGGACTCATATGGTGGATAACTTTAATTTTTTTTCCATTTTCCCATGTTTTGATTTGTTTTCATTTCATTTACAATTAATATTTATAAAAATAATGCCATATTTAAAGGTATGGAATTAAATAGACACAACACTAATACCAAAATTCTATTTCTTAACCTTTTCTAATTTTTTGGATATAGAAAAAAAAAGAAAGAGTTTCATCCTCTTATTAAAAGTTGAGACAACCTATTTTTTCAATTTTTAGTTAGGGCCGATGCAAATACTAACACAATTACATCATCCAAAAACATGTTGGTTGCATAATTATGATGATATGTTTTTTATTTTTTATTTATAAAAATAAAAAAATTAACAATGTAAATGAATATAAATGTGTATGTAATTAAAATTATTTTTTTGAAAATTATAATGTTAAAAATTAAGAAAAATTTGTACATAATTAAACTTTATTTGTTGAAAATTATAACACTACAAATTAGTAAAAATGTGTACGAAATTAACATCTCTATTTTATTGTATTAAAATATATATTACCTCAACAATTACTTATAAGTACTTCTTTGAGAAACTAGGTATATATGAAATGAAAAAGTTTCAAAGAGGTCATCACCTTCTTGAAAAAAATTATTTATTTTATATAAATAAATAATATAATTAAATCGATCATCTTTAGTTTAAATGTACAATATTACATATTATCATCATCATCATCATCATTATAGCTTGGATGTTATGAAAAAATCATGTCATTAGTTGATAAAGGGTAATCTTCATATAATAAATTTTATAAGATGGTCATTTAAGTATGCCCAAATGGTTGGAATAATATAAGAGGAAATGTGATTTACCATATATGATCATCATTTCAACCATTTTTTACCACCCAAAATTACATAATATTCAAGAGCTAGAGAAGTTATGGTTGGTGAGTGATTTTTTGCTAAAATAGAAATTTTTTGGATATTGTGCATAGTGAAAGATGGTAATAATAAAGATTATCTCTTTGTTCCATTGCTAAATTTGGATGCATATATAGACCCCTTAAAATTTTCCTCCCCATTTTGAGTACCAAATGAAGTATTGAAAAATAAAAAATTAAACTGTGAGTAATTGAATTAAAAGTAATTGAATATGAGCTTAACAACTAAAATAATGCTCTCAATTCCTAACCCAAATTTGTTATTATTCTATAACTCCTATAAATAGAATATATTAAATTCATTTTATGTAGAATGATATATTATTTCATCTCTAATATTCAAAATCTCTATGTGGATGAAGCAATGCATTTTTTTTTGTAATTGCTTATTAGAGCATGAAAAGAGAAAACATGAAGGGCCTGATTCATGACAAGTTGATACATAAAACAATGTACTTTATGAATACACATATGCATACATCTATAATTGACTAAGGTATATAAAGGATACTTAACCAGGGTTAACCAATGGTAAATAACATATAACTAGCAACCATAAAATAATCAGCTGCTAAGCATTCAAAGAGGCATTTAAAAATAGTGGAACTATAATTAGAATAGACATTTAGATAGGTGTTATCCACTGATATTTCATATCTAAGTCTCAAATTGGGTCCTTACACCTTAATGATATACCCTTAGCAATTTTTTGTCAATACATGCTTTAAAAAATTATATAATTATAGCTTCCACATTAACCTTACAACCAATAACAAATCCTTTAATCATCTATAAATGGACATTTGTTTTATAAGTATGAGACTATTCATTAGAACTTGCAAGTGAATCATTTAGATGTAGAGGGAAACTTGTGCTACCTTCCATAATTAGATAGCCTAATTCCTAGACTAGGGTCCTTGCCCTCCCTCAACCTTTTCCTTTATTCGTTAAATATTATCCATTCACAACCATAGGTGTAGGGACAATTGATATAAATTTTATTAATAAGGTTATACCCAAGAAAGATTATTCTAACATGAAGACTAATGTAACACTTATGAGTTTATTTTAATAAATAATTTCATATCTACTCTATTGGATAATCATTCATATACCTAAAATCATCCTCTCATCGTATGCCAATGATCAATGTTAAGGATCAACATAGAATGATCACTGAGGGTAGTTGGTCTTGTATCCATACTAGCTTTTTTATTAATAATTCAAAATTTTGTTTTGATGTAAAAAGGGTAATTATGCTAAAGAAAAACATTCTCACTTAAATGAACACTAAGGGTATAAAAATCAATGGAATAAATTCTACCTGCTAAGACTCTCACAACTAGGTCCTTAACTTAGGTCATTGTACCATACTTTCCTTTCAATTACGATATTAAATTTTAAGAGTTGAGTTGAACAATCATAAAATAATATTATAAGTAGAGCCCAACACATAAGTTATTCAGCTTGTTTAGATACTTGGACCTATCCATTTATCCTTAATTAGTTTCATTTTCTTAATGAAATCAAGAATTTAAATATCAATTAAAATTATAAAATTCTCATAAAATTTAATGTGATTAAATTAGACTTCACACACACACACACACACACATTTCCATGTATTCTCTTATACATAAAAGATAATTATGGAGAATTTAAATACTACAATTATTAAAGAATTGTATTATTTGTGAAATATGAGGAAATATCATAATTATTGCTATCAAAAGCATGTACATTCAATCTTTTAAACTCCATATATTGTTAAGTGAAATGTAGGGATGTTGGGTAACACCCATACAATACAATCCCCAAATATGATTTCTATCTTATAATTCCTTTCAAGCAAAAACTAATCAAATTCTATCTTATATATATAACCTAAGGGTATGAGTTCTATCTTATAATTCCTTTCAACATTTATTTCCTAGAAGTACCCAATAGGATTCTTGCATGTATTTAAAATGATATACTAGATAATATCTCTTTTATCATGAATCAATAAATGAACCATTACTATGCAAAATCCCCTCAAACGACTAGGTATTACATAAACAATCTTGGATCACAAGATAAAGACTTCAATTAAATACAATTAAATTTAAAGAAGTTAAAACTAAAAATCATCTTTTAGAAGATACCACCAATAGAAAGAGTTACTTAATAATAACTTCTACACTATAAATATTCTATAAGACTAGTCAACTTATTTTTGACAAATCACTTCCTACCTACTAAAATTCTATAAATATAATTTATACAACAATATGGTGAATTTATGTTTACATGCAATGAAACATAATAAAAATTTTACCAACAACCAAATTTATACATAATTAACTCAAAAACATGAATTACCATTTACCAAAGTGCTCAGCCACATAATGAGGTGTAACCTCATGTTAATATAAGAACAACTATTAAATTATCCATAACCTTATCAATCAATAAGTCTTAGTCAAATAAGGTTATTTTAGAAAAATAATATATAAATACCATTGGTTGGATCACCTTATGGACCCCTTTTTTCATAATAAGAAGTTATTTTTAGTATAACACTTTTATGAAAATAACATCCTTACTTTTGTTATAATAACAAGTACTATTTGATTAGGAACCATGCTCCTATCTTAGCCAACCATTGATGCTTCCAAGTTGATAAAATAATCTCAATAGTATTAACCATTAATAATGAGAAGATAAACACTTGTATTTATAAGGGTATAATTAAACTCATATCGAAAAAATCCCTCATGCATTATGTAATATAGTTATATAGTTCATGTTTACCACAAACTTACTCTACTACCACTAGAATTTATCAAAGTTAAAATGAAAATGCAGGCTATGAACACTTTTTGACACAATAATTCCTACCAAAACTAAGACAATTTTATTTTTATCAAAATGAAGAAGATAATACCTCCTCAAGGATTCATTAATCCTTATTCATACACAAATGAATTACAATTAATATTCATGGAAAACTCTTACCATGATAACTCAATAATTTTATATGATATGGTAGTTACCAAACATACATGTAAATTATTAACTGGTGAAATAACTTCATACAAGTATCATAATATCAAATACCACAAGCATTTATGTAATAATCAAAACTTACTCCCTTAATAAGTTACCCAAAAATAAAATAAAAGTCAGTGCAAAGGAAGACATAGTCTAAATATTAAATGATCATGCACAAAGATGTAGTCTAATTATTAAATGATCATGTACAATCAACAAAAGACCTTAAAAAATAAGGACATAATACATGATTGGTAATATGACCTTCTAGATAAGGGATATGCATAGTACAATGCCCTAAAATGATAACCAACCATAAAAAGAGACTCCTTAGCATGATGGATAAGATTAAGCATTAAATTAACATTACTCAATTATAATACAACTTTAAGTGGAGGAACACAACTTATAATTATGGAAATGGTGACATGGTTAACAAGATAACTTTTGAGATTAGTTGACAATATTGAAAAATGGATTATGTTTTTCCAACCGTGATCTTTATAAAAATAAAACACAATCTATGAAAAAATAACCATCTTTCAAGCTATTCATAATACATCACAACAAATAATATAAGAACCAAACCAAAATCCCTTTTAATAGAAAAAATTAGTCCCAACGTTTAATGATTTCACACAGCCCACATGATCTTCTAATTTTTTTTTATAAATTTGTAAACCATGAAGACCATAAAATTATAATACTTTCCAACAGGGTAAGGAAGACAACTAGGGGTTTACAATGTCAAAACTACATATGAATAAAAGTTCAACCATAATGTCTTTGTTGAGTTAGGGTGAAACCAATTTTTTAAAATGCAAAAAAATAATTCAATCATGAATATCTTTCCCACCCAAGGCTTAAAATGGAGGTCATATAATATATTCAGTTGATAAGTTTAATTTAAAATAATGAAAATGTAATAACCCTATTTGTTGTTGAAACAAAATGCAATAAATATATCTATTTTATTTCAATAACCCCATAAATGAGGTAACATTTCACTTCCCAAAAAAACCTACAAGGTTGTATTCCAACATACAACATAATATAAAAACCTAAAAAACCATGTGAGCCAATAAATTTACCACTACCTCCATTAATTACCACTAGGAAGGGAATAAATAACTAAACCCAAGATGAAAAATTTGCAATTCACTTTCATTTTATTTCCCATAATGAAATTTAAATTAAATGATAAAATCCTTAGCTAAAAGAAAGAGACTTTTTTGGTAACATAACCTAGCTATTGTAAGGAGTCTTTCTCCCCAAAATTATTTCCTAACATCACCAAAAACTTCAAAATTCATCCCTTTATATACCAAAATCACCCTTAGGTAGTTTCATATTTCAATCAAAAAATTTATTGTGCACTTACAACCCTAAAATTTTTCCACAATGCTCTTGTATGCAGCCATAACGCCACAATGGCATATATCAATCAATTTGATAGAGAAAGGATCCCAATGCAAAGTTATATAATTTTACCCAATGATTTAGGGTTTTCTAGGTCATGAACATACTTAAGTTACTAAATAATTGTTTAAATATTTCTATTTCCAACATCCCTTCAAACCTTTACAAGTTCTTTCTTACCTTAAATTTCATTATGACTCAGTTTTGAAACCCATTTGAGTCAATGTTAATATGACTTCATAATAATGATGTCTATGATCTAAATTCCAATGGAAATATGATATTGATGGTTTTTTAATTCCTTATTATTTTAAATAAGTTAATTTTATATTTTCATACCTTGTCATCAAAACCACTTTGTTTTTTGATCATTATATCATTTTGAATCAATCATGATAATTTTTTTAGGCTCAATCGATCATATACTAATGATGACCTGAGATAGAAAAATAATACCTTATTATAAATTTTAAAGACAAAAGCTATAACAAAAAATTATCATTAAAATGGTCTTTACCTGTAATCCTATTCATTTACAAAGGTAGATAAGATCAAAGCCTAACTGAAACAATTTTCTTTTTAGTTCACTAAGTAAAGACAAGTTAGTAAAACAAGGAATATGCAATCCCCACTTTGCATAATTTAGTTTAATACAAAAACGTTTATCTTAATGTAATAAGAAAATTCTAGGCCTAGTACTCAATAAATGTTGAAGGAAATCAACATTAAAGAGTTACCAATGTGCTACTTAAATTTCACATAATAAAAGAGAGAAATGTAACATAAGGTTCATTAGCAAAAGTGGGTTATGAATAAACAAAGTGAACACATTAGACAAGATTGTAATGATGACCACATAATTAATATGATAACTTAGTCATGAAATCTAGACAATAGTCCTTTTGAGGACCTCAATCATCATAATTGATTCTTTATCCATTTACTAGTGGGCTAAGACTAGGGGATATGATAGTGGCTCAATTAGAAGTGTTAGAAAGAATTAAATTATGATTGTTAACACCCATTCATCCTATTTACACTATAATTAATTATAAATTAAAATTAACTATAAATGTAAATGTAAAATATTTAAATACAATCTAGGGTGATATATAAGACATCGTATAGTAAAATACAAAGATCTAAAAAAATTACAAAATTTATAAATTTACTAAAACTAGAAACTAGGGTTATGGTTAGATAATTATCATTATAACTTATTTATTTTATATTGTATTAACTTTATTCAAACTATAAATATTTGAAAATACCTAATGACATAAATGTATTAGAAAATAATGACTTGCTATCTAGTGGTACAAGTTTGTAAGGTGTAGATATGAGAACAATTTGTTATTGTCTATGTATTATGACTTTGTCATATCAGACTATGTGCTAAATATAAAAAGATAGGTTTGTTTTGATTAATTAAGGTGGAAAACTAGGGGCCAAACCCTATACAGTCAAAAAGACAAGAAGGCTGGAAAACAAAAGATGCCAGCACCGAACCAACGGCATAGCCGAGAAACAAAGTCAGAAGCACAAATAACACTGGAAAGACTAGAGTCAAAAAGGATGAAACTACATAACTATATAATTAACAAGATCCTTAAGATTCTCATTGTCCACATTGTCAGCATTCCCTGGATTATCCACCGCTTCCAACATAGTCATATTCAGCAGAATGTTATTTCAAAGGCCTTTGGCGAAGACCTTTTCCAGCTTTTGAATGCAGACCATCAAGGCCCCAATATCTATTTTCCAATCATTCTCAATCTCTAAACCCTCACCAGCTTCTTCTACATGCGTCTTCTCCTTATTATCAGTAGTTCCCCTAGAATCAACACCCTGCTCTTCATTGACCTCAAAAACTCAAGAAGCCTATTTCCCACCAGTGTCCTCTGAAATTTCTTGAATTTCTAGCTCTTCATACCCCAATTACTACCTTTAGCTTCAAATAAGTAACAAGCCCTCGGTTCCATTTACACTGAGTGTAGATGTGAAGGCTCATTTTAAAAAATGGCCTACCACGGTGACGTCTACTTTCATGCTTGAAAATAATTCCCTGTTGGTTTTCATGATGTGACTCTCGCACCTCCACCTCATGATATAAGGAATTAATCATGACAATCAAGGAAGTACTAAGGTTATCATTTTCCATGATCCGCAATGGCCTTCTCCACATGGACCACCTTCGAAAGCTATCTTCATCATCAGTGTGCATCATTCATGCTCTGTCATCTCCTTCTGAATGATCTCTCTAATTTTTGGGGGTATATGAGCCCCTTGTCGTCATACCCTCCATCCTAAGAATTGCTGACCAAGGTTGGCACAAGCATTAACGACCCTATTACCTTCTCTGTAGGTGTGGGTAATCTCAACTTCGAAAAACTTTTGTAAAAAACTAGATGTCCATAATGATGTCTTTTAGATGGATACCAATGTTAGATGCTTTATTAACAGCATCTGTGACCAACTTAGAATCTCTCTAAATATTCAAATTTCTAATTCCTAGGGATATAGCTAACTTTAATCCCTAAAGTAAGGCCATAGCTTCAGCATAGTTATTGCTCTAGCAACCCATGCCACTAGCATATACAGTAGACATCCCTCCTTTTTCATTTCTTATTATTCCTCCTCCACTTGCTTTACCACTCAACTTGGATGCCCCATCAAAATTGAGTTTCATCCAATTGGGTTTAGGTGGTATCCATTTAGTATGAAGTCTTTGAAGAATTTTGGAATTATCATGCCCAGGGATAAGGTTTAAAACCTTCCATTTGGCAACAATATGACTTTCAAATTTAGATAGGGGTATCTCCACAACACTAATATGAGTTGTTGTAACACTTTCCAAGATGGTCCTAGCAAAGGAGTTAAACACCTGAGCAGTATTTCTAGCAGTGTCTCTAAAAATTCTATGATTTTGCTCTTTCCATAAAGTCCAGCTCAAGCATGGCAGAGCTTGCTTCCATAATTCCTTAATCTAGGGATGTGTGAAGGTTGAGTTCCATCTGAGAATTACTTCTTTAAGGTCAGAATTGCAAACCCATTCAATGCCAAAGTTGTTAAGTATTGTGCCCCATAAATCTCAGGTAAACTCACAGTATATGAAAAGATAGGTTTGTTAATCTACATCTATATGCAACATTTTTATGTTCTCAACCTGAATTTATCTATGGAAGACATATAAAACTATAACCCTAATACTTCACAAGCACATAAAATGACATCAAATGTAAAGGGGAAAATAGAAGAAGTGGTAATGGTTGCTCTATCCTTAAAACACCCATTATTGACTGAGTGCTACATACATAGCCCCAAATGGCCTTATGCTCATGTATTTTTCCATTTAGGAAAGATCACATGAATGTGTAAACACATAAAATTAACATTTAAGCTAAAATCATGCACTTATGACCACTTTTTTACACACTTAACTCTAAACATATCTTAGGGCCCATTTTGATCACTTTCAACCACCTTACACACTATTATAAGCTAATATATGACCCCCATATGATTTTATCCCTATCTTTATAAATTTTAGACATATTTTATGTCCTTCCTAATTCTCAACATGATAAAATCATCCATTCGACAAGATTTCCCTAGGGGTCATGATCACACCACTCTAATATCCTTCCCCCTCTCCCATCTTCCCATTACATAACAACTAATTTACCAAATTCAAAGATATAGGAAGGTGCGTACATGTCCCTAATAATCACCATTCAAATTATTTTCAATTAGATGAATATATAGACACTTTTCAAACCATTTTGTAGAGAAATAGGCTTCCACACCAAAAAACACCAAAATTACACTTGCACATTGAGAACAAAATACTTATTTTCCCATTTTAATTGGATACAACCATCTTACCTTAGAGATCAAGTATAAGTACATGTAATAAGTCATAATTCAAATTTAAATAATATAATCACATTAGTATTACACTGACATATAGAATATTTCACCATTTATTAACACACCATGTTAGCATGGGAGACCTACACGAAATTTGATCCCTCTTCAAAGTATTGGTATGTTGGTAGCACACAACACATGGGGTGTTGAGGTTTATTCAAAATTTAGATGCTGAACCCTTTTTACTATTGATTTTCATCAGTCTTTACATGTCAAGGAGCTAGGGTTTGTGAAAGAAATTCAATTATAGTGTGGTCTTTGCAAGTGATCATAAGCTCCCACACTAGATAATCTCTACAAATGAAGGCAAAAAAAACCCATAAACCTTTATTTATAAGATTTAAGTGGACATGAGCACCCTATATGGGACAAAATTTCCCCCCTCTAGTGTCCTCTTCCCAACTATGTTTTCTAGGCTTAGATCTAGTTCTAGAATCTTGATTCCAATCGCCAGACCTCTCTACTCAACAAGTTTTTGATCATGATTCCTTTTGGAGGCACAATTTCTAGCTAACAATTTTTTTATCCTTAAAATTCTATATTTTTATTAAGTTTATATAATAATATTATTTAAAAATTAGTGAATGTTATATTTTTTATGTTATTCTCTTGATTTTACATAGTAGTGTTGTCATCTAGGGTTTTCACATAAATCCCAAATTTTGATAAAACATATTGGTGAACATTTTTATTTTTCAAATATTGACAAAGTCTAACCAAAAATGTTTCTAGGGTTTGTATCCTTAGTTTCCTATTTCCAATAGTTGTGTTAGGAATTTTGGATATGATATATTTTGTTATAGCAGAAATCTGTAAAGTTTCAATGTCATATTTTATGGATAAGAAAGAATCTCTTCCTCTTCCTCCTAATCCTCAAGAAGATGATAACTACTTTCTCTCTACCTAGGTCCATGATATAACTATTTAAATATGTTATGAAACCCATTCTATAGTTACAAATGAAGGTTACCAACCTATCCTTCCTTAAATCCCTCCACCTCCCACATCTCCTCTTCAGGCTGTGTGTATGCATGTTCAATCTAAAAAACCTAGGGCTTGTGTTTGTGAGGCTCCAAAGGATCAAACCATAAATATGGGAAATTTAATTTTATAATTACATAATCAAAATCATTTTTTCACTACAAAGATCACATTGTTTTAAACCAAAATTGCATGTGTAAAGTCTCTAGGATATGTTATTGTTAATCATTTATGTGCATCTTCATCTAAAAAAGTGTCAGGTAAAAATGATAAATTAAAAAAAACCATATCTATAATAAGTGATTAAAAAAGTGTAAAAATGTCTAATAATATTTCAAGTGATATTCTTAGGGAAATTATTCAAAATAATTTGATCAAACTACCTCCTCTACATCCTTTAAGGAGATCAAAATATTATTGTGCATATCACAAAATGCATGGACATCATACAGATCATTGGTTGGCATTTAAAAATTGAATACAAATGGTAAATCATAGTGGTGATCCTATAATTTATACATTATTCAAACAAACCATAGTGAAATAATGAAAAGTACAAAAAGTGACAAAATTAGAATAAATACAAAAGTAGTTACCAAAAGGAAAAATTAGAGAAAGATAAGATTCAACAAGAATAATTAGAAAAAGAAAGGATGAAACAAGATAAGTTATAAAAATCAAGAGCACAAAAGGAACAATATCATAAATTAATAATTATGATGGGAAAAAATTGAAAATAAAAGGTTACAAA
This sequence comes from Torreya grandis, assembly GCA_037957365.1. Classification (NCBI taxonomy): domain Eukaryota; kingdom Viridiplantae; phylum Streptophyta; class Pinopsida; order Cupressales; family Taxaceae; genus Torreya; species Torreya grandis. Next base: position 1,125,563 of record JARHVA010002062.1, read on the forward strand.
AGCTATGACAAGTAAAACTGAAGTTACTACAAGAGAATTTGTAAAATCAAAGTCAAGATAAGTAAAAAAACTATTATTAAAAGAGGGTTTCTAAAAAAATAATATCCAAAGCATGAAATACCTAAAAATTATATAGTTTCAAGTGTGGTTACAAAGGAATTGCTTTAAAATAATTCATATTTTCTATAGCCTTTGATTCTTCATCCCCTCATAGATGGCAAACAATGTACAAATGTTGTGATCAATAACAATATTGAAATGAATGTTTGTAGCATGACACTTAAAATTTATTGGATATGATAAGAAAAATTTGGGTAAGAGTAATTTATCTAAATGATTTATTGAATCCATTGAGCTACTTTACATAGTTTGGGTAAAAACATATTCAATGGTATTTAACATATGTCATAGTTTGACATAATATATCACTAAATTAGGAAGATCATGGATGATAAAAATGGGGTAAATAATGGGTGAAGATGACAACCATGTCAAATTTTAATATGAAAGTGAAATTATCATAGTTTAAAGAGAATATAGGGTTTCTTCAAATCAAGATCAACCAAAAAAAATGCATACTTTTAGCTAGCATATAAATAGATACAAGTAATGGCATATCACTAAAGGAAATTGACATATAACACATTAAAAAGGATAAATTAGAAAGTTCAATACTATAGTATGTGGAAGTTCCTTATTCATATCAAGATACAACAAAAGAAAAGAGCGTCATTTCACAAGTTCAAAATCTAGACGATGATGATTACAATAATACAGATTAGTATGATCTTGATAATACTAACTATACAAAATATGAATATGGTAATGCTATAAAACCTACACAGCTACATGATACTCTTTATTTTCAAGATATTTCCATTCATTTATCCAATGTAAGATATATTGATCGTAAGACTCTTAAGGGATTCGTTGGTTAGTATCTTTCTATCTATTTCTCAGTTCATATATATGAAAAATACAAAAACTATAAAATATTTCAAAAATTAACAAAATCATGGCCTATACATGATTATATGTACTTTCTCATACATCATTTTAGTTGTGTATGATATTATATATATATATATATATATATATATATATATATATATATATATATATATATATATATATATATATATATATATATATCTGTGTGTGTGTTTTAACTAGTTTTATATCATAAATGATTCACTAGTGTATATTAGTGATTGTAGATTACACATGACATCATTCCTAGAACTAATTATATGTGCTTTTACTGTTACACACTCAAAAAAATTAGTTAGATAAGAGCATTATGGAGGATAGGAACATAGTGTTCTAGTTTCCCTCACCCCACTCTTGTCCTAGTGATCTTATATTATCACTACTTAGTTCCAAAATTCATAATAATATTCTTACAACATGAAAATTCATTAGTTATTTCATTAAGGGCATGGTAAAAATAGGGTTTTATCCTCCTTTTACCACATTATCTTACTCACAAGATCAATACTTTACGTTTTATTACATATTATAATATTGATCACTCCCTAACATTGTGATATACTATTACCTATCTCAGTTACTAAATATTACTCAGAAAACATAATCTTCTTACTTATTTTATTATTTTCCTAGCTTTATATCTTATATGCACTTCTTTCTTTACTTTGAGGACATTTGAATATGTCATTTCTAAGTTGTTCTAAACCTTTACATCTCTAATTGTATGTATGTGGGGAAATTTTAACATGTATTTATGTGTGTATTTTATTCATGAATGTGGACATTTGAACATGTTCTTCTATGTGTCTTTAATCCTCCATGATTTCCTTATATGTGAATGAGGGAATTTGAAAATGCATTTGTATGTGTCTTATATTCGAGTGGGTGACATTGAAACATGTCTTTTTTTTATGACCCCTTGGCCCTATATTATGTGATTTATGTGTTGTGTGTGTACTCTTTGATTTTGTTTAGCATGGACATGACACTTTTCTTGATTCTTTACTTAGTTTGGATGCTATGACAGACATCATACACATAACCACTTACAATGTCATGATGGACATCATGTATTTTAACCTAAGTAGTTCTATTTAGAATTATATACTTAATCAACCAAATTATCTATGTAATTCACTGTTACATCTATCTAGACACACTTGTTATGAATTTTTATTTTCACGTGCATCTTACAATATCACTATGCTAAATTTACATACACATGTGCTATGTTTTTCCATGATGTCATTTTTACTTAGATTTATAATTTTACATCATAAAAAGCTACTGCATACTTTTTTTTATTTTAGGTTAAGTTCCTATGTAGGCTCAAAAATTCACCTCAAAATATGGGGAATTCATAAAGTCTTTTATTATATACCGGGCTCCCTGGATTAGTAAATAGAAAATATCTAATAGGGATTACATAGTTAACATATTTTTAGGCTCAGAAACACAAAAAGTCAATTTTTAAAAGAGCACCACATTGGATAAGAGAACACTGCTCTAGTTTCCTTCCCAATGCTATTGTACAAATTCATAAAAAACATACATTTCTATAATTTCTCAGAGCCTCTATTTAATCAAAATAGTATCCAGTAGTTTCATAGTCTTAGTTTTCATTATTACTTATAATTACATAGTTTTTTTTCATATTTATAGTTTGGGGGAAATCATGTACAACATGTTGTTCTATGTTGGCACATAGATTATACTCAGAATCAAAGCTTTTTTACTTAGTATCATAATCTATATATACTAGATACAGTTAGGGTCAGGTGCACGACACATTATTTCCTTATTTCACCAATTTTTGTACAAATTTCAAAAATAGAATGACAATTCATGTCATTTTCCATGTTGTATACACTAAAACTAGATTATACTCAATATTTTCACTAGTTTTGTGTTAGTTTTACACTATAATTGAACCTTATTCCATTTGTAGTGGTTAGTTTAATATTTGAATAAATGTATACACTAGTTTTTACACCAATATCTACACTATTTTTCTACACTAGTTATATTTATCAAGATTCATAAGGAATTCCATGTTACTCCACTAATCTAGGATGAAAATGATGGAGCTAAGAATATTTGAGTTCTTGATCACACTAACTTATAGATGAGGATTAGAGGATGCAAAGTCCAATCCAAGTTATTCGATGTTAATACAAATGTACAACATGCCATGTCACCAATTTTTACACCAGAAAGGCACAATGGTTCCCATACTCAATCAGGTGTATTTGTTCCTTGTCACTATGTAGTTTATTGTCTTTTACCTTCTGATTATTTGTCTTAAGTAAAGGTTGATATTACATATGTTTCACTACTAGTTTTCATTTACCATAACTCAACATTGTGACTTATGTATAGGACTCCTTCTCATTTTTGAGTTTAGGTACACACTCTTTTTCCTTTTATTGTAGTACTTTTACTTTACTACATCACTAGAATAAAAGGGGGAAAACGTAGACACATAAAACAAAAATTTAAGCTACAACCATATACTTGTGACCACTCTTTTACACACTTAGATATATACCTATCATAGGTCCCCTTTTTATAAATTTTAACTACCTTACAAACTCTTCTAAGATGATATATAACCCACAAATAAATTTATCCCTGTGCTTATAAAATTTAGACATTTGTTAAGCCCTGTCTAACACTCAACATGATAAAATCACCAATTAGACAAGAGTTTCCTAGGGGATAGGAGAACACTAATATAGTGTCCTTAACCCTCTCCCATATTCCCAAAGAAGAAAAAATAATTTACCAAATTCAAATATATATAAAGGTTGACCCATGTCCTTATGATCCAGGAGCATCAAGCTAGAAAACACTATTTTTGAGTTGTTGTCAATAGGAGGTCAGCTTTGTTAAAAGATTGATGTTAATTTCTGTGAGGGAAATTATAATGTAAATTTATTTCATTTGAGTCCATTTGGATTCCTCATGTTGTATTTTGTGGCTTATAGGTGTTTTCTCTCCAAAACTAGGAATTTGAAAATTTAAATATTCAAAAAGAGCTTAGAAGAGCACAACTAAGGTCTAAGGTGGTTAGATGATAAAATGTTGGTTATATAAGGAGATGAATCTTTTTATAAGATTTTTTAAGTCGTAAATGTCTATATTCATGAGGATAAAATTAAATTCTTGGTAATATGAAATAAAACCTCATGTTGAGGTAGTTATAGAAAAGAAGTTGGTGTAACCACTACAGGAGCCAATGTTGAAGTTGGTGAAAATGAGAATTGATACATGAGTATTGGTAGAGGAGGATGAGAGAGAGGAAACAATTGGTAGAGGATAAATATATACAAGAGATTAGAGGATAATATGAATGTAAAAGATTGTATAAGACTCTTCAGGAGATGACAAGCCTAAGTGTTGGGCTTTAAATGTAATTTTGATTGATAAAATGAATAAAGGAATTGTTTTTTATGTGAATCCTTATATTCAAATATATATATGAATGATAAAGATCAAAATTTATTTTTATCATTCCATTTAGGTCATAATATTTCTATTTTGTGTTTAGTTTTAGGTATGATAAAGTCTACAAGCTTATCTGTAGGTTATAGTTTGGTAGAGGGACTTGGAATGGCCTCTTCAAAGTATCTAGATGAATATTACACTCTAATTTTTCCTTTACTGATTCGAGGATAATATGGAGTATATTATGACTTATGTAAATTTCCTAAGTAGGCCAACTTAGTGAATAAGGACACTCTATCTTAAGAAACAATATACACTCATGACAGTCATAGGTATGAATATAAGTTTATTATTTCCTTAAAGCATAGAAGTTGACATGATGGAGATAGTTATGTATTAATAGGAATATGAATGAGAAGAGGGTTCATATTATGTTTGAATATAAGTTGATAATACTTATTCATGATTAGGTAGTTCAATACAAATAACCCTTGTTGTAGAGTCATCTAATTATATGACCAAATGTCAAGGGATCAAAGTGGGAGTTAAAGGAATGAGTGGAGGTTGAATGTATAGGTCATAGACATGTTGAAAGGTGTTTAAGGTATAAATATAAACCCATAATGTAAATTTTAAACTTATTTATTATACATAGGTCTATGTGTTAACACAATCCTAGATGAGGACTTAAAATCCTGTGTTTCATGATGCATAAGTTCTCATAAGAGAAAGTAAGGAAACTTTGAGCATTTAAAGGTTGATATGGTGGTAATAAAGATCTAATAAAGGTATTTTAACTTTATGAGGTGACATAATTTTTTTAACTTGGATTTTCACCGTTTGAGGAGATACAAAGCTCTCCTCATCCAAGTGACACAATGGAATCACCGCTAAGCTTGTGGGTAGCCTAAGGAATGAGGTGAGTTTCTAGATAGGGCTATCTCCCTTGATGTACCACTTAGCATTGAACCTAATAATAATTTTGGGGAGTGAAAATATAGAGAGATAACTTAAATTATATATATACTAAGGGGGTGATACACCAAATCAATTTGATGAGTTCCAACTAATTGCATTCTACACTTGAGACTAAGAAACAAACTAAAAATACACTCCTTTAATTTTCATCTTCTCACATCAATGATAGATTTTGAGGTCATGGATGAATGTAAAAATCTAGGAGGACTAGACAAGAGTCCTTGAATAGAACTAATGAAAATATTAACTCACTCAACATTTCACATCCCCTTAAATGCTTCACATGCCCTGCAAGAATAATTTTTTCAACTGTAAACAAGGTGAAAGAATGAGACCACATGCTAGGAATCCATAGTCTTCACTAAACAAGATTCATCATTAAAGTGGAACACACTTTTGAATAGTAATGATGAGGCAAAAATTAGTCATTTTATTGATAAAAAGTTATACAAATGATCATGGCTTCACGATAATATGTGGAGCATAGAATACAATGGCTAAAATGGCTAACTTTTATAGAGTTTGAGAGAGAGAGAAAAGAAGATAAGTCCAAGGGTCAGAAGGACACTTTTAAAGCTAATAAAAGTATTTAATTATCCATTTTAGAATGACATTGGATTAACCATGCAAGTTCAAGAGAAACAAGTGTCAATCCAAGTCACAAACTTGAATAAAAGTGGCAAGAAACTCTCTTTTCTGCATAGAAAAATTGCCTTCATGATTGCCTCTATTTGGACATACCATAACTAATGAGGAAAAGTTATAATAATTGGAATGAAATATAGGGACATCATACATTCCTTTCCATGCATTTGTTTCATTTTTGGTCTTCTAGAATCAATTAAAAAGGAACCAGCATCATATGTTGTCCTAAAAATTGGCCTTCCATGCACCTTACACACTTAGCCTCAAATTTAGAATCAATTATCTATGAAAATATATGCGTAGAAGTGTGTAACACATTTAAATACGATCCATGGCCTTTTAATCATTAGGGGTCACCTTAAATTTATCTCACTTGAAGTTTTCCATCTTCACTAGTTTGCCCAATATGCCAGATTTAACTGGCTAAGTTGAAACACCTATTTAAGGCACTTAGGAACATTTTAAAAGAATTAAAATTACATGGGGAGTAATATTAAGTCTCAATATTTCCATCCATGTGATTTTCATCTCTTGAAACCTCCTAAAACCTATAAAACACAAAAAATAGTGAGAAAAAGAATGTTTTTTCCCCATTCATATAAGTAAGTACAACTAGCTAGCATGGGAAGGAGATCAGGTGAGTCCTCTTCAATATACAATAGGTTTAATGAGAAAACTATTCCATTTGATCAACTAACCAACTCCATATTCATAAACTAGTCCTAGCTGAGGGTTTAGTAGGGTTTTTAGGCTTGTTTTCCTTCTTAAGGTTAGTTCATAAAGGTCTGACTTCTAACCTTCTAAAAAACTACACAAATTCATTGTTTAAGGCCCCTAATAGCTTCCCCTAACTTATCTGGTCTCCACACAAAGTGACATGAATGATGTGAGCATCATAACTTGACCTATCATGTTTGTTTTATTGTTTCTTACAAGTTTGATTTATTATTGCTCCAAAAATGGCTACTCCAAAGTTTCCTCTACACTCTCAAAGATGAAAAACCTTTTTATTTTCCCAAAAACATGTTAATAATAATGTTCATATCATGCTAGAAATGTGAGTGACCTTACAACTAACCTCTAGGCTTAGTTGTGCCTACTAAGATTAACTAAAACATCTAGTATTATAGGTATTTACCTAAGTTCCTTTTTATTATAAAATTTGAAACACCTCTAATGTCATCTAAAAAGCATGCTCAATCAATTTGGAGATATCACTTAGTTCTATAGTTGAAAATGACCCTTTGTTAGGTGTTATGTCTCAAAATGGCTTACCTAAAAAACTAGGAGCATAGAGTGATATATTTGTTTTCACCTTCCTTTGATAGGTTTCCCATTCTTTTATGGATGTATTTCAACTTCAAAAACCTTCAGTACAAGGTTCTCTAGCTTATGGTTCATGTTCCTACCTCCTTTATCAAGAATGCAGGGTTTGTATAAGGGGAAAGTGCCCTACCTCTAAGAAAAAATGGAGGGATGTTACCTTGTTTCTCATGAAAAAAATGAATTAGAGAGGATTATATAAGATTCAAGGATTCCATGTAAAAAACTTCAGCCCCTACTTAGGTCATATGACCCCCTAAACTACTCAAATTCTAAGTCAAACTTTTCATAGGTAGACTGTGAAGGGGTAATGGAGAGTTGGCCATTTTTGATGATTGGAGGACCTCCATCTACTTTTTTTAAGATAACAGAATCTTTTTCAGGTTTTTATCATCATTATGAATGTGTTATATTCTTTTTTCCCCATTTTGACCTCTCATGGATCACTCATGTTCTTGGATTCCAAGACTGAGAGCCCTTTGTTTGACTATACCTTATTTATTTAAGGTTCCTATAGGTATATTTTGTATGTTATAGCCTTAAGTTAGGTTCTCATAAATATATAATAAATCCTCTTGAATCAATTTATGTAGTCTTTAAACCTATTTTTCACTTTACCATGTTCCTCTTTATCATTTGGATCTCTAAACATTTACACAGTCAACAAGATTGGTTGTAGGTGCATTAAAAACCCTTGGGAGATATATTAAAGTTGTTTTAAATTGTTTATAGTCCCTAAATATCCTATTTATCATAAGGAGAGTTATCACAAACATTCTTCATCATCTTAAATTCTATCAATCCTTCCCATGTACCCTGAGCTCATAGACTCAACTCTCCACTATTCTGACTAAAACACCTATTTACCCCTACCCTAGGTTAGTGTGCTTATTGAGGTTTGAAAAATGTTGTATTGAACCTATTTTATGTAATTTAAGTCACCTCATCTTGAATTTTAAGACTGATTCTTTGCTCTTTAGCTAAGAAACCTCAATATTAACCCATTTTATAGGATTGAGAAAACCATGCATTTATTGACCCCTATTGAAGGTGAGTATTTGTAAGAGTTGGACCTTCAATTAGGGTTCTCCAAGATCCTATTTAGGTTACCATAATCATCATAAAAATGATATAGGCCTAAACATATTATGTTTATGTTATCCAACCAAGATAACACCATGTTAAGATTCATTGTATGCTATAGCCATAGTTGATTGTACCTTTTGTCTTGAAGGGGTTACCTGTAGGTGTTTTCTAGCATAAAATCAATGCCACATATCATTTAGAAAATTTTTAGGACCCTTTAGAGTCATTTTATTCTTTTTAGAGTTCAATTGACTCATATTTATGCATGTAAATACCTAAACACAACTCATGTATGTCCACTATCTGATTGAGACATTTTGTCCCTATATACAGACACATGTAGGTGTGTTTGACATATGAAACAATTCTTACTCATCATCCTAATTATTTCCATGATCATATATACATAAATCCATCTATTGGAACATTATAAACATAAGGTAAGTTTCATTTATTTTTTGATATATCAAAAGCCATTTCAAACTCAAAAATATAGATGACACTATTTGGTTTTAGTGGTCTCAGGGGTGTCTTTGAGCTTCTCAAGAAATGTCTTCTTCTTGTCATCTTCCTCCCAAACTTGGCATGGTATTTATCACTACCAATAGATATAAGGTTTACCAACCTATTTTTTCCAAGAGTTACATCAACCATGTTATAACACATACATAAAACATTGAGGAACTTTGTTTTGTGCTCTTAGGGCAAATAGTCCCAAAATCTTAGTCATCAGTTTAGAGATGGTTTTCAACTTCCAATTTGTCAAAAAATACCTTATACAAGTATAACATGGTGAAATCACATGTTAATACTTCAAAAATTATTTAAAATCATGCTTTAATGTTTCAAAATGATAAATCTAACTCTCTATTAAGCCACCTGTAGGTGGTCTTTTAAGGTGTAGGCAACAAAATACAACTATGGATAGTGAATATGGAAAATGGAATTAAATGGGTTGAGTACCAATACTAAAAAATTAAAATTAATTCCACACCATGGATATCTTGAAACTATTACAAAATATCCCACCATAACATGATGTCTTCAGAAGGTTCTTGTATGTGTGTATTGAGCTGGAAGTGGTAGTGAGTGTGGGAAAGTGGACAAAGATGGACCAAAAGACATCATGAGCATATTAAAAATATTTTAAACCTTCCTTAAACATTATTTAAACAAATGGAATCTTGATACAATATCAAAACATTCCTTTCAATGTGGAAAACATCTATAATTACTAGAAAGAAGCCAGGCAATATGTTGAATGACTAGTCTAGCATGATGGAGACATAGGCTTGAAAACATATGAATCAAGAAGACTTAGATGGAAGGTGAAAATGGGTCAATTATAAATTTAAAAAGTGTATATTAAACTAACACAACCCTCTATATCCATTGATAAGGCACAAAACTTCTAAAAATGGTGGAAACTGCCCATAACTCAAGAAATAGACTAGTCTACAAATTTGGGGTTATTGGCTCATCAAAACACGATAAAAAGTAAAAAAAATCATGTGAAACATAATGAAACATATCAAATATCATATGAAACAAATATTATCAATTGGTTTCTATATATCTATTCAAACTAAGAGGAAACTAACAAGGGTTCATAGATTAATAGGCAATTTTAGAAGCTAAACTTCAAATGGATGGCTAGTAAAGCATGGGCCAAAATACATAAAAATTGTTATATTTATTTTAATTTATATAAGTTTATATTATTCCCCTAGGATCATTTTTCTTGAAATCTCCTGTGTTGGCCGTACCAAGCAAAAACATGCAAGTCACTTCAGTATGCCAAGAAGAGCAAGAAGGGATTTGAACTTTTTTGATTATAAATGGTAATTTTATAACAAAAAAATAATATATATGAGTTTTAAGAATATTTAGAGTCATTCCATGAACTTTTCCCATGTGGTACATTTCCCAAGGAGCTGTACATGTGTCATTTTCTTCCTTTTCTTTAGGAAAACTAACTTTTCTTCTAATGAACCTAAAAATTTCAGTTTTTTCAGTTAATTAAGACCTTTTTGGATAAATTTTACATGAAATCACCCATTTACACTTTCACATTTCCCAATAAACTTGTATAAAGCATTAAATGCACTATTTCCACCCCTCAAATAACCTTAAAATGATAAATGGACCTAGAAACTGATTGATAAAAGCTAGTAAAACATTAATTTTCATCAAGTGAACTATGAAAAACCTCATGAAAATAAATTATATCCCCTTATAGGCCTAAAAATAAATGTTTTTACTAGGGGTTCCCCAATTTGACCTAAAAGTTAAATTTGGTCAATAAATTGGTGACTCATAGGGGTAGTATGCCTTCTATACTAACTAGAACAGTAGCCTTATGAGTCTATTGGGAGTATGATTCATATAATAAATGAGAAAAAAATGGAAACTTTTACCATTGACCATAAACCTTTGATCAAGACAAGACACTAAGACTACCTCAACTACACAAAGGAAAATGTCACACACATGTGCATAAGCACTTAGGGGAATTAGGAAACAACCTATTATGCACAAATATAAACTAAACATACATCATTTTTATGATAAAAAGGAAAAATTCTTGAATCATCTTCATGGTGAAATGAAACATAGTGCCAAGCATGCTTCTCTTTAGATTGAGGGCTTTGTGGACCAGACCTCTTCCTTGGTACTTTATTTGATATGATCTCAAGTAGGTCATCCTTAAACATGTCTCCAATGTAGATATATTCCTCTTGAACATGTTCACACACTTCATTTTACTTCCCACTCTTCATTTCATATTCAACTTGTATCCTCTTAGGAGGCATGTCTCTAAGAGGATTGATTTCTTATTCCTTAGAAGATTGAGGCCAATAGGAGTTTATTCCATCCTTTAATAATTGATATGTTTCTCCCAAATAATTGATAAGATGATATCCCATATTGATGACTTCAAACATGTCATCATAAAATACATATGATCCTTAAAAGGATAAATTTTAAATAATGCTTTTCCTTTTCATACTTACTTCTATACCAATACTGCCTTCTCCATCTTTGACCAACTCATATCCTCCTTAAAGAGGAGTATAACCTACCCAAATGCCTTCAAACAAGTCATCTAAAGACTGATTAATAACGTGTCCATGTTCATCCATGGTATCTTGCAAAATCATGAAAGAGTTTATGATCATCTCTTCCTCTTTGGAAAAGGGAAGACATCCTTCCTCATTAACCAAATCTTAAATCTCCACATAAGAAACCACCTCTTCTCCATCTTTGATCAAATCATCTTCAAGGGATATTTCCTCTGTCTTGGTCTCATGAGACTCTCCCAAGGCTACCACTTCTTGAGGGATGGATTTAAAGTGTTCTCCCTTCTTAATAACACATTCCACTTCAAAAATGGAGACAAAAGCTTGTGAATTTCCCTTGTGTTCACCAAAGGAGTTACTATGGTGATTTATTCCTCATAAACACTCATGAGGTCTTCTTCATCAGCCATGAATTTAACATGTTCCTCTTCATTTTCCTCTCTCAAGATAGGTTCTTTAACACAAAGATAAAATTATTCATCATCAACCAAGAAAATAGATCCAACACAAAGACTTAACTTCCTTAAGAACTATTGAGGGCTTTCAAAATGAACTTTAATTGTCATAATTTGATCTCTTTTGTCAAAGGCTACAAGATATTCAACCTCCTTCATGGTGATTCCAAGATTAGGCATCTTGAAATAATGTGATCTATCTCAATGAAGCTACCAAGGAGGTAGGTTTTCTTCAAGCAAAAGTTCTCTTTCTTTATCAACCAACTGATCCTACTTTAGTTCCCATACCACAGGTCCATCAAGACAAAGGGTGATGGTGTAAGGACAAGATGAACTAGTTGGTGGAGGTGGAATATAGAGCTCAAGGTTAGATTGAGAATGCAAGGTAAAAGACTCTTTGGGAAGCTCTTGAAGAAGGGGTGATGGGGTGTGTTTAGGCATAGGATCTTCTTTTGGGTCTAAACCTTCCATCTCACCTTGACTTAGCAAATCTCATCTTTGCTTCCAATTCCTCTATTTACTTGGCTAGGTTCTCTTGAAAATATTCTCTTGAAATTGATAAGAATGATCATGGGGATAAGGATTGTATGAGGGATGTCATGGAATGCGAGAAACTTCTTGAGGATGGGTGGGAGGGACTTGCAAAGGACCAATTCCATTCTCCACTTCACACTCTTGGACAATACTTCCATTTTCTTTCTTATCCCATGACTCCACTATTTTGCTCCATCTCATGATCTTAGGATTGGAGTTCCCTTCTTGAGGAAGGGTAGGATAGGTTATTATATAATCAAACTCCCTCTCAACTTCACACTCTTTGTCAAGGATTTTGTCCTCCTTCTTTCCCCATGATTTCACTATCTTACTCCAGCTTGGGATGCTAGGGTTATAAGTTTCCTTTCAATGTGGTGGGGATGTAATGTGAGATGGAAATTAGGGTTTTCATTTCACTTCCTTGGATACAAACATGGACTATCTCATATGCATATCATCCAATTCAATTTACCTATCAATATTAGATTCAAAAATAATATTTTTCTTTTCAACTCTCTCCTCCAATTGATTTGGAAAAAGAAGACTTTTTTGGACTTGATTCGGCTCATGATTATGGGTCATGTGTGGCTTGTAGCAAATTTTTAGAAGTGGAAATGAAGGCTAATGGGTTTGTTGAGGCTTACATAGATGAAATTTTAGCCTATATTCTAAGGAATAAAATATACCACTCACATCAAGCATCTCACTTCTAATCCTTTACTAATTAGCTTTATTAATAAGAGCCCACTCCTTCTTGACTAACTCTAATACATCTCCCACCTTTTTAATAAGTTGACTAGGAACTTTTGACCACATCTTATTTGTGTGTCAAGATCCAAAATGTATCTCTCATAGCCCAAAAGTGTTTGCTTGAAGGTGGAAATGGTTTGATTAGAGAAATGAATAGGTTGACTATGAGGGGTAAAACATTGAGAAGGTGTGTTATAAGAATAATAAAACTCATGACAGGGCTACATATGGTCATATTGGGGTTGATAATAATTATAACAAGATTGAGCAAGAAATTTTTCATATTGATAGGGAATGGGACAAGATGGATATGTTTCACCAACTTGTAGAGAAAAAAACTCAAATCAAAAGCCAGCCATGAAACTTCATTGGGAATTACGAACACAATAAAAGGTTATCAATAATATTCAAATGGAATACCTAGGTTTCTTGACTAGCTGATGTATCTTTGGAGTTTCCATTGATGCTTTGATAGATATCTCCAAAGGCTAATTGTTGAGAGACAACACCAAAAATATCTCAATCTCTTAGAAAAACAATCCCATCGAGCATGTCAAAAACTATTGTCACTTGGATTTACACCTTTTAAGGAGATGAAAAAATCTCCACATCTAAGTGGAACAATGAAATCAACTCTAAGCTTGTGGGTAGCCTAAGGAATGAGGTGAGTCTTGTTGGGTGAATATTTTGTCGTCAACTAACTGATGACAAAATGGGTATATCAACCACAGCACAAGGAGATTTACGCCACAAAAAGTGCAGGTTTACCACATCTAGACGAGGTAAATCTCTCCTCTCATTAAGGGGAGGTTCCCTATAAATATTTATACACTATATTTATATATATAAGTAAGCAAAAAATAATACTCGGTGTAGTGTAACATCATCCACCTCTCTTTTTTCAAAGGTGATGTCCAAGGAACAAGAAAAAGAAATTCTGGTCATTGGCTAAGAATATTCCTCTTCTTTTAGGAATGGTATTAAGCTTAGAGTAGAAAATCCCCTAAAGTAGGTAAAAAAGCCTACAAAGAAACCTACGTAAGCACAAAGTCTTCTGTTGTCTCCTTCACTGATCCAGAATACGTGTAACCATAGAATGAAACAAAGCACAAAGTCTTCACCTAAAACTACAAAGGATAAAAGGATCACCAAAATAAAAGTAGCTCAAAGTCTTTCTTCTATATTTTAGAAATGTCCTCATATAATATCAACACACACACTTTTCTTATTAAATCAAACAGATAAGAGATTATTAAGAAAGAGGACATAAGAACCACTTCCTAAATAACACAAATTACTTCAACACAAAGTCTGAAATAAACTTGTTTCTTATTCATTTGATGAATTATGATTTACAAGTTTAGCACAAAGTCTCAAAAAGTGTCTCAATTTCAGTAGAGTTTTTGCTCTCAATTATCAGAGATATATTTACAAAAGAGGTCCCCTCTATATATAGGGAGAAACCTTCATAATTAAAAAGATTAAAATATAAAAATATCTTAGTCAAAGATGAGTCAGCATTGACTTTGGGATCTTTTCTAGATTTTTCACATGTAATTAAATATTAAAAAAGTACACGTGAAAATGTCCCAAGTCAATTACAAAGTGCATTTTGAATAAAGTAGGGAAGAAAAGCTTCAATCTTTATTTCCAGTCTTTTTCATGGTCTTAGACTTCTTTAGAGGAACTTCAGTGATCTAGAAGAACTTTTGTTGAAAAGACATCGATGAAGAGAGATCCTTTATAGAAACTATAGTAAGAATCATGATTGTGAAATTAGGGCAAAAATTTAGCAATCTAGGAAAACTGCACATTTGAGTGATCATGACTAGGGAAACGCGCTTGAAAAAGGTTGAGCTGAGAGCAGGTTAGAAAGTGAAAGAAAAGGGGAGTGGGCACAAAAAATAGGAAAAATGAAAATTTCCCAGAGTTAGGAAAAATGGGGAGAAGTTATGTAGGGGAAGCAAAAATTACTGCCCTTGCCTATTGGAGAAGTTCTTGTGCATAGGCAACAAAAATTGCCACCTGTGCACGTCAGGGAGAGTCGGTGAAGAAGAACATGTAAGGGTGGAAAAAATCACCACCCTTACACCTAGAAGAGATGAAATGGGGATACATGGGTGGAAAAATATGCCACTCCTACATGGAAGAAACCAAAATATGTAAGGGCAGCAAAAAATGCCGCCTTTGCATGAAGGATGCAAGCACTTGTCACGTTCCCCTGAATCATAACAGGACACGTGACGTATTCCACTTAACTTTAAAAAGCTTTAGAAACTTTTGTGGGTCCTATAGAAGATGATACATGGTAGCTTCTGCTACACTTTGTATTTTTCCATCAGTCTTTACCCTTTAGTCGGGCTTTTCCTTTTTTGGCAGACTTTTCCTTCGGACAAAAAGTCCGAAGGAATTCCTTCACTTTGTCTTTTTTTACCAGGCTCTCTTCTCAGGTGAATTCAAAGGAATTTTGCCTTGGTCATTTCCATTAGATAAAAATTCTAAAGGAATTGTTCCTTTTGGGCCTAGGGCAGCCCCTTGAACCTACCGATTGAACCAACTATTGATACAAAGTGTTGAACTGCTTGATTGAACCCGCCTTTGAACCATTTGACGTTGAACCAAAGGATGAACCAAATGTTAAACCTATTGCTGATGCTTCCTGATGGAGGTTTCTATTTGAACCAAAGTGATGAACCAATTCTGAAAATGACCAATTGTTAGAAACTGATTCTTTTGATTGAACCCACCTACAGAAACCGTGAAGCCCATTGAACTTGTAGAAATGAGCCTGTTTGTAGAGTCCGTAGAAACCAAGTCCGTAGTTTTTTCTAACCTTGAAAGAGTTCGTATATTTTTGAAAAGATTTAAACATGAGGAATTTGAATGCCCAAGACAAATTTTAGAAAGGGAAGAGATAATTTTGGTCTGTAGAACCAAAATAGTGTAAATGTTGTCCCAAAAATAGCTGATATTTTTGGGGGACAACAGCTGGCTCCACTTGGAAAACTTCCTTCTATTGTAAAAATTGATTGAAGGGAGTAGAATTTAGAATATCCAGTGCCTTAGAAGTGTGCCATTGGGCTATGGAGTCATGCTACCCAAAAAGAAAGGCTCCAAAAAATGAAAATGAAAAGCACAAAATAGAACTAAAGACTATATAGATATACATATGTACAGATGATCTTATTTGATGCCTCAAGATTTGAAGCACTTCAGATGCCACCCATCATGAGATAGAGAAAATGGTGTACCATCCTGATAAACTAGAAAGAAGCCATTTTCTCCCCAAAATTGGTGATGGGTGAATGGAACTCTCCACCAGGAAACCAATTTTCTATGTCCTCCCTTTAGTTTTCTCCTCTTGCCCCACATCAAGACTTGACTTTTAATTTGAAAACCATGAATCTTTGCTCTCTTGAAAAAAAGTTCCTTTTCCTAATTTTGATGCATAGTAGCATGGTCCATTACCATAATTGGTTTCTCTTCTAATTCAGTCTAGCACATGATTTGATTGTTCCCATTCAACACCTGCCAATCATTGGCACTATTAGGCATACTTGGTGTTGTTCCATCTGAACCAATTCCTAGATCATCACCTACAGGATTTTAATCTACTAAAACATGAATGTCTTTAGTAGATAGAAAATAATTACCCCTACCTGAAGACTCAAACAAAATTTGAGCTTCAGGCCTTGATGTCTGAGTGATAATGTATTTTGCCTCCTTCTTAGGAAGCAACCTCTGCATTACACCTTTCACAGGAATTATTTCCTGAGACAAGTCCATGCTTAACTCCCCTCTAACATCCTTGCAAAATTTCCACCCAAGAAAGATGCCATATGATGCTGGGATGTCAGCCACTAGGACAGTCATCTTGATTCACTTGTCTGGAAAGGTAGAAAATGCAAATTGGGCGTCTTTAATTTGCCCCAACAGTGGCACTTATTTGTTCTCCATGGAGAAACATCTCCCAATTGTCTTGGTCAGTGTGAGACCCAAAGATTCTCCCACTTTAGCAGGCATGACATTTTCTGAAGCCTCAGAATCAATGATGCAATTATTTAGCTGATGTCCATTTATCAGCAATGAGACATAAAAAGGTCCAGTCCTGTCAGGAGCAGTAAGGGGAGTAATGACAAGATTTTTTGGGATGGGCATGTTCCTTGGGGGACCATGCATTACTTTCTTAACCTCTTGTCTTGCAGGGATGGTTTGGTTCTTGACACATTGAACCAATTTGTCCAATTACTCAAGATGAGACTTCAAAAATTCAAATTTAGACATTTGAATTTTGGTTTTTTTTATATGTTCAATGATATCAAATGCCTGGAATGAGCTAGGAGTAGAGGATGGGAGTTTGTCCTTTTGATTTTTGAAAGGAGGAGGACTAGACTGAGAATTTGAAGTAGAAGGCATAGGGGCATTTGGGGTACTTACCTTTCTTGAAATTGCTAGGTCCTTTGGCTAGAAAGGAAGAGTGGATCCCCACTTAGCAATTGAAACTGCTAGTTAAGGTCACTCCTCTACTTTCTCCTTATTAGCTTGTTGAGTTGATTGATTCTTAGACCAGCTGAATACATCATATGACCCCTCAGCTGCATTTCCTTCACTTCTGGGTTCATCCTGATAATTCAAGAAACCAATATGGGAGTCACCATCTAATTCTTCTTCATCCTCAGTGAATAAATTAGCATCATCTTCAGGACTTAGTTCAATCTGGAGTGAGAAATCTACTTCAGCTTCAAGGTATCTAACTGCTAAGTTGTTTGGAGGTGTTTCAAGGGTGAGGTTCCTCTATGGAGGAGGAAGGCAATTTTGTTGTCCCTGATTCTTGGCAGCATTGCCTTGAGATGCTTGATTTTGGAATGTCCTCTTAGGCATATCTCGATTAGGAGAAGTAGACATAACTATTGACGACTGGAGATTGCACTCGGCGGCAAGAAAATAGGTTCCTACCCTCTCCCCGCAACATGGAAACTCCTTTCTCACCTGTGGGATGGTGAAGCAGGAGAGGAGAATCTCTAGGTATGGGCTAGTTCCCTCTGATGTATCTTATTTCTTTCAGGTAGTGCAAAATATAGATATATAGATATAATGGGGGGATGAAAAGAGGGAAGAAAATATAGGAAAACAAACAGCCTACTCTAAAGAGGTGGTACACCAAAATAAAGGTTTGACCCTCCCACATCCACTCTCAGAATCAAGAAAATGCAAATATACTCTACACATCTGGTAGAAGAACCAGGCTGCTAGGACTAATAGGGAGGCTATAATGAAAAATACATAACAGAGGTTTACCAAGGTGGTGTGGAATGCACACTTGCAAGCAACTTCCTCTATTCTATCCTTCTCAAATATTGCTCTTCTCCTTTCAGCTGCAAAAATGGTGCCTTGTAGATGGCTGGTCTGTTGGCATTAACCTGTGAAAGCATCAAAGATAATGACTAAACACAAATAATACTCATGACATACACAACAAATCTATCCGAGATGGAGGCAAAAAACTGTATTTTATTGATTCAGGTGGAGAAATTATAGAGCTGTGCTCTTTACAAAATTGGAGAAGATCCTTTTAAAATGGCCAAGTTTGCCAATTTATATGGGAAAAGCCAAGAGGAGTCTCATTAGGAAGAGGGAAAAAACACTGTAGCTGATGTCATAAATCTATCGAGACCATGCTTGCTACCTTGTTTTGCATGTAGCCTGCTCCTCTGCCCACTGGTCAGGCCTTTTTCTATGTTCTACAGGGTTTTTTTCCACTTGATGTTGTGAGCGGTAATTTTACTGCCCAATGTCATGGACTACACGCAACAATTTTTCCACCGTCGGCCAATTTACTGTGGTGCATGGCAATTTTGTCACCGTTGACTGACTTGGCTACCATGCGCGGCAATTTTGCCACCATCGACCGATTTGGCTACTGTGCACGGCAATTTTGCCACTGTCAGCTAATGTTGACGACCTCCTTTTCTCCACCGACTACTTCCCACAGCAATTTTTCTGCTTACTGCTTGTGTTGGCAGTCTCTTTTTCCCCGTCGGTCACTGTGCACGGCAATTTTGCTGCCCATTGCTTAAAACTTTGAATTTTTTGTGGGACTTAGCCAATTTCAAAATAAAATGGACTTTGAAATGCTTTAAACCAAACCCAATTCCCTCACAAAATGTGAAGTCCATGCCACTTCGAAAGGGGATGTTGACCTTTGTGCATTGAACCGTTGACTTGAACTTTTTCCTTTGAACCAAGGCCATTGAACCTTTTGGTTGAACTGAGCATGAACCTGAAGATGGACTGCAACCCAAAATTGACTGACCTTTCATAGCTTTTGAAGAGGGTGACCAAAAATTTTCAAGAGGGGCAAAATTGGGTCAACAAATTGGTGACTCCCAGGGGAAGCATGCCTGCTATGCTTAGGACCCAGTTGCCTTTGAATATCCATTGGGCATGGAGTCAGATGTAGCTTGAAAGAATTAATAACAGCCTAAAAGATCCCAGGATCAAAAATATAGAATTTACCCCCATACGCAAAGGGAAACACACAAGACTAAAAACAACTAACCGTGCAAACTAAACTTAGGGAAAATAGAAAAAACAAGGAAAAATTATGTACAGCCGAACCAAAAATCAATGGCAATGCTTCAGATGTATCTCATTGACTGGGATATGCAATTCTTTGCCATCCAACCTGGAGAGCTAGAATGTGTTATATTGCTTGGACTGAGTAATCATGTAAGGACCGCTCCAGAGGGCATCAAATTTTGCATGTTTTTTGGGCTTAGTTCTGTCTTCGTCCCATTTCAAAACAATGTCTCCTTCAGAGAAATATTTTGACAAAGATTTATTGTCAAAGTGTCTTTTTATTTGCTGCTGGCGACTAGACATGGCAGCCACGGCATGGTCCCTTATCTCTTGGAGCTCCATTAGTTCACATAATCTGACCTCCATGCTACTTCCTTCTTCTAGTTGCAGCTAATGAGCGAGGTCCAGTGATGGAAATTTGAGTGAGATGGGAAGCCTTGCTTCCCTTCCATACACAAGCGTATATGGAGAATTTCCGATTGCTCTCTTCGGAGTGATTTGATCAGCCCATAGAGCTGTCTTCAACTTGGCATGCCAAGTTCTCTGATTTTCCTCCATGGTCCTCTTTATAATTCTGATCAAATTTTTGTTAGTGGACTTAGCTAGCCCATTCCCTTGTGGGTAGTAATTTGATGAAGTGATGAGGTATATACCATACCTTAGTGCCCATTCACTAGTTTTGGTTCCCAGAAAAGCCAAGGCATTATCTGAAATTATAGTGGTTGGGACCCCAAAACGTGTCACTAAGTCCTCATAGAAATCCAAGACTACATTTTCATTCACTTCCTTCAAAGCGATGGCTTCCATCCACCTGGTTAAATAATTCATAGCAGTCAGGACCCATTTGTGCCTGGCACTGGAGGGAGGATTGATCATCCCTATGAAATCTAGGCCCCACTGCATGAATGGTTGTTCAACTTGAATGGGCTGTAGGGGCATGGCAGCCAATCGCTATTTTCCATCAAAAAGTGAACACTTCTGGCACTTCCTTACCCAGGCATAGGTATCCTTGAAAAGAGTGGGCCAAAAATAGCCAGCTCTCATTATTTTAGCCATTGTGGTCTTAGGAGCGAAATGGCTGCCTGTTGGCCCATCGTGAAACTCAACCAATACCTTGTTAGCCTGACTGGGGTCAATGCATCTTAGGAGAACCCCGATGAGATCCTTCCTAAATAATACTCTATCAATCAAAACATAAGGAAGAGACTGAAGTTTAAAATACCTTCTTTCGGCCTTACCGAGACCTTGTGGACATTCACCCATAAGAAGAAAGTGCCTCATGTCCAGTGTCCAATCTCTTATGACAGCTAGTTCTTCTATAGTGGCTACGTCATGGATCAGCAAGCTATCTTCACCCTTTCAACTCAAATCTGCAGCTAGCTATTCACACAAGCCCCTTCCTCTCACCAACTTGGCGATTTTGATGTCTATGTCGTACTCCATCACTTTGGTAATCCATCCCGCTCTTTTCTCATTTAAGTCTCGATTGGTCAAGAAATCCTTGATGCCAGGATGTGGAACCATGAGATAGATCCTATTGTTTGACAATATATATTTGAATTTATTTAGACTACGCACTACTACCAGGACTTACTTCTCTACGTAGGTGTACCTAATTTCAAAGTCCTCTAACCCTTGGCTGAAGAAGGCGAGTGGTTGCTCAAGGTCATCACTATTTACTGGAGTAAGCATAGCAGATATTACTTCTCCATTACTAAAGGTATAAAGATTGAGGTCTTTATTGAAGTCAGGGCTGATTAAAGTGGGAGCCTGGGTCAAAGCCTATTTGATGGCTTCAAATCTATCTTTTCTTAGCATTGTCCATTTGAATTCTTCACCCTTCCTCAGCATAGAGGTTAGGGGTTTAACTATCTTAGCAAAATTTGGAATGAACCTTCGAATGAAATTTATCTGGCCAAAGAAACACTACAGGCCTTTCTTGTGCTTTGGTAGGGACATCTCTAGGATGGAGCGGACTCTCTCAGGGTCAATAGACAAACCTTCCTTAGACACAATGTGGCCAAGAAGTTTCCCCTCATGAACAAAAAATACACATTTCTTTGGATTTAGAGAGATGCCAAATTCCCTGCACCTCTCAAAAATCTGCCTGAGGTGCTCCATATGTTATCCCACCTTCTTAGAGAAAACCGTTATATCATCGAGGTACACCAACATATTCTTATTTATCAAACCACTAAAATCCATGTCCATGGCTCGCTGGAAGGTAGCACCAGCATTGGATAGCCCGAAAGGCATCTTTTAGTAGGCAAACATTCCCCATTTACTGGTGAAGGCTATTTTATATTGGTCATAGCCTCTTACCAGAATCTGATTATATCCCAAATAACCATCCAGGAGGGAGAAATGTTTAGAACCAGTTACCTTTTGGAGAATTTGCTCCATGTTTAGAAGGGGATAATGATCCTTTAAAGAGACTTTATTAAGGTCTCTGAAGTTGATGCATAGCTTGATATCCCCATTTTTCTTTCTAACTGGAACCAAATTGGCTAGCCATGAGGAATGTTTGATCAAAAATATAATGCCAAACTCAATCAACTTGACCAATTCTTTCTACATAAGGAGTTTGATCATCGGATTAATAGGCCTCTACTTTTGTGTGACTAGTTTTGCACCTTCCTCTAATTCAATGGTGTGTTGGGCAAGTCTTGGATCGAAGCCTTTCAAGTCACTATAATTCCAGGTGAAGACGTCAGCAAACTCCTGACACAACAAAATGAAAGCTTGCCTTTCTTGAAACATGCAGACCTTACCAAGCACTAGCAACTTGTCCTTGAAGATTTCAACTTTTTCATAATTCCCTTCTCTGGTAGTGATGCATGCTTTATCATTTCTTAGTTGGTCATCTCTATTGAAAATACTTTCAAGTGTGACCAGACCCTTAGGGAGTTTATTGTTCTTTAATTAAACAATCTAATTTCCGTATTGCTACTGCAATTTCGCTTGATTATGGACTACAAACTTAGCTTCTTCCTACAGGAAGAGAGCTACCTACTGGTCACTTTTGAAGACCTACCAATTTGTAACATTGTCTGGAATTGAAGGCCGAACCACCACTTTTAAATGGTATGAACCATAATCCCTACTTATCTCTTTTGAAACATCAAATTGGGCACCAATAGCTGCCAGCCTGTTAGCCTGCTTATTCTATTCTCTGGGAATCGAGGTAATGTTAAGAGCAAGGAAATCCTCCATCAAGTCTTAGACTCTATGCTTGTAAGACTTTAGCAAGGAGTTCTTGGTCAAGTTTAGGCCTCTTATTTGGTTCACAATTAGTTCACTGTCCCCCAGGATTTGTAGCTTCCTGATCCCTCTCTTTCTTGCCCACTCGAGTCCATGAATCAAACACTCATATTCTGCAACATTACATGTGCAAGAGAACTAGAAATAGAAAGCTAAAAAGTACATTTATTTAGAAGGGGAAACTAACATTGCCCCACCACCAGTGCCCAATTTACTTCTAGAACCGTCGAAGTATAACTGCCATAGGCCAAGGTCTTCTTTGTTCTCCTTCATTATATTGGGCATGATGGCGCCTACTTCATGCAAGCAATAGATGCCAAGGTTTGCCTCTTAAATAAACTTATAAGGATCGTGCTCGAAGTTATCACTTCCCCACTCATCCAAGAGTAGATCTGTGACTCCTTCAAGAGTAGAAGATGAAGATCGGTCCATCTGAGACTCTTCTGGATCGATGATAGTGTAACTAACATTCACTGCCTTGGGTGAATAGGGATCTAGATGGTCCTTATAGAGTGGCTCAGATTTGATTTTCACTTTGGTCTTGTACTTGGTTTTAAAAACTAGATATGACCAGTTCGCTGCTAGATAGCGACCTATCTTAGATGTAAAGTCCCTAGACAAATAGATTGTGAAATATGGAGGAACATCCGCTACCACTATATCATGGGGGATTGAGAATGTCAAGCAAGCATGCAATGTTAAACTTAATCCCTTCAAGATTCTGATTGTCTTTGCAGGCATCCCATCTAGTTGCAAGACTCCTTTGTTCATTGCTTTATACTTTAATTCCATCTTATCAGCAATGCACTTGGGCATTATTGAAGTGCTGGCCCCGCTGTCGATTATGCAATTATGTACTAAGAAATCCCCTATGATCAAAGATACATAAAAGGGGGGAGTCCTTTCTTCTTTCTTTACCTGATCTGAAGTAGAAGGCTGCCCATTCATCATTAGGATGTTATTAGTGTCTACTGGGATGGCCTGTCGATCTAGTTCATGCAATTCTTTCTTCAATACGTCCCTTTGTCCTGGGAGAGACAATGAATCCCATAGAGAAATGTTCACGTGCAATTTCTTCATTTGATCAACTATATTAACTTGGGGGCTGATTCCCTTCGTGCTTTCCTTTGGGATGATCCCAGCTGGAGCTGTAGACTAGGGAGCTTGAAGTGCAAACAATTGTCTAGAAATTGGGGCCCTTTAAAAAGGGTGCGATGGAGTATTCACTACTGTTTCTTGAGGGGAAGCCTATGCTTCTCCAACTGATCTTCTTTTAAATCTTGTGTTGGCTGCAACGCAATCACCCTGATTGTCTGCAGTGCCCCCATGATTAATTGCATAGAGCTCACCCTCTTCATGATTTATCAGGGTATAATCTAGCTGAGTTTGATTGTTACTCATGCTGGGCTGAGCTGGAAACTCAAAAAATTGGGAAAAATCAGTAGCCTAATTTTCTAAATTCTGAAAAAAAATCATCATATCATTCGTACGGACAACTTGCTCTTGACCATGTCCTATGGTCGAACAACCTGGCTACTCCTACACTAAATTGTTCTGGGTAGGTACCATGGCTTTAGATGATGAAGAGGGGCCTAAGTTATAATTTTGAGAAGGCCTAGTTGTTGTGAGCTGCCCTTGACCTTGATTATAGCCTTGAAAAGGGTTCCTAGGTGCTTGACCATAATGTTGATAACCCAGATTCAGCTTGTTATTTTGAGCTTGTTGTCTTTTAAGAGCTACAAGTTCATTTGACATGTTTTGCAATAGGCTTTTTACCTCATGTAGTTCATTTGACAGAACAACAACTAGCTTCTCAATGATAGGCACAGGGGCTAATGTGGGTGCAATGGTTTGTATAGGGGGTAACATCTCTGGGAAAAGTGGCAAGTGGGGCCTAGGGGCGATTTTCCCAGGTTGAACCAAGCAATTTTTGGTGGCTATGGCAATGTCATAAGTAGCAGGAAATATATGCCCTCCCATAGATTAGATCATCACTGCAATGTCACTGTTTAATGCTTTTAGATAGTACAAGAAAGCGTAGCTGGGAGTCGGCCTTACCAGGATGGGAATCCTATCCCAAGTCTTTTGAAAATGCATGTTGATGTCCTGCATATACTCATGTGGAGCTCTCTTTATAGTCGTCATCTACTTAGCAAGAGAGAGGTCGTCACTTTTTTCCCCAAAATGACTAGTTAAATGGGTGCCCAATTCATTCCAGGAATGTATGGAATTCACAGGCAAAGTTCCGTACCAATCAAGAGCCTTGCCTTTAAGGGACAATGCCAACAATATGATGGCAATATTTTCTTCTATTATATTGTGAATATTGCAAAGGTTGGCAATATTCTTGATATGCTCAACAACTATAATAGGTCCCACTCCATCAAAATAAGGTACATTCTTGAGAGTTGTTCCTAGAATCGGATCATAGCATGGGAGGTTTAAGGGGCTCTCACTGTGAAAAGCTGTAAAAGGCAATGCCATGGCTAGAACGGGCTATAACTGTGGCTGAGCTAGGTTGGTGTTCCTAGCAACAAGTCTAGGAGGATTTACTAATGGATAAGGGTGAGTTCTTTCAAACCTGAGCCTTTTAACAGAGTTTAAAGGCAGCTCAATGAACACAAAAGGGACCCCCCTTGAAGCTAACCTTGTGGTGACTTTTGGCATAGAAGTTTAAGTGACTGGTCTTAAGAACAAAGAACTAGGCTCTTACCAGTGGAGTCGCCAGGTGCTAAAAATCTTTGAGATGACTTTAGTAGGACTAGCATCAATCCTGAAATACTACTGCATTACAAACTAATAAAAACACAGTCCCACTGGGCATGCCAAAACTATTGACGACTGGAGATTGCACCTAGCGGTAGGAAAATAGGTTCCTACCCTCTCCCTGCAACATGGAAACTCCTATCTCACCTATGGGATGGCGAAGCAGGAGAGGAGAGTCTCTAGGTATGGGCTAGTTCCCTCTGATGTATCTTGTTTGTTTCAGGCAGTGCAAAATTTATATATATAGATATAATGCGGGGGGATGAAAAGGGGGAAGAAATACAGGAAAACAAACAACCTACTCTAAAGAGGTGATACACCAAAATAAAGGTTTGACCCTCCCACATCCACTCTCAAAATCAATAAAATGCAAATATACTCTAAACATCTGGCAGAAGAACCAGGCTGCTAGGACTAACAGGGAGGCTATAATGGAAAATACATAACAGAGGTTTACCAAGGTGTTGTGGAATGCACACTTGCAAGTAACTTCCTCTATTCTGTCCTTCTCAAATATTGCTCTTCTCCTTTCAGCTGCAGAAATGGTGCCTTGTAGATGGCTGGTCTATTGGCATTAACCTATGAAAGCATCGAAGATAATGACTAAACACAAATAATACTCATGACATACACAACAAATCTATCCAAGATGGAGGCAAAAAACTGTGTTTTATTGATTTAGGTGGAGAAATTGCAGAGCTGTGCTCTCTACAAAATTGGAGAAGATCCTTTTAAAATGGCCAAGTCTGCCAATTTATATGGGAAAAGCCAAGAGGATTCTCATTGGAAAGAGGGAAAAAACACTGTAGCTGATGTTATAAATCTGCCAAGACCATGCTTGCTACGTCATTTTGCATGTGGCCTACTCCTCTACCCACTGGTTGGGCCTTTTTCTGTGTTCTATGGGCCTTTTTTGCCACTTGATGTTGTGAGTGGTAATTTTACCACCCAATGTCGTGGACTGCACACTGTAATTTTGCCGCCATCAGCCGATTTACTGCCATGCACGGTAATTTTATCACCATCGGCTGACTTGGCTACCGTGTGCAGTAATTTTGCCGCTGTCAGCTGATTTAGCTTCCATGCATGGCAATTTTTCCACTGTCAGCCGATGTTGACAGCCTCCTTTTCTCTGTCCACTACTTCTTGTGGCATTTTTACCGCTTACTGCTTGTGTTGGTGGTCTCTTTTTCCCCGCCGACCGTTGTAAACGGCAATTTTGCCACCCATTGCTTTAAACATTAAATTTTTTGTGGGACTTATCCAATTTCAAAATAAAATGGACTTTGAAATGCTTTAAACTAAACCTGATTCCCTCACAAAATGTGAAGTCCATGCCACTTAAAAAGGGGATGTTGACCTTTGTGCATTGAACCATTGACTTGAACTTTTTCCTTCGAACCAAGGCCGTTGAACCTTTCAGTTGAACTGAGCATGAACCTAAAGATGGACTGCAACCCAAAATTGACTGGCCTTTCATATCTTTTAAAGAGGGTGACCAAAATTTTTCCAGAGGGGCAAAATTGGGTCAACAATAACTTGGGCCATTTGCTTTCTGAGAGCCAGCATTTCATTTGCTAGCTTTTATACCATTGGATCAGTGGTGGCTAAAGGGGAATATTCAGAAGATGAATAGGATTTACCTTTATTATGGTCTCTCCTTATCTTTCTTACCAAGATAAGGTCATCTTCTACCTCAGTAGCCAAGTCCTGAGCAATAATAAGGTCTATGTGTCTGGCCCATCTCAGTAAGAAACCTACTTCAGGCAATTGTGAATTGATGAAGAAGCATTTGAGGTTCTAAGGCATCGGTTGGGTGACCATGGGAATTTTATGCCTTAGCTTGTCGAACCTGGAAATAAAATCCCTCATAGGCTCATGAGGCTCTTTCTTCATCTGAGTGAGCTAGGCCAACAAGGCATGTGCATCTTCTACCAACTTGAATCTGGACTCAAATTTGTCTTTTAGGGTATCCCAGTTAGTCACTGATCCAGTCTATAGGTTGTAGAACCAGTCTATAGTAGAGCCTTATAGTGTCTCTACGAACAACCTAACCACTATGTCTTTGAATTGCACACCTATGACACTGTAGGCTATGCTGAAAGCTGCAATGTGTTCATCAGGATGAACTTTCCTATCACCAAAGAATTTGGGGAAATATTTCCTTGAACTACATGGAAGCTCATGCAGGGGTGGAGTCAAATTAAGTGGACCAAAAGAGTTACCCCAGGGACCTTGAGCCATGATTTGATTATGTAAAAGTGGGATCACAAATCTGGGTGGAGAATGGATAGGCAAAACTCTTCTAGCAAAAGAAAAATAAGCTCTAACTTGTGTTGGTGGCCTAGTAGGGATAGGAGGAAGACTCCTAGTTCGTCTAAGGTGAGGTTGTGAAGGAAATAACTCGAAATTACTCTGTTGCACCAACTCAAAAGTAGGGTCAACAACACCTTGGGATTTCTAGCCTCTGGTATAATGTGGAGTTGTCAGAATGTAGAACAAAAAATGGAAAAGACCAGGATCTACTTCAACTTGAAGCTTGAGACTTCAAACTACACGCTCTTCCCAGTGGCTCTAGTTTTGGAGACCAAATAATATAATAGAGATGGAGGAAGATGGTAAGGCTTGTTAGGTTGTGGAGCTAAAAGCTTCAACACTTTGCAAATAGTGGGAACAGAAGGTTGCTGAGATCCAAGAGCGCCGGCGTCGGCAGCAGGACCGACGTCGGTCGTGACCAGTGCAGAAGGCCACCGGCGACGGCAGGGATTTGGCCGATGTCGGTAGAACCAGACAAGCAGGGACCGGCGTCGGTCGCCTGTGTGTTCCAGAACTACTTGTTTCATAGACAGTTAGTTAAGTGAATGAAGAGTTTGCATGTTAAGACTAGTTAGAGTCTTGGGCTGCGAGGATAATTGTCTAAATTAAGAGTCTAAGTTATTGTTTAAGTTAGGGATCTATTTATAGACCCATTGGCATGTAGTGTATAAGTATGAGATAGAAAGGAAGAGTTCTTTCTAGTTGTAAGATCAGTGAGTTGCAGGTTGTTGCAAGCTCATAGGGGATCTACATGTAAGTTTGGTCTGTTGAATTACAGGTTGCAAGTTCATGGGAGATCAACTTGAAGTGCTATAGAGTGCTTGGTGTACCGATAGGGTTATTACTGATTGGTTGGTGAAGTGAACACCAATTTTGTGTGTGAGTTGGTTGTTGGGACTATTTTTTGTGTAAGAGAGTCTGTGTGAGAAGAATTATTGTACACTTGAAGTGTGGCAAACCTCTGTAAGGTGGAAGAGTGTGGCGGCTCTTTATTATATTCTTTTCTGTAAAGTGTTAATACAAGATAGTGTATTATCTATCATATTCTGTGCTATTAGTGAATTCTAGTTACTTGTGTTTCTAGTTATTTCCACATATTCAATTGCTTATATTTGGTAATCATACTGTGCTCTTTCTGAGGAGCAAGATCCTAACAGGAGGAATCAGAACAGGTGTGTTTTGTTCTTGGATTCCCACCACCCCTACAACTGGTATCATAGCTTTTGGTTGGGATACTAACAGATTGGTTTAGATCTGGGTAGTGTGTTTTGATTACAGGTTACTCACAAGGTTTCTGTTTGAGTGGGAGTTGAGCAATGGCAGAAGACAGTAAGCTACGAATGGAAAAGTTTAATGGCAAGAACTACCAATTATGGAGGATGCAGATTAAGGACTATCTGTATCAGAAGGATTTGTACTTACCGTTGGGTGGGGTTAATAGCAAACCCTCAGATATGAAGGATGAAGAATGGGAGGTTCTTGATCGGAAGGCTCTGGGATCTATTAGATTGAGTCTTGCATCATCTATGATTTTTAGCTTATCACAGTGTAAGACAACGGTGGAGTTGATAGAATCTTTGGCAAATTTGTATGAAAAACCCTCAGCTTCTAATAAGGTATTTCTTATGAAGCATTTATTTAATTTGCAAATGTTGGAAGGTGGATCTGTTCATAGCCATCTTAGTGATTTCCATGGTTTGGTAAACCAGTTAAGTTCAGTCAATATTGTATTTGATGATGAAATTAGAGCTCTCTTAATCTTGTGTTCATTACCTGAAAGTTGGGAAGGTTTGGTAATGGCAGTTTCTAATACTGTGTCTCCTTCAAAAGTCTTAAAAGTGGATGATGTTGTGAGTGTGATCTTGAATGAAGAGATACGCAGGAAAATCACAGGTGAATCATCTAGAGATGCTTTGAGTGTTGAAGGCAGAGGAAGGCCAAGAGAGAAGATAGAGCATGAGAGATCAAGGTCGAAGATAGGCAGAAGATCCAAGTCTAGGTATGGCAGAATAACCTGCTAGAAATGTGGAAAGCAAGGGCACTTAAAGAGAGATTACAGATTGGGTGAAGATCATCGTGAAAGACATGGAGAAGAAGCAGATGTTGTGGATTACATTGCACAGGATGCTCTGGTATGTTCTTCAGATAAAGTAGAATCTTGGGTTTTAGATTTTGGTGCCTCTTTTCATGCATCCCCACATAAGGAATTTTTTCATGAGTATGTCTAGGGAGACTTTGGAGAAATTTGTGTAGGGGATGGTAAGCCTTGTCATATTGTTGGCAAAGGAAAAGTGAAGCTGAAATTGCAGACAGGTAACACATGGGTGTTAAAGGAGGTCATGCATGTCCCAATTCTTGAGCAGAATTTGATTTCTGTTAGAAGTTTGGGTGATGAGGGTTGCACAGTAACTCTCACAGTGGACTCTTGGAAGGTTACCAAGGGTACACTTGTTGTAGCTAGAGGTAAGAAAGTAGGTACGCTTTATCTATCTACTTGTATTACTGATTCTCTTTCTAGGTTATCTACTTCAGCTGTAGATTCAGAGATGTGGCTCAATAGGCTTGGTCACATAGATAAGAAGGAGATGCTTTTTCTTGAGTCAAAGAGTATGCTTTCAGATTTGGAAGGCATGGATCGTGGTTTCTGTATGTAAAAGAAGAAGGTGACGTTTCTTGAGGAATCCGATGTCAGTGACAAGAACAGGAAAGCCTTGGTTTTCAAGGAGAAAGTGACGGACAGAGTTCAGCACAAGATGCAGAGGAATTCTGAGTAGAGCAAGGGTGATTTGCACAAGGGTTTGATCTAAAAGGAGCTCGCGAGAAAAATTCAGGTCTCACTAGAAAAACACAGAGACTAACGTTGGCAGAAAAACTGGCATTGGTGTCTAGACAGGGACCGATGTTGGCTATGTGCAGCCCGACGTCGGTGACTCGGGGTAGATAACGATCGGCGTTGGCTAGGGGAAATCGACATCGGCAAGGAGGCAGTCACAGGGAACTGACATCGGTCAGCTGCAGACTGAGATGTGACTGGCATCAGTCACTGAGATGAATTTTGGGTAGACAGCTAGTTGTCATGGAGTCTCAAACACCCATATGGAGGACTGAAGGTGTAAGTAAGTTCTTAAATTCATCATTTCCCTTCTTTACACTACTTGTTGCTCACTTATGGTATAGAACCAAGAAGTTGTTAAAGAAGCAGAACAGGTAGATCCAGGAAATAGTGGGAGCTTGGCATGGATGAGGATGTGATTCCTTGGAGGAGAACCAAACAGGTGCTTTGGGTAGAGTTGCCAGCTGGAAGTAAGCACTGAGAGACGAATGGATGTTTAGGATGAAGAAGAGTGGAAATGGATATGTGAGATGGAAGATCAGGGTATATGGTCTTGTATTAGCTGCAAGGCAATGGAGATTTGATCATTGTGTTTCTCTTTACCAGGTTGGATAATATTAGCTACATTATCCTATTTCTGTATGATGTGCTTGTTGCAGGGTTACATATATAGGTATTGCTGAACTAAAGGTAAAGCTAGTTCAGGTGTATGTCATGGAGAATCTGGGAGCAGCAAGATTCTTTGGCATGAGTGTGTTCTAGAGACATGGAGGTCTTGTTGACTTTGTTTCAGGATGATTGTGTGAGACTGGTTAGCATGCCGATGGTTAGACAGTTCACAGAATAGGTGTCTTGATTCACATAATGAGGTTGAGTGCATGGTATGTACTAAACCTAAGTTTTTCCAAGCAGTGGGAGCTGTCACAAGTTTGGAGTCAATCTAGGAAAGTAATACTGAAGGGCAGTTCAATGGGACCAGCAGCAGGTGCACATGCTATGCAGGGTCAAGTTCTTATCTACATGGTTGTAGATGTGGATGTGGCAGGTAATTTGGATGACAGGTTTTGCACTACAGGACTTGTAGTGGTTGGTCTTCAAGAGTGATCTTGAGGAGGGATACAAAGCCAAGGGAACAAACTAGACGATGTACAAGTATAGGTACAGGTTGCAGCTATTTATCTCCAAGTGGGAGATTGTTAGGTTGTGGAGCTAAAAGCTTCAACACTTTGCAAACAATGGAAACAGAAGGTTGCTGAGATCCAGGAGCACTGGCATGGGCAGTAGGACCGACGTCGGTCATGACCAGTGCAGAAGGCCACCGGCGACGGTAGGGAGTCGGCCGACATCGGCAGAACCAGACAAGCAGGGACTGGCGTCGGTCGCCTGTGTGTTCTAGAACTACTCATTTCATGGATAGTTAGTTAAGTGAACGAAGAGTTTGCATGTTAAGACCAGTTAGAGTCTTGGGCTATGAGGATAATTGTCTAAATTAAGAGTCTAAGTTATTGTTTAAGTTAGGGATCTATTTATAGACCCATTGGCATGTATTGTATAAGTATGAGATAGAAAGGAAGAGTTTCTTCTAGTTGTAAGATTAGTGAGTTGCAGGTTGTTGCAAGCTCATAGGGGATCTACATGTAAGTTTGGTCTGTTGAATTGCAGGTTGCAGGTTCATGGGAGATCAACTTGAAGTGCTATAGAGTGCTTGGTGTACCGGCAGGGTTATTACTGACTGGTTGGTGAGGTGAACACCAATTCTGTGTGTGAGTTGGTTGTTGGGACCATTTTTTGTGTAGGAGAGTGTGTGTGAGAAGAATTACTATACACTTGAGGTGTGGCAAACCTCTGTAAGGTGGAAGAGTGTGGTAGCTCTTTGTTGTATTCTTTTCTGTAAAGTGTTAATACAAGATAGTGTATTATCTCTCATATTCTATGCTATTGGTGAATTCTAGTTACTTGTGTTTCTGGTTATTTCCGCATATTCAATTGCTTATATTCGGTAATCATACTGTGCTCTTTTTGAGGAGCAAGATCCTAACAGGAGGAATCAGAACAGGTGTGTTTTGTTCCTGGATTCCCACCACCCCTACAAGGCTATAATGATAATGGGTAAGACATGGAATGGATTCACTAGACTATGTAATGGATAATGGTAAGGACTGCTTCAATCTAAAACTTGAGGTTTTAGATTGCACATTTGATTCCCCAGTGGAGTCACCAAAAATTTTTGGGTGAATATTTTGTCGTCAATTAATTGATGACAAAATGGGTATATCAACCATAGCATAAGGAGATTTACGCCAAAAAAAGTGTGGGTTTACCACATCTGGATGAGATAAATCTCTCCTCTCATCAAGGGGAGGTCCCTATGAATATTTATACACTATATGTATATATATAAGTAAGTATAAAATAATACTCGAGGTAGTGCAACAACATCCACCTCTCTTTTTTCAAAGGTGATGTCCAAGGAACAAGAGAAAGAAATCCTAGTCGTTGGCTAAGAACATTCCTCTTCTTTCAAGAATGGTATTCAGCTTAGAGTAGAAAATCCCCTGAAGTAGGTAATAAAGTCTACAAATAAACCTATGTAAGCACAAAGTTTTATGTTGTCTCCTTCACTGATCTGGAATACGTGTAATCGTAGAGTGAAACAAAGCACAAAGTCTTCACCTAAAACTACAAAGGATAAAAGGATCACTAAGATAAAAGTAGCTCAAAGTCTTTCTTCTATCTTTTAGAAACATCCTCAGATAATATCAACACACACACTTTGCTTATTAAATCAAATAGATAAGAGATTAACAGGAAAGAAGACATAAGAACCACTTCCTAAATAACACAAATTACTTCAACACAAAGTCTGAAATAAACCTGTTTCTTATTCATTTGATAAAATATGATTTACAAGCTGAGCACAAAGTCTCAAGAAGTGTCTCAATTTTAACAGAGTTTTTGCTCTCAATTATCAGAGATATATTTACAAAAGAGGTCCCCTCTATATATAGGGAGAAACCTTCAAAATTAAAAAGATTAAAATATAAAAATATCTTAGTCAAAGATGAGTCAGCGTTGACTTTGGGATCTTTTCCAAATTTTCACATGTAATTACATATTACAAAATTACACGTGAAAATGTCCCAAGTCAATTAGAAATTGCATTTTGAATAAATCATGGAAGAAAAGCTTCAATATTTATTTCCAGCCTTCTTCATGGTCTTAGACTTCTTTAGAGGAACTTCAGTGATCTAGAAGAACTTTTATTGAAAATATGTCGATGAAGAGGAATCCTTTAGAGAAACTATAGTAAGAATCATGATTGTACAATTAGGGGAAAAAATTAGCAATCTAGGAAAACTACACATTTGAGTGATCATGACTAGGGAAACATGCTTGAAAAATGCTGAGGTGAGAGTAGGTCAGAAAGTGAAAGAAAAGGGGAGTGGGCGCGAAAAATAGAAAAAATGAAAATTTCCTAGAGTTAGTAAAAATGGGGAGAAGGCATGTAGGGGTGGAAATTTTTTTTGCCCTTTCATATTGGAGAAGTTCTTGTGCATAGGCGACAAAAATTGCTGCCTGTGCATGTCAGGGAGAGTCGGCAAAGAAGAACGTGTAAGGGCAGCAAAAATAACCACCCTCACACTTAGAAGAGAGGAAACAGGGATGCATGAGTAGAAAAATCTACCACTACTACATGGAAGAAACCAAATGATGCAAGGGCGACAAAAATTGCCACTCTTGCATGACGGATGCAAGGGCAGTGAAAAATGCCACCTTTACATGAAGGATGCAAACACTTTTCACGTTCTGCTAAATCATAACAGGACACGTGATGTATTTTGCTTAACTTTAAAAAGCTTTAGAAACCTTTGTGAGTCCTATAGAAGATGATACATGGTAGCTTCCACTGCACTTTATCTTTTTCCATTAGACTTTTCCCTTTAGTTAAGCTTTTCCTTTTTTGGTGGACTTTTCCTTTGGAGAAAAGGTCTAAAGGAATTCCTTTGCTTTATCTTTTTCTGTCAGGCTATCTTCTCAAGTGAATTCGAAGGAATTTTTCCTTGGTCATTTCCATCAGACAAAAATTCTGAAGGAATTGTTCCTTTTGGGCCTAGGGCAGCCCCTTGAACCTACCGATTGAACCAACTGTTGATACAAAGCATTAAACCGCTTGATTGAACCCACCTTTGAACCATTTGACATTGAACCAAAGGATGAACCAAACATTAAACCTACTATTGATGCTTGCCGATGGAGGTTTCTGTTTGAACTAAGGTGATGAACCAATTTTGAAAATGACCAATTGTTAGAAACTGATTCTTTTGATTGAACCCACTTGTAGAAACTGTGAAGCCCGTTGAACTTGTAGAAATGAGCCTGTTTGTAGAGTCCGTAGAAACCAAGTCCATAGTTTTCTATAACCTTGAAAGAGTCCATAGATTTCTAAAAAGCTTGAAACATGAGGAATTTGAATTCCCAAGACAAATTTTGGAAAGAGAAGAGATAATTTTGGTCTGTAGAACCAAAATAGTTCAAATGTTGTCCCAAAAATAGCTGATATTTTTGGGGGACAACAAGTCTCTAGATAGGGATAGCTCCCTTGATGTACCACTTAGGATTGAACCTAATACCAACTTTGAGGGGTAAAAAGAGAGATACATAACTAAAATCAAATCTTTACTAAGGGGGTAATACACCAAATCAATTTGATGACTTTAAACCAATTGTATTCTACATTTGAGACCAAGAAATAAAATAAAAATAAACTCCTTCAATCTTCATCTTCTCACATCAATGTTACATTGTGAGGTCATGGATGAATGTTCAAAGCTATGAGGACTATTTAATAGTCCTTTAATAGAAATAATTAAAATAATAAATCACTAAACATTTCACATACCCTAAAATACTTCACATGCCCTACAAAATGAAGTTTTCCATCTACAAATAAGGTGAAAGAATGAGACCACATGCTAGGAATACATAGTCTTCACTAAACAAGATTCATAATTCAAGTGGAAAAAACTTATGAATAGTCATGAAGAGGTAATAATTAGTCATTTTATTAATCAAATGGTATATAAATGAGCAGTAATTCACCATACTCATGTGGAACATAGAATATAATGCCCAAAATGGCTAACTCTTATAGAGTTTGAGAGAGAAAGAAAAAAAGAGAAGTCCAAGGTTCACAAGGACACTTGTAAATCTCATAAAAGGAATTAATTTTTAATGTGAGAAGGAAATTGTATTAACCATGCAAGATCAAGAGCAACAAGTGTCAATCCAAGTCACAAACTTGTAGAAAAGTGGAAAAAAACTCTCTTTTTGTATAGAAAAATTGCCTTCATGATTACCTCTATTTGGACATCCTATAACTATTAAAGATAAGTTTTAATTATTTTAATTCAAGGTAGGTACATAATAAATTCCTCTCCATGCATTGGTTTCATTCTTAGTCTTCTATAATTAATTAAAAATGAGTCACCATCATCTGTTGTCCTAAAAATTATCCTTCCATACACCTTACACACTTGGCCTCAAATTTAGCATTATTTATCCATTAAAATATGTGGGTATAAGTTTTTAACACCTATAAATATCCTCCATGTCATTTTAGGCATTAGGGTCACCTTAAATTCAGTTCACTTGAAGTTTTCCATCTTCTTCACTAGCTTGCCCAATATGATAAATTTGACTAGCTAAGTTGAAACACCTATTTAAGGAACTTAGGAACATTCTCAAGGAATTAAAATTACATTAAGAGTTATTTTAAGTCTCAATATTTCCATCCATGTGTTTTTCATCGCTTGAAACTTCCTAAAACTTGCAAAAGACACAAAATAGTGAGAAAATTCCTATTTTTTCCCCATCCATACAAGTCCGTACAACTAGCTAGAATGGGAAGGAGCTTGGGTGAGTCCTCTTCAACATCCAATATGTTTCATGTTAAAAATATTCCATTTTATCAGCTAACTAAATCCATTTTCACAAACTGGTCTTGGTTGAGGGTTTAGTAGGGTTTTAGGCTTGTTTTCACTCTTAAGGTTGGTTCATAAAGGTATGCCATCCAACCTACTACAAAATTTCACAAATTCATTTTTTAAGACCCCTGATAGCTTCCCCTAACTTCTCTAGTCTCCATGTAAAGTGTCATGAATGATGTGAGCATCATAACATGACCTATCACACTTGTTTTCTTGTTTCTTACAAGTCTAATTTGCTCTTGAGCCAAAAATGGATTCTTCAAAGTTTACTATACACTCTCAAAGATGAGAATGATTTTTAGTGGCCCCAATAACATGTTACAATTCATAGTAATTTTCATATCATGCTAGAAATGTGAGTGACCCTATAACTGGCCTTTAGGCTTAGTCATGCCTATTAGTCTTGATTGCAACATTTTGTATTTTTGGAATTTACCTAAGTTATTTTTTATTGGATAAGTTCTAACACATCTAATGGATTCTTTAAATCATGATAAATCAATGTGGAAAGATCACTTAGGGTTGTAGTTGAAAATGACCCTTTATTGGGTGTTATGTCTCAAAATGGCTTACCTACAAACTTATGAGAATAGAGTGATCTATTTGGTTTCACCTTCACCTTATACATTTCCCATGCTTTTATCTATGTATTAAAACTTAAAAAACCTTCATAAAAGGTTCTCCAAGCTTCTGGTTCATGTTCCCACCTCCCTTATCAAGAATATAGGGTTTGTATAAGGGGAAAGTGTCCTGCCTCTGAGATAGCATAGAGGGATGTTACCTATTTTTTTCATCAAAAATAGAAATTAGAGATGGTTATATAATATTAAAATATTTAAAATACAAAAATTCATCCCCTAGTTAGGTCATATGACCCCCTAAACTACTTAAATTCCAAGGCATACTTTTCATATGTAGACTATGTAGGGGTGTTGGAGAGTTGTGTTTTGATGATTAGAGGACATCCGTATGTTTTTTTTGAGATAAATAAATATTATTAAGGTTATAATAATCATTATTAATGTTTTATATTCTATATTCCCCATTTTTACCTCTCATGGATCTCTCATGTTCTTGGATTCCAAGACTGAGTGCCCTCTGTTTGACTATACCCTATTTATTTAGGGTTCCTATAGGTATATTTTATATGTTCTATCCTTAGGTTAGGTAATCATAAATCTCCCATAAATATTATTGAATCACTTTATGCCTTATTTAAACCTATTATTCACTTTACCAGGTTCCTCTTTATCATTTCGAGCTCTAAATATGTTCATTGTTTACATAGTCAACAAGGTTGGTTGTAAGAGCATTCAAAACCCTTGGGAGATCTATGAAAGTTTTTTTACATTGTTTATAGTAATTTAATATCCTATTTATCACAAGGATAGTTATCAAAAACATGATTCATCATATTAACTTCTATCAATCCTTCCCATATACCCTGAGCTCACATACTAAGCTCTTCACTATTTTGACTGAGACACCTATTTAACCTTGTCCATAGGTTAGTGTGCTTGTTTGGGTTTGAAAATTTTTCTAGTGAACATATTTTAAGTCTTTAAATTCACCTCATATTTACTTTGAATACTGAGTCTTTGGTCTCTAGCTAAGAAACCTTAATACTAACCGTGCCTATAGGACTGAGGTAACCCTACATTTATTGACCCCTACTAAAGGTGAGTATTTGTAAGAGTTGGTCCTTCAATCATGGTTCTCCAAGATCCTATTTAGGTTCCCATAATCATCATCCAAGTCATCTAGGCTTAAACATATTATGTTTATATTATCAAACCAAGATAATACCATGTTAGGATTCACTGTTTGCTACAATCATAGTTGACTGTACCTTTTACCTTGAAGGGGTTACTTGTAGGTGTTTTCTAGCATCAAATAAATTCCAAGTATCATTTATAAACTTGTGGGGACCATTTAGAGTAATTTTATTCTTGTTATAGTTCAACTGACTCATCTTTATGCATGCAAATACCTAAACATAACTCATGTATGCCCACTATCTGACTGAGACATTTTGTCCCTGTGTATGGATACCTATAGGTGTGCTTGAGATATGAAAAAATTACTACTCATCATCCTACTTATTTCCATGATCATATATACATCACTCCATCAATTGGACCATTCTAAATATAAACTAAGTTTCATTTGTTTTTTGAGATATTAAAAGCCATTCCAAACTCAAAAATATAGATACCACTATTTGGTTTTAGTGGTCTTAAGGGTGTCTTTAAGCTTCTCAAAAACTATCTTATTCTTGTCATCCTCCTCCCAAAATTGGCATGGTACTTATCACTACCAAGGGATACAAGTTTTAACAACCTATTTGTTCCAAGAGTTACATCAACCATACTATAACATACACCCAAAACATTGAGGACCTTTGTTTTATGCTCTTAGGGTAGATAATCCAAAAATTTGAGTCATCATTTTAGAGGTGGTTTTCAACTTGCACTTTTCAAACTAAAACCTTAGACAAGTATTACATGGTGAAATCACATTTTGGGACTTTAAGAAGGCTTTAAAATCATGCTTCAATGTTTCAAAATGATAACTCCAACTCTCTACTAAGCCACTTATAGGTGGTCTTTTAAGGTGTAGGTAACAAAATGCAACTATGGATAGTGAATATGTAAAATGGAATTCAATGGGTTGATTACCAATATTAAAACACTCAAATACATTCCACACCATGGATATCTTGAAACCATTAAAAAATATCCCACCATAGCATGACATCATTAGAAGGTTCTTGTATGTGTGTATTGAGTTGGAAGTGGACAATGAGTGTGGGAAAGTAGACAAAAATGGACCAAAATTACTCTTGATAATCTTAAAATTATTTTCAAACTTCCTTAAGAATGATTTAAATCAAGGAAAACTTGAGATAGTATCAAAACATTCCTTTAAATATATAAAAACATCTATAATTACTAGAAAGGAGGTAGGCAATATGTTGAATGACTACTGTAACATGATGGAGACATAGGATTGAAAACATGAGAATCAAGGATACTTATATGGAATGTTAAAATTTTTCAAGGATATGTTGAAATTTTTTATATTAAACTAACACAACCCTCTATATCCATTGACAAGGAAAAAAATGTTTGGAAATGGTGAAAACTACCCATAACTTAAGAAATAGTCTAGTCTACAAATTTGGGGTTATTGGATAATAAAAAACACTATAAAACATGAAAAAAATAATTGGATAAATAAGTATACGTATCCAAGATCATATATAGCAAATATGAGTAACTAGTTTATATGGATTTGTTCAAACTAGGACAAAAT
Organism: Torreya grandis; assembly: GCA_037957365.1. Classification (NCBI taxonomy): domain Eukaryota; kingdom Viridiplantae; phylum Streptophyta; class Pinopsida; order Cupressales; family Taxaceae; genus Torreya; species Torreya grandis. The sequence continues at coordinate 1,165,908 of JARHVA010002062.1, forward strand.
TGACAAGGTACACAAATTGATAGGCAATTTTGGAGGCTGAACTTCAAATGAATGGTTAATAAAGCATGGGAAACCATTAATAAAATTTATTATATGAATTTTAAGGTATCTGATTTTGTAATATTCACCCATGATATTTTTTCTTTAAACCTCTTGTGTTGGTCGTACCAAGCAAAAACCAACAAGTCACTTTAGTCTACCAAGAAGAGCAAGAAGGGAGTTAAACAATTTTAGCTTAGAAATGGTACATTAAGATAAAAAAGCATATATATGAGCATTATGAATATTTATGTGTTAAATTAAATTTAATCATGTGGCACATTTCTCAAGGAATTGTACATGTGTCATTTTCTTTGTTTTCTTTAGGAAAATTGACTTTTCTTCTGATGAACCTACAAATTTTAGTTTTGTCAGTTACTTAAGACTTTTGTGGACACATGGGGCATGAAATAACCCATTTTCACTTGTTTATTTCCCAATAAACTTTTACAAAGAATTAAATGTACTATTTTGATCCCTCAAATGACCCAAAAATGATAAATGGACCTAGAAACTAATTAATCAAAGCTAGTACAACATTAATTACCATCAAGTGACCTATAAAAAACCTAATGACAATAAATTATACCCCTTTATAGGCCTAAAAATATTTTTTTTACTATGGTTTCCCAAATTTTACCTAAAAGTTAAATTTGGTCAACATTAATACTAAACAAACAACAAATTGATACCTAATCTGCGCTACATAGTCCATACTAGTACACAATATTCCACACTTGGGTTCATTTAAAGATAATGAGGGTTTAATAAGATATATAACATTTTTTAATAGTTTGTGTAAGTTAAAAAAATACTAATTAAAGTGATTTCGTCTTGTGAAACACTATACAACTCAAATTATGGAATTATGAAGGCTCTCAAATCTATGTAGGCTAGAAAGATCCTATGATTAGGTTTTTGTGGATAAAATGAGTTTCAACTGTCAAAAGTTTTTGAAAATTTTTAGTCTAGTAAAATTCAAGGTCCTATAAAAGAATAATTTTTTTACAGACATGTGCAATATATTTAGTATAGATTTTGACTAGTGTGTGCATGGACTAGGGCTAATAGGCATAATTTAGGGGATATTAACAAAGGAAGTATATCCCAAAATTAGAATAAATTTATTAAATTTGACATAAGGATAAAGGAATATAGAGGGTATCTATAAATTGTCTCACATTTATAATATAGTTCATGTATTTTTCAAACCAAGGGGAAAATAGACAAAAAGGCTACAAGCCTCCTATGGCCATTGAGAGCTTGGAAGGTGGGAATGAGTGATGAAATGGGTTTGAGTGTTTGAAAGGTTCCATAACATGTGTTTATTGTCATTATAATACTATCCATACTAAAATATTAAGGTATTGAAACCTAAATCAAAGATTGGTCCTTTAGACCTAAGAGGTGTACATAGTAAGAATGAGAAGAATAGTTAATTGCTAAAGGGAGACTAGTGTTAAGAGATGAGGTAAGAGTGAATGTGATTGGACTTAATAATGATATAAGGACACCAAATAAGTGTCTCAAAATTTTATAATACTTGGGAAAAATTGTAAGAGGCTATTGAGCCCAAAGTCCAAGTGAAAGATTGGACTAGAGATGAAACCTTGAAGACCAATTAAGCAAGTGAATGTGATCAGCTAATTTATGGACCAAATATTTATTTTTTTTAGACTTATATTCCATATATTTTCATCATTTTGTATAAAATAAATGTTATTATTTGGTTTTATGTATTTTGAGTTATTCAAACTTGTTTATTTGAGGTGAATGCATAATGATATGAGATATACATAAGAGCTAACCTTGCAAGGTATTTTGGGAGAATAAGGTTGTAGATATTATATATTAAGGTTATAATAAAGGAATATAAGTTTGATAAAGAGAAGATATAAATCCCCAAAGTTCTATGAGAAAGGACTAGAATCTAGTCAAGAAAGGACCAGTGAAGAAGATAGAGAGAAAGAGAGCATTAGAGCTCCAAGAGATAAGAGAGAAGAGTAAATACTCAAAAATAAATTCAATAAGGATAATAAAAATTCCTAGATATAAAAATAATAATAGGAAAGGCCCAATATAGGTATAAGATTCAAGGTTGATAAACTTGCTAAGAGGAAGGTCTAAATAGGCCTATAAAATAAGGAAAGAAGACAAAATGGATATATAGAGAGAAGTAGAAGACTTAAGAAGATTGGGGAAAAGTATAGAGAGGATATAGATCATGGTGAAGCTTATGAGTGGAAAATAAATCCAATGTACTATCTTAAATGTGATAAGAAGAGTGAAGTGGCCACTATAGTCACTTGTGAAAGAAAGAAGGCACACGAAGAGTGTCTTAAAGAATGAGAAGAAAAGAGAGAAGGCAACCCAAAGAGACATGAGAAGAGAGATATTTCCAAGTGATAAAAAATATATACATATTTATAAGTGATTTACCATTGAATATAATAAGAATAAGATAAAATCTCCAAGGAGATCACAAAAGAGTGAAGACAAGAAGATAAGATGGAGAGTGTCTATGCCAAGGACATTCAAAGAGACTATGTGGTCTCTCATTTTATATGATAACATTTATTTTAATTTTTTGTATTTAGGTATGAATAAATATTTGGTGAAGTACAAAAATAAGGCCTCAAATTTGGTGAATAATGGGCCAAAAACATTACCCATCAAGTGGCAAGAGGATGACAAAGAAAGAGAGACCCTTGAAGAAGACAAGATGATGGAGATTGAAGACATTCCTAAAAATGAAGATAATGAGGAATAATATGATGAATTTCTAAGTATATAACCTGAATGGTTCATCAAGAAGACATGAAGGTCAATACATGAATGATTAATTTCTGAAGTATATATAACCTGACAAATTTCACCAAATTGGAATGGTTCACCAAGAAGACATGAAGGTCATCTCATAGAATGACATGATTGGTATGAAGATATAAGCTTTCATACAGTCACCTTTGAAGAGGATAAATGAAAATCTAAGAGGTAAATCCATTGATTTTGATTGTATATATAAAGAAGATAAATCTGATATTTATATTTGAAGAAATAATGACAAATCTCATCAACCTAAAAAATAAAAAATGGCATGGATATGTATGGAATAAGTGGATTAAATAATCAAAAGGAGAAACTCAAACAAGAGGTCAACAAAGGAAAACAATAATTTGTTAGGAAAAAGCAACTGTTTGTAGACACGAAGAAGAGATGCTGAAGAAATAAGCACCGGCGTCAAAGTATAGAAGCTGACGTCAATCACAAATAGTATAGAAGTACATCAAGTTATCATGGTAGATGGCATCGGTCATTAAGGCATGAGGCATGAGAGTGATGTAAAGAGAAACAATTGGTAGTACAAGAAGGTACAAGTTAGAAAATGGGTCAAGGAGATCAGCTGAAGGAGGGATAATAAATCAGGCTATAGAGTTGTTGTGTTGAGCAAGAGAGAGAGGGAAGAAGAGGTGTGGCAAGCCTTTGAGGTGGAGGAAGAAGTGGCTTTCCTTATTGTATTTTCTTCTAGAAAATCAAACCCAAAGAAGATCATAATATGCAAGTGAATCACAAGTAAGCATGAAGATTAAAGAAGATAAAATGCCTATGAAGACTAAATAGAGAGATTATTATGCATGTTAATGCAACCAATCTTGATCAATTAAATGAAGTTAAATCCATGTAAGAGTTGATAAAGTCCAAGAAAAGCCCTTACTTTTATGGATCAATATAAGATGTAAATTATTCAATATTGTTTTTGATGATCAAATTGCTTGTATATCAAAATTCTACATTGTAAAAGTTGATATGATTATATGATGTGAATACGTAGGAGAAGCACAGGTGATTCATCAAGAAATGATGAAGATCTCTTGTATATAGAAACCATTGCCTGGATGAATGAGTGTGTAGTCAAATAAAGATGAAATATCATGGATGAAGTACCTTAAATAGTGCTTAAAAGTCATTGTATTCAATATAAAGAGGCTTAGAACATAAATAAGAGTTTCCCAAGACAAGGAAGAACAATGTGGATGCCAAGGTTACCAAGGGAGCACTTATTTTAGTAAGAGGTAAAAAAGTAGGTACTCTTTATCTATCTACTTGTATTATTGATTCTACTTCTGGTGTAGATTTAAAGATGTCACAGAATAAGAAGGGAATGGAATTTCTTGATTCAAAATATGTGTTCAAATTTAGAAAGCATAGATAGAGTTCATTACAGGAAAAGGAAATTTAATGCTTTTGACAAGAATAGGGAAGTCTTGGTGTTTTTAGAGGAGATGAAGGCTAGAGAACAGTTGCAAGAACTGAGTTGGAGATGATTGAAGGAGATATTCATTCCATACGAGGAAGATAGGAAACACCAGATGAATTATATGCAGACCAAATAAGTCTGACATCAGTCAATGTCAAGGAAAAGTAGTGTAGATAAAGATCGATCACTAGAATGGAAAGTCTCAAACACCCAATAGAGGTCAAAAAAGGTATGTGAACCTCATATTCATTGTTCACCTTCTTTATATTGCTTACTGATAGTCAAGAACTAGGAAGACAGAAGAAGCAAAGGCCATAAGTACATGCATTCAAAGTGAGTGTGTTAGCTGGAAGGAAAATAGAGGGAATTCCCATTTTATAGAAGAGAGTGGATGGACACGTAGGCTATGGTATATGTGATTTAGGCTGCAGACAATGGAGGTTTGACCATTGTTTTTTATCTTTACCAAGTTGGATAATATTAGTTTGTTACTTGTTGTTTCATTTACAAGTTTTCTGAGCAGGGTAGAGTTGGTTCAGATATGTCATGAAAATGGGAGCAGCAAAATTCTTGTGCATAAGTGAAGGTATAGCATCACAGGTTTGCGTGGTGGTTGGTCTTCAAGAGTGACTTTGAAGATGATACAGGGCCAAAGGAACAAAATAGAGGTACATAGGAAGTAGCAGCTAATCTCCGAAGATTGTTAGTGTGGAGCTAAAAGCTTCAACTATTTGTAGACACGAAGAAGAGGATATGAGAACCAGAAGAAAGTATAATGACATAGGCACAGACATGAAACCGGTGATGGCAAGTCAGTCGATGTCGGCAGCACCAGGCAAGCAAGGACCGGCAAGAAGTTGACGAACAGCTAGTTAAGTGAAGAGTGTTTGCATGTCAAAGACTAAATAACGAGACGTGTCTATATTGTAGTTAGAGTAAATGGGATCTATTTAAAGACCCATGAGGCAGGTAATTATCAAGAAGGCAAGTAAAAGCATGAAGAAGCAAGATCAAGGAGATCTACAGGTGTAAGGTCAAGGAGATCAGCTAAAGCATTCAAGGAGGGATAATAACTCAGGCTATAGAGTTGTTGTGTTGAGCAAGAGAGAGAGGGAAGAAGGTCTTGATGGCAAGCCTTTGAGGTGGAGGAAGAAGTGGCATCTTCCTTATTGTATGTAATATCTAATACAAGAGTGTGAGTCTCTCAAATTCTTTGCTATCTCAAGTTTCTAGTTACTTTATCATTCTGATATAAGGTAAGAGTAACAAGTGCTTCCATTGGATAAGGGGTCTCCTAACATAATTTGTGCAAACAAGGCCATAAACAAGCAATCAAAGCGAGTGTGAGCAAACAAATAATGTGATTTACTCAATGGGTGAAGCTTAATATGAGTTTAAATTTGATAAAAATGGATATGAAAATCTAAAAAGGTGCCAAATAACATTTTACTATGTTAAGGATGAATAGAACAAGAAGTTTTTCTTGCACAATGAGCAAGATGATAGGAAATGACATCAAAATGTGAAGAAGTTTGAAGAAAAGGTAGAAAAAAGAGTATAGATGAGAAAATTATATAGGTTGACATGCAGAAGAATCCATTAGAGCCTAAGGAAGAAGATGATAACATGAATAAAGAGCAAACATCCCTCATAAGGTAAGAAACAAGTGAGATTCATGAAGAAGCAAGCCAAGAAACAAACATGGGAAATACTTATATGGTTGCATCTGAGTATGATAAGGTTTAAGGTGACTTAACATAGGTGGAATATGAAACAAATTAATAAATACAAGAGAATACTTCATAAGGATAGAAGATACATGGACATGAAGACTAGACAAAGCCATAAGGAAGAAATGCAAAAGTTTGGAAAACAAGAATGAGAAAGGAATGAAGAGTATAAATAAATTTAACATGAAATACCCTTAAAAAAAAATAGTAAATAAAGAAAGAAACTTTGAGGCTCAAGTTTTTCTCCCTCTTGGGGAGTATGATGCAGGAGCATCAAGCTAGAAAATAATATTTTTGAGTTGTTGTCATTAAGAGGTTAAATTTGGTAAATTTTTTATGTTAATGTGTTTGAGGGACATTATTAGGTCCATTTATGTCCTTGGAGTCCATTTGGAGTCCTCAGGGTGTATTCTTTGGCTTCTAGGTGTTTTCCTTCCAAAACTAGGAATTTGAAAATTCAAATATTTGAAAAGAGCCTAAAAGAGCATAACTAAGGTATAAGGTAGTTAGATGATAAAATATTGGTTAAATAGGGCCATGAAGATTTGTATAAATTGGTTAAATTCATAATTTTATATATTCATTATTATATAAGTCAAGTCTTGGTCATATGAAAGAAAACCTCATGTTGAGGTAGTTATAGAAAAGAGGTTGGTATAACCACTCAAGGAACGAACATTGAAAGTGGTGAAAATGAGAATTGATATGTGAGTCTTGTTATATGAGGATAATAGAGATGAAATAATATGTAAAGGATAAATATCTCCAAGAGAGGAGAGGAGAATCTAAATGCAGAAGATTGTATAATACTCTTCAGGAGATGACGAGCCTAAGTGTTGGGCTTCAATTGTAATCTTGATTGATCAAATGAATAAAGGAATTGTTTTTTATATGAATCATTATATTTAAATATATATATGAATTATAAAGATAAAAATTTGTGGTTGGAAGGCCCTTGAGTTCATAATCTTGCTAGTTTATGTTTAGTTTCAAGTTTGATAAAGTTTATAGGCTTGGTTGTAGGTTTCAGTTTGGTAGAGAGACTTAGAATGTCCTATTCAAAGTATATAGATGAATATTACACTCTCATTGTTACTTTAATTATTATAATATAATATATAGTATATTATGAATTATTAAAATTTCCTAATTAGGATAAATCAATGAATAAGGACACTTTATCCTAAGGAATAATATACAATCATGACAGTCATAGGTATGAATATAATTTTGTTATTTCCTTGAAGAATAAAAAATGATGTGGTGGATATAAATGTGTATTAATAGTTATATGAATGATAATATGGTTAATGAGATGTTTTAATACAATTTTTTTTAGGTAGTATCTAGTTCAATGCAAAGAACCCCTATTGTACAATCATCTAATTATATGACCAAATATCAAGGGGTTAGAGTGGGAGTTAAAATAATGAGTGGAGTTAGAATTGATATGTTATATAAATTTTAAAATTTTTTTAAGGCATAAATATAAACCCATGATGTGAATTTTAAACTTGTTGATTATACACAGGCCTATGTGTTATCACAATCGTAGATGAGGACTTAAAACCTTGTGTTTCATGATGCATAAGTTCTCATAAGAGAAAGTAAGGAACATTTCATAATTTTAAGTTTGATATTATTGTAATAAATACCTAATAAACATCTTGGAACTTTATGATGTGACCTAATACTAAACAAGTAACAAACTAATACCTATTCTACCCTACACAATACATTTTTACTGTACAAAATTCCATATTTGGGTTCATTTCAAGCTAAAAAACGTTTAATAAGAGATATAACATATTTTAATAGTTTTATTAAGTTAAAAAAACCTCCTAATAAATTTATTTGGTATTTTGAAACCCTATACAACTCAAATTATGGAATTATGAAGGCTCTTGGCCTTGTGAAGGCAAGAGAAACCCTAGGGTTAGGGTTTTGTGCATAAAATGAGTTTCAACTATAAAAAGTTTACAATTTTTTTTATTTTGATAAATTTAAAGGTCCTATATAATAATAACTTGGTTAAAAACATGTATGGTCTTTCTAGTATGGATTTTGACCACTATGTGCATGGACTAGGGCTAATAGGCCTAATTTGGGGGATATTAACAATGGAAGTATATCCCAAAATTGTAATAAATTTATGAAATTTGATACATATATAAATTAATATATGGGGTATCTATAAAATGTCTCACATTTACAATATAGTTCATGTGTTTTTCAAACCAAATGAAAAATAGATAAAAAAAGGCTACATGCCTCTTAAGGCCATTGAGAGCTTAGAAGGTAGGAATGATTATTGAAGTGGGTTTGAGTATTTTAAAGGGTATGTACCAGGTGTGTATGGAATTATAAGACTATAAATTCTAAAATATTAATTTTTTAAAACCTAAATCAAATATTGGTCCTTTAGATGTAAGAGGTATGCCTAGTGAGAATGAGAGGAAGAGTTGATTACTAAAGGGAGACCAGTGTTAAGAGATGAGCTAAGAGTTAATGTGATTAGAGTTAATAATGATATACTGAAAAAAAAATAAGTGTCTAAAAAGTGTATAATACCAAGGCACAATTATAAGAGGCTATTGAGCCCAAATTCCAAGTGAAAGATTGAACTAGAGATGGAATCTTGAATACCATTCAAACAAGTGAATGTGATTAGTTAAGTTGTGGACTAGTTATTGATGTCTTGTAGACTTATCCTCCATATATATATATATATATAGATATATATATATATATATATATATATATATATATATATATATGTATATATATATATATATATATATATATATATATATATATATATATATATATATATATCACCATAATAATACATATTAAAATTAGGTTCAATTATATGACTATATAAACACTTTTCGAACCATTTTACATAGAAAGAGGCTTTTACACCAAAAAACTCCAAAATTACACTTACACATTGAGAGTAGAATACATATTTTCCCAATTATGATTACATATATCTTTATTATCTCATATATAAATTATAATTACATGTCAAAAATAAAAATTCATAATTAAATAATCTAATGCCATCATTATTACACTAGCATCTATCATATTGCACTAGTTATTCACACACCACCATAGCATGGGATAACTACATGAAGTTTGATCCCTCTACAAAGTATTGGTATGTAGACAAAAATAAACACATGGAATGTTGAGGTATCACCCAAATTTAACTTCTGACCCAAATTTCCCATTGATTTTTATTTCTAAAGGAGCTAGGGTTTTTGAAGGATAATTAGTTACATAGTGGACTCCACAAGTGATTGCAAGCATTTGCACCAAACACATTATCTATAGATGAAGGAAAGTATAACACAAAAAAAATTATGTATTCATTTTAAGTGGACAATATTTCCTTATATGGGACATGAATGCCCCACTATGGTGTCCTCTTTTGAGCAGTGTTGCCTAGGTATAGATCCATTTCTAGATTCTTGATTTCAGTCACTAAACCTCTTTGGTAAGCAAGTTTTAGACACTGATTCCTCCTAGAGGCATAGTTTCAAACTAAGTATTTATTTTCTCTTTACACTTTACTATTTTTATTAATTTTCCATAATACATTATTTCCAAATCAGTGAATACTATAATTTTTATATTATTCTTTTGATATTGCACAATAGTGTTGTCACCTAGGGTTTTCACATAAATCCCAAATTTGACAAAATAAAATGCAACTAGAAAATATTCTTAGAATTTTTGACAAGGGATGATCTCAACCTATAATAAACAATTTCAGACTTGGAAAATGACTATAAAATTCAAATAATAAAGATAAGTGACTTTTAAAAGAGTGTTAGGTCATTTCAAGTGTGACCCTTGATTTGATTTTATAGATAGATATTTTGAGTTTTTATGATAACTAACCTATTTATATGCATGGTAAACTCTTTTAATTTTAAAAATATATCCATTATAACATGTGATACAAGTCCACACTATTGGATAGGTGTCTAGTGTACCCCTATCTACATAGCATGGACTTGTCCTAAAAGGACATGGGTTTATGAAACAAGAGTGATAATATAATATATGATTAATAGGGATGAATATGGATATAATAAGTAAGTATGGAATATGTTCTTATTAATTTCAAGAATTTTTAGTATTTATTAGATATTATGGGTTATTGAAATGGAAAATTAGATAAGCAATATAAACATGTAAAGAACAAGCATTATCAAGAATTTATTGGTTAAATTGAAGTGTTTACATTTTCCTCCCATTTATTCTAGTGGTGTATAAAATTAATAGAGTAAATGAAATGCAAACTTTAGTGTGTATATGCACATTGTATTTATCATGGAGATGTGCACGACTCATTGGTGAGGCATGTGGAGAAGTAATGAACATGTAAAAAATTAAGAATGATAAAGTATCAATTTGAATAATTATTGAATATGATTGAGTTGTTAAAATTTCATGATCTAACCCTCATAGAGTACTCTATAATATTTGAAGATATGAGAACCAAAAAAATGGTCCACTAAAGTGCAACCAAAATGTTTAGTGCCACTAAGCTCTCATGAGGCTCACTTGCTGAATTAAAAAGAAAAAGGGGGAACTAGTACATGGAGTGTCACTAAGTTCAAGCATTATCCACTTATATAAGATGAATCAAACTAATGTAGACATATCTATATTGGAACCATAAGTTCTTGAAACTTAAAAAGATGAATCTGAAATTTCCAAATTAATAGTTTGGTCATGAATGAATATCATGCTTCCTATACTTTAAAGAGTGACAGTTTGGTATTTTGAAAATTATTTTAAATCTTGAATATTTTTTCACTTAAGTGTATATTATCTAAGTATTTTTTGGCAATATGATTTGCATTGATGTTAAAAGGGACATTATGGCTATCATTGTTGTCAAAAGGATTAGGCAGGATTGATGGAGAGAAGATCATGTTTCATAGTTACATTGTGAAAAGCTTTCATGCTTTTATAGAGACCATTTATGGATGTTTAAAGTCAAATAGATAGATGATTTGTTATGGGTTTTTCATGTGCATTCTAGAAATAAGGTCTACATGTTTATATGAGAAGGAATGAGCTCATAATTGATTTATTTAGTTCTCAAACATTATAGGGTTTCACAGTAAAATCCTAAGGGTTTAGCCATGGCATCAACAAGAAAAGTTATATTTTAATGTTGACTTGGTATAGCCAGGAATTGATAACTTAAGTCCATATAGTCATTAAGAAACTGATCCCTCTACCTATAAATTAGTGGCTCTAATCAATGACCAAAGGACTTAATATTTCCTAAGTCTTAGAATTTATATTATGTCCCATCTTGATCAACAACCTATGCTTCATCATATGCAGAGGATCTAGTAGAGTGTGATGAAGTCAAATTATAAAAATGTTCTCTGAGTAAATGTACCAATGACAAGTGTCACATTCATAGATCTTATTAGAAAAATACCCAATGAGCATAAGCTTGTTAGACTTAATGAACAAGATAGTTGGAGGATCAATGGTTACCACTTAATTAGACATTAGAGATCTAATGGAGTATGGCGAAGTCAAAGTGTTAAAGGTCCCTCCAAGTGAATGTGTTAATGCCAAGTGTCATAAACACATGAGTCTATCAGATAGAAGACCAATGAGAGTGAGCCTATCAAAGATAAATATCAAGCTTGTTAAAAGATCTAATGGTGAGTGGGTGATCATGTAAAGGAGATCCAATGGAGCAAATTGACTCAAATGCTATAAAGTGCTCAATGTTTATTGATATAGTAGCAAGTTAAATACTAAGCAAGTTCAAGAAGATTTATAGAGTAAAAGTGATCCAAAGATATAGGAAGCAATGAGATGAGGTGAAAGTGTCAAATTTTAACAACCAAGTCAAGGTAAAGTTTGTGTATGTTTAAAGATATAACAACATGTGGGAGATAAGATCTAGATATTGATGAATGCATTTTAAAGAGTGGAACATTAAAGTTCAATAGTATATAGAGATATGGTAGAGTAAGAGAGCTTGTAAATGGTATAAATAAAGAGATCAAAGGCTAGTATGTAAAGTGTTTAAATTCCAATGGTTAAGTGGAGAAACATGTATGAACTTGCATTTAAGTTATATATTTTAACATAGACAATGAGATTGATTGATCCAACCAATAAAATATACATTAAATATCTTATGCATCTAATAGATGATATAGATAGTAAAGAGACCTATAATTATGGTGTGATGCACAGAATTGAGATGTAGGAAAATTACAGTCCAAGTAATAATGAACTAAAGTCTAGAATAGGTGTGATGTGTTATAGTTTGAATGTGAACATAGATAAGAAGCAAACCCTAGATCAAATGCTCATATATATGACATCTAGGACATAGGTATATGTTTCTAGATCCATTGGAATTATGTCAAATGAAAATATATAGACATAGAGGTAGAAGTGCAGAGAAGATGAGTTGCTTCTAAAGAGTGCTAAACATATATATATATATATATATATATATATATATATATATGTAGACATAGAGATAGAGTGACAGAGTGAGATGAAGTGTGTCGAATAAAGATATATCTAGACACAGAGAGAAAAGGGTAGAGAGGAAGAAGGTACAAAGATAATTTGCATAGAATGAGTAGTTATATATTAGACTTGTAATAGAGAGAATAAAGTTGGATTAATTTATGGATCTATTTTGTATATTGGAGTTATAGCTCCATAGATCTGATTGGTTGGTGCCATTAGATAAGTTGAGTTAGAGATTATTTAGTGGATTGTTGTCTCCTTAGGATTTGTGTCCTTAAATGTAACCAGTGAGGTTTCTTCTAGTGAGGCTTATAGCCAATGAGGCTTGTAACAAGTGAGGTTTTGCCATGTGAGGTGTTGATTGTGAGGTTGGATTAGAATAGTAGATTCTAGTAGCTATTCTCACTATGGGTTTTCCCTTTGGGTTTTCCATGTATAAATATGGTGTCATGAGTATTTGTGTGTGTATGTGATCTCTATATTTATATTTTAATCTACATATGCTTTAGAATTTGTTTGAAAGTATTAAAGGACTAGTTTTAGTTGATCTAGTGATTCACCCCCCTCTCAATAAATAATTGTGTTTCAATAGGATTTTTAATATTGGAGTGCATAAGAATGTTGAATGCCCCCATAATCTAAAAAATCTAATTTTTAAATATTGTAAACTATCAAATATGAAATGAATTTTTTGTGAAACCTTTGAGATAATACCATTATGTTGCCCCCCTTTTAAGATGATGGAAATTGCCTATAAATCACTTATTTTACAAGAAAATGTGAAAACATAAGTGAAAGATATACTAATGTAATATCATGTTGCATATTTGAATTGTATTGGAATATTAGACATATAATATTGAAGCATATGAGGAGATTCTATATTTCATTGAAGTAGTGTATGAATCATGTAAAGAACTTGAAAGTGTTTAATATGTATTGTAAACATAGTATTTATGTGAGTGTTATGCACACCACAAAATCCTGTGAGGTAGCCTCTAAAGTTTTAGGATTGATGATGAATTTCACTCCAAGTCATGAGTTTTAGGGGTAAATAACCACATGGTGTAATAGAAGTGAGTAATGGGTTATCTACTCCAGATGCTTCAAATGAAATGGATTCTAAAAGAAACCAAAATTCTACTTGGTATTGATGAATAGATTCTAACCTAGAGTGGAATGGATAAAAAAATATAAAAAGAGGGAAATTTAGGGTATAAAATAAGGTTTATGACTCGAATATGGATGAAACCCTTCTAAGCTAGTCCATTTTCTATGGGTTAGACAAGTGATCAAGAAATAATGCCTATTTTAAGTTAATATTATCACACAAGACACACAAATATAGTTAAGAGCCAAAGGAAACATACACAGTTAATTAAATATTCATAATCAAAGGTTGATGACAATATTATATTGATATCACACATCCTTTATTAGTGAGATATTATAATTAATTAATAAATAACATTCAAAATAACTAATAGCATAATCTGAATAATTGTATTAAAATCAATTCTACATAACCCAATAACTAAAATATTAGTGTGATGAAACTTCCTCAATGAGACAAAAGATATGGAAGTGAAACACACATCAAGACAAACTTGTAGAACAATACTCATAATTCATTATACACCTCATCTACAAAATTATCCTTCCCATGGAATGGAGAGGGTATAAGTATATGTATTTTTGGATTGGGAAAACTCATCCTTCAAGTAAAGTTTGAGTTTACAATTTCTAAAATAAGACCATGTTAAAAATTGTGTATGTCCCACGCATGTTTATAGTGTATAATATAATTAATATTCCTTCATCAAAAAAAAATATTATATATAAAAAAACAAAAAGACTTGTGTCACAAATCATGGTTGCAATGATACAAAATACTACCTATAATTTTGATATAGCATTTTTTGAATATGAATTTTTCATGTTCAACACCTACATCATTATCACTATAGTAAAATTAGAGTCAGTGTCCTCATTGCACTTGTTCCCACTAGAATTACAACTATAGTAAATAAGGGGATTGGTGGCACCATAACTGGAGGTGTGATAAAAGTAGGCCCCTTTGATGTTTGTACCACTATATAACCCAAAAACTAAGACTAAACTTATTTAGTTGAGGGATGGAACAGATGGTATACCCTCTAAAATATTGGCATGATTTATTTCTTTTATCTTCTTCAATAAATCATAACTCGATTCAAAGTCTATTTTGAATGTCTCATAGTCAATGATAGACCTTCTAAATAACTGGGGAAGCTTAGCCATCATTTTTATGTGGGTAATCATAGAGGAATTAAATTATACATTTCATGTATTTGTATTTTCCACCTTATCCTTTACAAAATTTATCAATTGAATAATTTGCTCATTGGTCTTATACACAAACCCTTCTATTTGAACACAAAAACTATTTGTAGCTACCTTGAGTAAATTTTCAAAAATTGGCCTTGTGACTAAATATCTCAGAGGCATGTAAAGGAAAATTACTCTCATTTCCTTTAAAATAGATACCACCCATTTCTCATGAATAATAAACTATTTCAATAGGTCATACATATCCTTATACCATTCTAGATGGCCATCCCTTCTTGTGGATATATGGTTCAAGGCTAGTGTTACATGTGGCTCCAACATTAAATTCAAATGTGCATAATTTTTATTTATTATAGCCTTGATTATAAAGTTAAAATTGGATTTCATATTATTCATAATATCATAATCCTAAGACACACTTACCCATTCAGGGTGTGATTCAGCTCTTTCAACTCTTATTGAACTAATTATATTATACAACATTTTGGATGCACCCTAGATATTATCCAAAAATCCTTGGGAGATTCAATATAACTTAATTCCTAAAAAAAATTATTTTATTGATCATATCTCCTCAACATATAATTATAAATTCACCTAGTTACATCTATAAATATGTAGGGATCTTCTCTGTATTCATCTAATTTTTTTAGATGAGTCTTCCTTTTCTTTGTTAAGGAGAATATATCCTCGCTCTGTTCCACTTCCATGGATTCATATTCAGCCAAAATAGTTCAAATATTGACCTTACTCATTTCATTTTTATGTGTATCAAAATGTAAGGTCACCTTAGGTAGCTCAGATATTACCAAATTTTATCTACTTGTCTCTTTTTTCTTGTAATTTTTGGATATGAGGAATGTTTACTATAACCTACTATGTATCCTAATTCATAGATATAGAGTTAAAATTTGGTGAATTTTCTAGTGGAATAATTTGTGATGAAGGATATTGAATAGAAAGAGAAGGATTTGATATCTTAAGAAAGGAAGGAATAACCTTCCTTCACTCTGTGACCTTTTTATGTGAAGGTGCATGAATGATATACTTGGTATTGTCTAGGGTTTGATATAGAGAGACTATGGAATAATTTGTCTAAGTCACTTACGAAATTGACATACCAAATTGGGTCTATGGAATTAATGGTAAATACTATATATGAATAATGGAGGAGCACACTAGCTCTTCAAAATGTGTGGGTGTTTTACCAACTTATGGATAAATGGTGCTAAAAGAAGAATGTGCTACTGGGGTTAAAGGGAAATTTTATAAATATTTTGTGATGGAAGAATAATCCACCTTAGTATCAACAATAGTATAAATAATATCAACTTCAGTGGAAGTGATAAAACATCATAATTTGAAGTGACAACAACATTGTCACCTTGGATAATTGTTGATATTGCTGATGTTGGTGCAACAATACTTATTATAGTGTCAACTATTACAATGACTTGAGTAGTGGATGGAATGTATTCTATTAATTTTTATATTTGTAAGTCTTCCTCTTGGACATGTTCCTCTACTTTATCTGTGACCTCTTTTTCCTCTTTTGTGTCTGTATAGACTTGAGGAGAGACTAATTGAGTTCTCCCTTTTATATTATAAGTTAACACAAATGAGCTTAAAATAATAGTGTAAATTGGTGTAAATATGGTTATATAAGGCTCAATATAAGTATCCATTGACTTTTTAGATGGATATGTAGTAGTGAATGATGGTAGACACATAAAGAGTGTATAAAGTGAATCAATGGTAGTAGTAGTGGTAGGAAAGGGTGAGGGATCCACAATACTAGGATAAACTAGCATGGGTATCAAATTAGTGTGCAATGGTTATGTAGAAATAATAACTTGAAAAAATAATGAAGACTTAATTTTTGTAATGTTGTCAATGGAGCTAAGGGTGTAAAAGAGAGTGACCCTAGTGGACTATCAAAAACTATGTATATCCCAATATTAGTTATAGATTGAGGGGTAGTAACACTTATAGGTATGGGGAAATACTTTAATGTGATAGACTTGATATGATAATAAATATCCATAGATGTGCTCATTTCCATTTGAGTAGGAGGATTTTGAAACTGTGGTGGAGTTATCTCCTCATTATCTATCATTTTAACATCTTCTTAAGTAATACTAGGATCATATTAGATCTTTAGTGTCACTATAGTTGACATACCTACCTTTATCATATATTTTTTGACATTATTGTCATCTTCAAAATTCAAAAATATACGGTCATGTTTAAACCATTGATGTCCATACGTAATGTGAACCTCATTATCAAGTGTCTCAAGAGTACTCTTGATGGGTTTTATTGGATTTCAGTACCTGAATGGTGCCTTTCCTAGGACATAATGAACCTTGAAATTTCCCACTAAATGCCAATGTTACCATTTTATTTATTTTATGAAACCAATGATCAAAGGGAGATTATGAATAATCCCCCTTATAGCCTTCTTCAAATCAACATTTACAATATTAGATAATAGGAAAATAATTTCTTGCTTAGCTAACTTATTTGGGACTTGTCTTGGTAGATATAATGGGGTTGCATAGGTCCCTTCTATTTTTATCATCATATGATTAGGGTAAAAAAAAAATTCCCCCACATTTTTTATGTTTTCCTTAATTGGTTACAATAACTTGGACATAGCCTACCCATAAATAGACATGTAGACCATTGGATAAAATAAATCTGTAATCGCCTTGATTTTATTTTTGAATATATATATATATATATATATATATATATATATAATCTGTGTGTGTGGGGGGGGGGGGGGTGGGGTGAGGCTAAAATCATCACAAATATTATTTTTTAGGATATTCCTTAGATGGTTCTTAGTTCTCAATTTGTGACATAGTCACTGGTGCATTTACAACATCGACTAGATACACCATCATATAAAATTTAAAATCTAGTAAATTCTCTAGATTGGACATTTAAATTTTTTGATATGCACTAATAATCTCCCCAAGGCTTAAAATTTTATCAAAACTCAAGATAATGTATAACAAATAAACCCATATTTCATGGAGATAGGAAATGTTAGGGAATCCATATAACCTATCTAGTAGCACCATAGCTACCCTTATTCTTGGTTTGAATTTGATTATGGGAATAGATGATATAGGGCCCGCAATTACAAAAATATATAAGTTTATGGTCCATTTTCTCAATTTATCCTAGATTGTATTGGATGACAACAATGCATCTACCATAGGTTGGTTATGGGTCATCTAAGGGATTAAAAGTCTATAGTATTTCTCAAATGCATTTCTAAAAATGTATGCCACATGGGTCATACCATGTCTATGATGCATTTTATTCCATAAAATTTTACCATTGACAAATAAGTAATATAGTAGTCAATGAAAGGCATTACCCCATTTTCGATGTAGTGTTATCTAAGCCTATGATCTTGATTTACTATATGTTATTAATGTATTTAATTATACCTATTGATAACTAGTATTCTAACTTGTATGATTTGATTGCATGAATATTTTCCCACCCATCTAAATAATGTTGAAATTGATGTTATAACACAAATGGATCAAACATTGTGTCCATAAAATATGTTCTTCTAATAATGGAATATTTAAATGGAGAAGGAATATGATATGGGGATGCCATTGAAACTATGCATAATATATTTGAATATACTAAAAGATAGGGCACTTTTTCATTCATTAGAAGTTCAAATTTGCACAATTCACAAAATAACATGAAATCGATGTAGTTTGATTTTGCATTGAGAACCAAATAATACTAAAAATGTTTTTTTTAGATTAGAACTTGAATGCATTAAGTTTCCAAATATAAAATTTATTATAGACAATGAATTTTACTTTATTACATATCTGTGTCTAAATCATTTGAATTTTGATTTTACAATGTCAGCTTTAGTGGGTCTAACTGTCATGTGGCATATTAATGCTAGTTTTAGATTATTAGTATTTTTACCATTACAAGTGACTCTTTTCCATGATTTTAGTGATTGATTTCATGTCTTTAAACTTTCTTGATTTGTAATGAGGCACATGTAATTATGTCACCAACTTAATGGGTGCAAGGATTTGAATTTTATATGTAGATATTTAGGCTAGCGGTTATCAAGATGGTGACATGTGGATGGCCTACACTACTCCAAATGGTCTTTAGGTTTTTAATGTGTACTAGTCTTGTAGGTTGAATGTTATTGAGATTGTGACATATGGAAAGATATCACTTGTTCAGAGGATTTTTAGACTTCAACATGTACTTTCATCTGATAGGCCATGATTATCTAAGATTATGCCACAAGGACGATAGTAACTTTCTCAAGATATGAATACATAATTTTGTTTTTTATGCTATAGGTTGTTGATATTATGACACTTCAAAATATATCACTTGTTTGAATGGTATCAAAGCTCTAAAAACTATGTAAGGGCATGTTAGTCATAGATAATTGGGATTATGTCATGTGGAGGGTCCACTCTTCTCTATATAATTTATAAGACATAGAAAATGTATGATTGCTAATAGATATGCAAACAAATGGGGTGGTGCCAACTGGTTGGTCCATGTTGCACTAGATACTTATATGAATTCATTCACTATATAAATAATTGTTATCTATGGATAAGAGATATGAAGACATGTGACATGATATCATTTACTTAGGTAGTTGTATGATTTATTATATTATGTATTGGACCTATAGGATGTAGTTAAGTGTGATTGATATGCATTAATTAATCTCATGGGATTGGATGAAAATTATACGTAAAACTTTTGAAATTCACAGGTGAGTGGGCTAGATGAAGATGCATGCTAAAATATCATAATGTCAAGGCTATTATATGAATTTAGACATAAAAAGGACTTTGGAAAATAAATTAAATTAGTCAATTAATCAAATAAATCATAACCATAACACATTTTTCCTAACTATAAACATTAAAAAACATAAATGATTTATAAAATATTTTGATTAAAAACTCATTTTTAAGCCTTTCAACAATCATATTTTAAAAATTTAAAAGGTAAGGTCTAAGATATAAACATAACATATTCTAGTCCAAATTCAATCGTGATATGAAAGACCTAAATAGAACTTGAAAACCTGAACATTTTAATGGATTATTGATTATGAAAAGTGAAAAAAAAAAAAAAGCCATTGAGAAAACAAAGCCATTTTCATGCAATCTAGATTTGAACATGAAATTCATTAGACATGAAAATTTAGATGGAAAGTGGGCCCCCATCACAAAAATTATAATGTGGATTTTATTGGTCACAAAAAATGGTGACTCAGTGGGGAAATACTCCAGAGTATATGAGAACC
Organism: Torreya grandis; assembly: GCA_037957365.1. Taxonomy (NCBI): domain Eukaryota; kingdom Viridiplantae; phylum Streptophyta; class Pinopsida; order Cupressales; family Taxaceae; genus Torreya; species Torreya grandis. The sequence goes on from JARHVA010002062.1 coordinate 1,186,141, forward strand.
CAAAATATTGGTTTGATCATATAGAACTCTAAACTTTACTAGAAATAAATAAATAAATCATAAAAATGAAAATAGATCCAAGTGTAATATATAACATACTAACCCTTAATATTTGCATTGTTTATGATTTTGCAAAGATTCATTCCACTTTGTTATTATAATTTTAACAAATAGTTAGGCAAATATGGATATTACATTGATATTATTTGGTCAAAATATTTATCTTTTATGTACTAAAATATGGGAAGTTGAACATTGCTCTATTGCCACTTAGGCATCCATAGCCTTGATAAATATACATTTGATTCCACTCTAAGGATTATTATACTTACAACCAAGAATCCATAGTGATGGTAGATATTACTTGAATCACCCTTATTCCATGACTTTTATTATTTTTTTAAACCTTTCTTGGAAGAAAGGTTAGGAACCACCATTGGCTAGGTATATAAGAATTTAATTCATCTTAGATAATATATCTTCTTCATTATTTGACCTTAATCAGTGTGTATTATCTCTCACATAAGTATTAAATATGTAAATGTATATTTAATCTTAAAGAGTGAGAATCCTTTCTAAAATTTATATGAAAACATCAGAGTAAATTCCAATAGTCTTATAAACATATTTATGATCTACAAATAGTAATTAGCCCTTGATAATCAATACTATTTATTTGAAATAGATTTCTAATAATAAATCATTTTTCCAAATTTTAATTAAATCCAAGGAACTAACTTTTATTTTGATCTGAATGTAAAATTAATTGAACAATTCTGAATGAGTATTTTGTAAACTCATATAATTTTATTGTGTAGTTAAAAAAACATTCAATTCACTTTTTTTGTCCTCTACAAATAATCTAAGTTTATATCCTCTGTGAAAATAATCCAAGTTTATAACAACTTTACAGTCTGCTTGGATTAAAATTGAATATTAATTTTCAAATTTTCCTTTAAATAAATCTAAAAAATTGCTTTATAAAGCTTTCATAATTTAATTAAGGAAATTTAAATAAATTCATATCACAGAGAATAAATTAAAAAAATGACAGAAGATTTGTTTATACAATTCACCAAATGGCTATGTCCTTAGGTTCATTCAAACTATTCCATTTAAATAAGATGTAAATATAATGATTACAATTATATCCCTAAATAACTTGCAATTGGTTGATCAACCTCTGAATAACTCTGATCATAGATCACAAATGTCCATTTCCAAAATGATCACATATATATATATATATATATATATATATATATATATATATATATAACCTCTGAATAACTCTGATCATAGATCACAAATGTCCATTTCCAAAATGATCACACATATATATATATATATATATATATATATATATATATATATATATGTATATATATATATATATGTATATATATGTATATATATGTATATATATATATGTATATATATGTATATATATATATATGTATATATATGTATATATATGTGTATATATATATATATATATATATATATATATGTATATGTATATATATATATATATATATATATATATATATATATATATATATATATATATGTATATGTATATATATATATGTATGTATATATATATGTATGTATATATATATATATATATATATATATATATATATAATGAGAAATTTATCTCTCTTTAATGAGGAAAAACACTCTCAAAAGGTTTATAAACTAATTTTTGGTCACAAATCCCTCTCTATAATTTACACAGATTAACAAAAGATTCTGTAATAGGCAAAATATCTTCAATCAGACTATTCCAAAATTCTACTCCTATATAAAAAAATAAAATCTGCATTTTCTCTATTCTCTATTCCCTGTCTCTAGATCATCATCCATAATATAAAATGAAATAAAGTTTTTAATATCCAATATTAGTTAACAACCTTCATTTATCCTCAAAGTGTACTAATCTCCCATAATTAGATTGTATGCTAATTTAAATAAAATAAAATCCCATTTACATAGGGAGACAGTACACACAACTGGATACCTGTAATTAACTTGTCATTCCATTGAAATATTTGTGATTGGTAGCATGATTTATTTAATAAATATCTTACCATAATTAACATGGTCCACCTTTTGCATTGGAATTGTCGACCATACCAAAATCCATGTAGACCATGCATGTTTTATTTGGGTGATACATGTTTAGTTTAATGCCAAACATTAAATATGAGGATAATTAAATCATCTTCATGTAAATCAGTCTTCACCTAAATAAATACCATAACATATGACAAATAATACTATATGACCCTTTTCAAGAATATCCACGTAGAACAAATAGTCTTCCTCCTAAATGCCCATATAGTAATTGATTAAACAAAAACCATGGCATGCATATTAATGCCAAACATAAAGGGCATGTTAAGTATATGTTTTGATGCCAAAAATAAAGGATAAGAGATAAGATTTATTAAAACATGTCCCAAGTAAACCAAACTCACTCCATCCAAAGTTATGTGGAAAAAGGTAAAACACGCCAATTTAAAAATGAGGATAATATCCATGTGGGAGTGGAGATAACATGCATGTGGAATTTGAAAGTTTATTTAAAATATTTATTTTTGGACTTAGGTTTCAAAAACATACCCCATTCAAAGACCCCAAGCAAAGTGAAAAAGAATTTCATGTGGAAAAAAGGTAAAGTGGGGTAAATGGAATAAAGGTTTACTTTTTTTTAAAATAACTATTTATGACGATAATTAAATTTTTGGGATTTGGTATTAAAATATCCAATGGTTTAATACATAGGATATTTAATAATATTTTTAACATAGAGGAATTATGGTGGGAATAAATATTTTTTCTATCCATAAAAAAATCTTTTAGATCAAATCTTCCCAATAAAATCTTTTTTGTGCCCAAAAGGTCAAGTCATCCACTAAACCTACAAATGGTTCACTCTATAAAACATCACTACAAAATATCATGGTAACAATTCAAAAATCAAACTAAATCCCTAAAATGCTAATCAAATAAATATCTATCTGATACCAAATTATCGATAAAAGCAAATTGCCTGTGCAAATGCCACATCTCCCAAAAGGGTGAATTTTTTGATCACTACAAAATAATCACCAAGTGAAACTATGAAACAATTTGTTAGTGTAATAAATATACATGCTAATTGTAACCACATTTGATAGTTATAAATAAATGCCCGAAATGAATGATGGACTTATAAATATACAAATATCATGCATAGCTACAATTTTTTTAAAAAAATTATTACAATTACAAATGGTGCTCAAAAAAGGGTCTTATAAGTCTCTATTTGCACAATGTAAATGACACCATATTTATTGAAATGCAAATTTTCCCAAAATAGACCTATTGATCATGCCCCATATAATATGCATATACTACTGTCAGGGTTTGAAAACGAAGTTTTTTCAAAACTCAAGTGTTAGAAAATAATCAAAGTATGATAAACCTGTCACTTGGATTTTCTCTACATGTTACTCCAATAAACCATATTCAAAACTTAAATCATTTCATAATATCTCCAAGTTTAAATATGAATTAATTCCCCCCCTTTTTTTAATGCATCAAGAACTCAAACAATTATCAAGATATTAAAAATAGAGCTTACAAAAACCACAAATATGAGAAAATAATCAAGTATGATAAACCTATCACTCAAATTTCCACATAGCTAGTAGCTCCAAAATTGTTCAAAGTCAAAATATATTCTTTGGAATACAAAAATTGCTTTGACCATATGCATGCTAATTAATAACATAGCTATGCAAAATTACCACTAGAAAAGAAATGATAATTACCATCCAAATAAAAAAAAGAATGGACTCATTTGTGGATAATCAGTGGAGAAGTGGTCTTCCTTTTATTTTTTTACCAAAACTGGTGGGTTTAAAAGATTTTTTTTTTGCTTACAGATGCATCATTATTCATAGATGTCTTCCTACAATACTTAGGACATGGTTGTGGATGCAATACCTGACATGTATCAGTTTGATGACCACTCATATTATAATGAGTACAATAATTATTACCCATATGTTTCTCCTTAGAAAATAAAGATATCTTACTAACTAGTTTTCTTTTCTAATATAAGGCAACATAGTGATTATCTAATCCATAAAAAGTGAATGGATATTTAGACCAAAAATCCTGTGATAACAAATCCTTATTTTCATAATTAAAATGTATGTTGGAATATTTACAAAGTTAAAGTTCTCAATATTTCTCAACTCTATGTCCACTCTTGTGACAATGAGTGCAAAAGTTCCTCTTTCCCTTCTTGGATGAGGAAACATGTTTACCATTTCTCACCTCTGAATGATGAGATTGATCATTAGCACCTACCTTATCTTTCACAAAAGGAAACAACTTCTTCAACATATATTTTCTCTTCCAATAACAATCAACAAAATGATTACTTAACCTACAAAAAGTACAAGGAAAAGTATACCATATTTTCTATGTATCATAGCCATATTGTTTAAACTAAAAGAGTGCATTAGAAGTTTTATAGTTTACCAAATTCTTAGTTATATGTGTTGTGTCAGAAAGAGGAGGTGGAATCTCAATACCTCTTTTTTCCATTTCTCTTACACCTCTCATCCACTTGTGATGGTTTATTCTAAAAAATTAGTGGCTTATACACTTGGTAGTTGGAATCTTGTCTTCCTTATATGGATTTAGAACTCGCTCCAATTTCCATTCAATCATTGGTATACCCCAAACTTGAAAAACAAGGCCTATACTTTACTTGTATGGGTTTAGTTATGCCTTTTCCATTTTTACCAAGGCATCTTCCTTCAAATCCCATTTTATTTAACAATTTAGACCTAATAACCTTAGTGTCTTTTTCAAAAACACTAAAAGCAATATATGAAACTAAATGAGAGGAAGTAATATATGATGACTTATAGTGTATTCATCTATCATTGTTTTTACATCTGATGTGGAAGGAAATTCCTTCATTTGTTCACCATTCTAAAACTTTCGAAGAGCTCATCCTTGATCTGCAAATCATATTTCATCTTTTCAATCTCCTCCTCCATGGAGTAGAATTTTGATATCAAGTGAGAATTCTCTTCTTAGATCTATTGATTATATGACTTAATCTCATCAAGTTTTTCCTATTTTGAAAATTGGCCCATAGTTCACCTATCCCTGTATTCAACACACAACTAAACCAACTACAATAATTATCAAATGAAAAATTGCTAACCATAAGTAAACCACACTGTTAAATCTCATTGATAAATTATTTTGATACCAAACTGATCCATAAATAGTAAATAGCCCTTACTAATCAATACTATTTATTTAAAATGGATTTCTAATAATAAGTCATTTTTCTAATTTTCAATTAAATCAAATGAATTGATTTTTATTTTAATCTAAATGTAAAATTAACTAATTTTTTTTGAATGAGTATTTTGTAAAATCATATAATTTTATTGTGTAGTTAAAAACACATTCAATTCATGCTTTTTTTCCTCTCCAAATAATCTAAGTTTATATCCTCTGTGTAAATAATCCAAGTTTATAAAAATTTTACAGTCTGCTTGGATTAAAACTAAATATCAATTTTCCAATTCTCTTTAAGTAAATCTAAAAAAATGCTTTATAAAACTTTCATAATTTAATTAAAGAAATTCAAATCACAGATAGGAAATTTTTTTAAATGACACAAAATATCTATTAATGAGGTTCACCAAATGGCTACGTCCTCAGGGTCATTCAAACTATTCCATTTAAATAAGACGTAAATACAATGATTAAACTTACATCCCTGAATAACTTGTAATTGGTTGATTAACCTCTAAATAACTCTAATCACAAATCACAAACATATTTCATTTCCAAAACAATCACACACACACACAACACACACACACACACACACACACACACACACACACACATATATACATACATATATACATACATACATATATATATATATATATATATATATATATATATATATATATATATATATATATATATATATATATATATATATATATATATATATATACACACATACATACATATATATAATGGGCAATTTCTCTCTCTTCAAGGACACAAAACACTTTCATAATGTTTATAAACTACCTTCTAGTCACAAATCCCTCTTTGTAATTTACATAGATTAACAAAAGATTATACAATAGGCAAAATAGCCTCAACTAGGATACTCCAAAATTTTACCCCTATATAAAAAAATACAATCCATATTTTCTCTATTCTCCATTCCCTGTCTCTGGATCATCATTCTCAATATAAAAATAAATAAAATTGTTAATAGCCAAAATTAGCTAACCACCTTCATTTACCCCCGAAGTGTACTAATCTCTCGTAATTAGTTTACGTGCTAATTTAAATGGAATAAAATCCCATATACATAAGGAGGTAGTGCACACAACTGGATGCCTTTAATTAACTTATCATTCCATTGAAATATTTGTGATTGGCTCCATGCTTTATTTAATAAATCTCTTACCATAATTAACATGGTCCACCTTCCCCATCAAAACCATCAACCATGCCAAAATCCACGCAAATAATGCATGTTTTATTTGGGTGATGCATGTTTAGTTTAATGTCAAACATTAAATATGAGGATAATTAAAGCATCTTCATGAAAATCAGTCTTAGCCTAAATAAATACCACAACATATTCCCAACAAAACCATATGCCCTTATCAATAATATCCATGTAGAACAAATAGTCTTCCACTTAAACACCCATGTAGTAATTAATTAAACAAAAACTGTGGCATGCATATTAACGGTAAACATAAAGGGCATGTTAAGTATAAGTTTTGATGCCAAACATTAAGGATAAGAGATAAGGTTTATTAAAACATGTCTCAAGTAAACCAAACTTTCCCCATCCAAAGCTACGTGGAAAAAGGTAAAGCTTGTCAATTTAAAAATGAAGATGATATCCACGTCGGAGTGGAGATAACATGCATGTGGAGTTTTGAAGTTTTTTTAAAAGATTTATTTTTGGACTTAGGTTTCAAAAACATACCCCATGAAAATACCCCATGTAAAGACCCCACGTAAAGTGAAAAATAATTTCAGTGGAAAAAAGGTAAAGTGGGGTAAATGGAATAAAGGTTTATTTATTTATTTATTAAATAATTATTTATGAGACTAATTAAACTTCTTGGGATTTGGTATTAAAATACACAATGGTTTAATTAATAGTAATAATATTTTAAAAATAGAGGAATTATGGTGGGAATAAATATTTTTTCAAACCATAAAAAAATCCTCTAGATCATTTTAATTCAGATATCATTTTTTGTTTAAACATGAAATAAACATGAAATACATTGATTCAAGGACTTAAAATGTTCAATAATAATCTACATAGATACCATTAAAATTTTATATATATTACCCTTGGTTAGGATATTTTTTATTAAATCATAAAAGAATTGAATTATCTTAAATTTAAACAAACTATTCTATGAAAGCAAAACATTTACTCTAAAATCTAGGAAATGTTGAAAATGAGAAATATATCCTATGAAAGCATGAAAACTAATATATAAATCAAGAAATATAATCTAATAAAACTATAAATATAATCTAAGTAAAATATAAATATTACCTAATCTTATCACTAAGGTAGAACTCATAGTCATTTTGAGATGGCTCCAGTTGGGATAGCCATGAAGTAATCTTTCAAAAAAATTCCATTTGCTAGATAAGTTAAATTGTTACCTTCAAGATCTTTCAAGAGAAAAACATTGTTACCCATAATATTATAAATATGATATGGTCCAATCCAAAAGGGAGTGAATTTATCATGTTATCCCTTCTTTTAAAGTGCTTTATCCCATATAAGCACTAGATATGAAATTCAAAAACATTGATTTTTGATCTTTTATTGAATCATATATTAATAATATCCTATTTTTTTATAAAGATTTTTAGAGCTTTAGTTCATGCTTTTTTCCATCTAAATAATGTCTGGTAATATTGACTGAATTCATTCATCTTCTTTCATTTACTCCTGCATGAATTGATATGTTGGTAGCTTAAGAGTAATGGGAAACATAGGTTGCTACCCATAAACTAGAATAAAAGGGGAAGTTTTAAGGGTCTATTTATGTCTCATTATATCTACCCATGGTGCATATTTTAATAATAAATTCCATTCCCTTAGTTCATCTTTTTTTTGACTTCTTAATGACTTCCATCAAGTTATTATTCATATATTTTACAACTCAATTTCATTGTGGATAGTAATTTAAAGAGAACCTGATGTAATCTTATTATTATAGGACCATTAAGTGAATTATTTATATTGGAAGGTTATACCATTGTCACACACCAAATAAATTTGTGTCCTAAATATAGTCAGTATGTTTTCTTCAAGAAATTTAATCACATCTTGATCTTTGGAATTCATTATTACTACAGGATCAATCCATATGGAGTAGTAAAACATGGTTGTCAATATTAATTTGAATCCTAATGAAGAGTTGGGATTAATCACTCCCACAAAATCCAAGCCCAATTTTTCAAAATGGAATCTTTCAATCACTAGTTTTAAAGGCATAACTACATGTATGTCTATTTTTACAAATACCTAGCATTGGTGGCATGTTATGACATGGTTTTGAGTATATTTGAATATAGTAGGATAATAATATCTTATCCTTAGAATCATGTGTGATGTGACATTTACAAAAGGGTTTCCACAACCAACATTTTAATGGAGATTGTTCAGGATGTCTCCAGCTTATTCTTCCAAGACACACCTTAAATATATGCCTTCATAGTTTTTCAATATAGCAATCCTTTATTTATCATTTAATGAGATAATTTGAATTTGAGTGATCATATTTTTTCTTAGTTTAATTTATGATTGCATGTGACTATGAGTAGGGATTGAATGATCTAGGTATACCAATTGCCTCCAATAATTTGGGCTTCATTTATTTATTCAATAGAGATGTGTGGATCTATTTTAATCATTAATTGAATAATCCCTTTCCTCTGATAATTTTATCAAGTTTTATTTTGAGATAAAAATATTACATATTATCCATCCATTTGACTCTTCTCTCACCTAAATAATTCTATTCAAGCATCATTTTAACCATTGGGTCTAAGATAATGGTGCAGGTCTTATTGTGCAAAATGTAGTGTCTAAATTTCTTCACTGAATTAAAAATATGTTAAATATACTTATCTATAATGTAATACTTAAATTATAAATCTTTAAAATTAGTTTTCATAAAGGTAATAAAATTTTCATTGTCCTTCACCTTCTCTGTGAGTATTGATTCTATATTATGCTCTGATGCAAACAAATATCAGAAGAAATCCTTGGTGAATTTAGGGCTAATTAGAAATAGATCTTAAATGATGGAAATTCTAATCTCTTGAAATGATTCAGATATCCATTTTATTTAACATCTTATTTTATCATAATTTTCAATGGCTTAACAATCTCTACAAATCTTATAATTAATTTTCATATAAATTTATTTTGATAAAGAAATATTTGAGCTCTTTTTCTACTGTTAGGCTATGGTATTTTTGAGATATATTGAACTCACTCTAGGTTAAAAAGAATTTCATCTTTGGTAATGATTTGGCCCATAATTTTTCCTTATAAGACTTTGAATATACTCTTATTTGGATTTAATGACACTCCATACCTTCTACATTGTCAAACACTCTCTTTAAGTAAACATAATGATCTACCCAATCATTTAAAATTATAATAAAGTCATCCATGTAGATGATGATAAATTTTCCAATGAGTCCTTGAAAGGAAAAATCCATAGGGTGATGTAAATTTTCACCTAAATCAATTAGTCTAAAAATCATCTATTTATATGCAAAAATTCCCCACTTGGTTATAAAAGTAGTTTTCATTCAATCTTTAACTTCTACTAGTACTTTATTGTAGCTTTAAAAGTATGTACAAAAAGGACACCATTTTAATCCACTAACCATTTAAATTACTTTATCTAAAGAGGGTAGAGGATAATTATCCTTTTTAAAATCAATGTTTAGGGTTCTAAATTCTATGCATAGCTTGATATCGCTATTATTTTTCCTAAAAAGTACTAGATTGGGAACCCAAGTTGAATGATTGATAGAGAACATGATTTTAACATCTAAAATTGATTTAATTTGACTTTGGCATTCCTTGAATGGTTTGCACACTTTTTGGAGGGGTATAGTATGTGTTATGACTCTAGGGTCAAAATCCTTTAGATATTCATATGTCCAAGAAATTAGATGTTTATATTCAGTCAACAAGTCCTTCAATTTTTCCTTTTAGACTCAGATCAATCAACCTAATGTCAACATTTTTTGGATGGTCATCAACTCCCATATTTAGTCTAACAAAATTAGATTAATCTATTTTAGACCATTTCTATCTTTCATCTTAGGGATCCATTTCAAATGCTCTCTAGTGACACCATCCCCATGGGTATTTGATTTTGTTTTAGATATAATATTTAATCATCACCCAATTCCTATGTTCATGGGATATAAATCCTTTTCACCAACTATCTAGGATTAAAAAGTATTAGAATTGTTTAAAAACTATATAATTTATTGATCATCATCAAAAAACTAAAAAATAACCATGTTATTAGGTAATGAAGGATATGGAACCAACTAAAAATATATTTTTACATCTTAGTTCTTCAAGTGGTGCTAGATTAGTAGATGAAGCTACTAATGAATATGCTATCTAATTTTTCTCACTAGCGATGGATTTAATGTTGAATCTTTCCAATGACTCAATCAAATCCCAATATCTATGTTTATATTTTTTAAAGTATTAAATATTTCACTTTTATTTTATCTTGATCTAATTAAAAATTGAATTTGAATCTCCAAGTATCATTAACTATTTAACATTATACTTTAGTGTGAACTACAGGCCTGGCATTATAGATTGATATTTAGCTTGATTATTGGTGCATGGGAACCATAACTTATATACAAAAATGTAATGTCTCCTATTTGGATCAATAAATATTGTGCCCACACCTAAGCCTTTCTTAGAATGGGAACTGTCATAGTATAAAGTCCACAATTTTGAAGGACCTTTAAATTCTTGTTCATAAAATCCATGTTTTATACTAAACATGTAGACACCTACATGATATGGAATAAGGCTAACCTTTTCATTATTGGTTTTTTATTCTATGATGAGGTAATCCATATTTTTCTCTCTATCTAAGGTGATGTTATTTTATACCCCTTTCAATGACAACCACATGTGCAAAAATTAGTAGCCATATAACCATTTAGTTTCTTGGAACAATCATGGCTTGAAAGTAAGCCATAAACCTTAGGAATGTTAAAAAATAGAATATTTGCATACTAATTGACACATGGATATGAATCAATCTACATGTGAATGTTCACTAACTCACTAACAATTAGGACTATAGTCTTGTCTAACTGTAAGACTACTCTTTTGGACTTGTCTAGAGTCAACCATAATTTACTAGAAATAGTTATAGGCATGACGTTGGCTGAGGCACCTAAGTCAACCAAAACATTGTGAAAATTATTACCAAACATTTTGATAGTAAACATAAAATGTGGTAACTTAGGTTTGTAGTGATGAACAATCACATTAGTGTATGCAAATTTAGATTTATAAAAAAATGGTCTACTAATCAGTGCTTTTAATAATAGTTCTCTTTATTGCATAATCTAAGCTATCTCATGAAGAGAAATATTTTAATTAATTTTTTTCATATCCACCACTATATTGTATCCAATTTTGTTCTATGAATAAAAAATATATTGTTAATCATTTACTTTTAGAGGATGTGTATTGTTATTAGCTTTTTGATTTAGAAGAATGACTACACTATTTTTTAAATGTGTGGAATTCACTAAACACTATTGGCCCCTAATTATTAGATTATATTTTTTATTTGTAACTATTAAAAGGCATGTATCTCATCTTTATTATATTTTAGTTCATTCTCATCCTTGACAGGGAATGAAAATTCATATGCCTAAAATGCCATTATAGTGCTAGATGAACTAGAGGTTCCAACTTTAGATGAATCAGGATGATTTCAGACACATTCATATATTTCCATATACTTTTATGAAATCTCAAAGTCTATACATAAATCTATATAGTCTAGCTCACCATGATGAGCAATACTTTGGAATCTGCACCAATTGATTAAAACAACCTCACAAATGTTTATCTAAAGAAGCTTATTATGTTGTGGCTCAGATTGTTTACCTAGCTTATTAAATGGTATGTTATACCTTTGAAATGTGAAATTACTATTGTTTTTTTTTCTTATAGTATTCACTATATGTTTTTTCATGCTTAGAAACTCATTGCTGAGTTTCCACACCATATGATGAATGGAATCTAGTTTTGATTATGTATAGTTATAAGCAATACCCTATGTGGTATCAATATTAATTGGGACCAAGGTTTTCTTGTAACTTTATGGATTAAGTGTTGACACAAGATTATTTATAAAACTAAGGTTATGGTTAGGTGGAACATGGGATAATGGTAATTATGTATATACTTAGCTTTGATTATGGCCATGGCATTCTAATTGACATTCAAAATAGGACTGAGGACCACAAAATTTTGTTTTTTTTATTGAGAATAACTAGTGCTTGTAATTAGGAAATCAAATATTTATCAATATTTATATCCTCAACATAGGTTACTGGCAGTGTGGTGATATTTAGTTCTTTATGTAGGAATACTAGAGTCATAGAGTCTAAGGAGTTTTTGTACACATCAAGGTCTAACACATCACTAAGCTTGTAGTTAGCATCTACTCAATTATACATCTTCTAAAATATTTTGTTAAAGGATATGATTAAATCATTAGGTTTTCTCCTCATATACTTGAGATAGTGACTTGTCCAAATTGTGACAAAAATGTATTTTGACACTAGTCCTAAGAAGTAATTAAATCCTCTAAGATTTTGAGGAACTAGTCATAATTAATATCCTACAATGTAAAAGGGAAAAGTATTGAGGCCACATCTTCAAGGAATAATTTTAATAATCTTAAGGTAGTATTGAAATCATTTATGTGTTATTTGTAGTCATTCCTCCTGAGGGAGAAAAGGAAGGAAGATACTTCTCTGGGTTTCTAGGAAAATTGTGGATGACTTTTTAAACAACAATATTAGATCTAGATAACCAAGCTAGGTACATAATACATGGGGGAAGTTGACCTATTATGATTGGGGGATAACACCAAGTCTAGGGTTTGCTTGAGGTACCTTTGTCTAGCCTAGGTTTTTCAAGGATTTGCAAGGGTCAAGCTAGTTGATGAGTGTCAAAATTTGATCTTTTAAAGCCTCGTAGTATATATATTGACACTTAAGTGTTTTTTCATAACAAATAAAAGAGGCCTTCTATTTTATTAATTTTGGGAAACTAGGGTTTAGTTATTAAATAATGAAGGGGATAGATTAAGGGGTGAAATATAATCAAGTAAATTAAAACATAGATTTATATCAATTTGATCAAATGAATTACATGAGAAAAAGAGATGACTTATCTAGAAAAACAAGATGAGACAACTGATACAGAAGTTGAAAATTATTGTGTAGGATTAGGAAGCTATCAAAAACCTAAATCTATATTTTATTTCAGTGAAAGGATAGCAACACCAAAAATAAGACACTTTGTTGTTTGGTATTGTAGTCTAGTTTTGGCACTATTGTCTAATTCAATTTTTAGTTCTAAATTTTAGTTCACTTTGGTTTTTAGGTACTGTGGGTGTCTTTATTTCTTTGAAATCTCTTGTATATATCATTGTCTAACCAATTTTATTCTCAAAACCCTATGTCTATCTACACACACAAAACAAAAAATATATAAAAAGCAAAAGTGAAAAAACTAGGTTAGGGGAAGTATGATCACATGATCTATAACCCCTGCTATCTTGATCACTACCTACATTAACCCTCAAACTAGGGTCTCAGATCAAATGTAGTTCTACCTTAGGGAACATGTATAATCAATGCACATGGTAGATGTAAGAATGAACTTTTGCCTAGGTCCTTCCTTGATCAAGAATGCAAATCTATGTGTGATGTAGATTCTGAGATATACTATTAACTAATTTTTTATTACTTATTGTGCCAAAGTAGTAAGTGCTTGATATAAAATGCCTTGTGAAGTATTTTATATAGGATACTCTTTATTTTGAATTTGGAATATTTATTCACATTAGCTGACATCAAAAATCTAAATAAAACTCAACGGAGGGACTAAGAAGAGTTTGGTACTCATTAAGCAAGACAAAATGACTATTAGATAATAGGGTCAAGTAGGATAGGATTTTCAAACACTATAGTCCTCCATAATTCTATTTTCTAAGACTCATAAAATAAGGTTTGGACTGACACAACTCAAGTCTCAGGGTCTTTGGGGGTATAGATTAGTTTATTGAGATGACAATAGAGGTGATAAAAGCAATAAATAAGACCAAAACAAGTAAAACAAAGGCATGGCTAGTATAAATAAGGCTCATATTCTCCAGTCAAAGTATCATATGAAAAAGACTATGAAAGGACATCTTGATATGTGTGGTTGCTTGAAAAATTTAGGGTAAATACATTTGCCCCCATTTTATTCTAGTGATGCAATAAAATGAAATCCTAGAGTAAAAGAAAGAAAAGGAACATGCATAACTGAACCTACCTGTGTCAAGATAAATGTGTTGTAAGGGTCCAACTTACTTCTTGGCTAGGGAAGTGAATGGAGAGATAAATAGTACCAACAGAGAGAAGGAATCCATGGAGTAGATGTCCTCTATACTAAATTTGAATTTGGAATCCATGTATCATGGAGGAGGGAAATGCTTACCCCTATGCTAAATTTGACTAAAGATAAGGAATGCTCAGAGGCCTAAAGCCAATGTCTATCTTTTATCCCACATAAATCCATGTAATCTGGATGTATGTATAAAATCTATATGTTGTGAAGAGATAAATATGTCATGTCCCCAACTCTAAATATCTAAACTTGAATTGAGAAGTACTCACAGGCCCAAAAATAATGTTTATCCTCTATCCCACACAAACTCATCTAGTCTAGATCTGAGTAATACAATGGACCAACCACTACAGTCGGTCATGCAGTCCAACTTGGTGACAACCTAGGTACAACTGGGTATAATCTAAAACTATGGTCAATGTGAAAGAAGAGAATGGAATGTCTTGTCATTCCATCTATATAACCCTGAATGATGAAGAACATGAAAATCTATGTCATGCCCCAAAATTTGGTCTCTTAATGATGCATTTGTATAATCTAGTAACCTATATAACCACATGTGATATGACATATCTTACCATGCCTCATGTGCAAAATTGGAGACCCAAAACACTGTGCTCTACACTATGTCTTGTTTTCTTTTTTATTCTATAAATTATATCATGCTATATGAAGTTGTATGTGTGAGATGTGTAGTATGTACATGCCCCCAAATTTAGTAGCTGAGTCTGTATCTATATTGAAATCATTGTGAATCCATATAATCTGAACCACTATATATGAATAGTATATGTATTTATAAACTGAAGGTATATCCCTCTAAATGTCTTGAGTAATGTTGAGGGACCTACATAATTTGAATCACTATATATCTTCAACTGATCTGAGCTAAATCTGATAATCTAATTGTTAGATGTGTAATAACCATGGTATATCCACTTATGAGAGTGGATGGGTATGCTAGGTAAGTGTAGAAATGGGAATAATATGAATGATTCCCTCCTTTTGAAAGGAGGGATGAGATTTGTGATAGAGGAGGTCAAGCCAAAAGTAATGAATAGTGGCATAATAATATAAATAAGGTTGGTATGTTGTGAATGGATTGAGAGGTTTTTTGATTGATTAGATTGAGTTGTTGAAAGTGGAACATGTTTGGATTGGTGAATACCAAGGTGTGTGTTCAGGTATAAAGGAAATATAAAAATGGCTATGACATAGTAGGTAGATAAGGTAGTAAGAGAATGAATCTTGAGTGATGTCAAAGGTATCATTGTCATGATTATGTAGAAGGAAATGGTTTGAAAAATGGAGTTATGGGGTTTGAGTTATGGGCAAAATGGTACTTTATTTTGATTGAAAATGTTGGCTAATATAGTAAATTGGATTGATTCTTGATTCATTTTTGCATTGACTAGGTTGAGATTTTGAGCTTTGAAGCAAGAAAAATGTTAAGGAGATGAGAACCTACCATGACCCATTTTGAGCAGTTAGCAGCCCAAGTTCAAGCTAGTGGTGATGTGACCCTAGTAAGTAACTCAAACACTTGGTGTTTGTCAATTTTAGACCTATTTTGGTGTTTTTTAGCTCTTAAAATTAGCCTAGTGTTTCAATTTATTTCCTTCATTTATTAGTTCTAAAAGTAGATAAAAGAAAGGGAGTATTAGGGTGTGGATGAATACTTGGTATAATGCACATATTGATCTAGATGAATGTGGGAACTCCTCTTTAGCTAGGGAGGATAACCTACAAATCACAAGAATACTAGAAGAGAGTTTTGTTAGATGGTAGGTTGAGTGGATTGCCTAGCATATGCTAGATCTAAGAAGCACAATTCTTTCTAGGAGGCTATCAATCCACTTTTAAGACAATTAATTTGAAAATGTTATAATAAATATACTTGCATTAAAATGATAAGAAAGTAGATATGCAAAAAGATAAATAATATACTTGATAAAAGACATAATACACAAGTGTACTAAGGTTAGGTATAGAAAATTAGAGCAAGGTCTACAGACAAGTCAAGAACAAAAATAGGGGTTTGATTAGCTAAAAGAGGGAGAAAATAATAATCTATTATTTTTTATGACAGTGAACATTGGTAGTCAAGGTAATTGGTGATGGATGGATCTGACTAAAGGTAGTTAGGTAATCAATGATGGTTGTTGTGACCAGTGATAGTTGTAACAACCTTCGATGGTTTATTATTGGTGCTTGTGGAGGATTAAAATGATGGTGGAGATGAGGTAACTGAGGGGTAGAAGGAGGGATATGGGCAATATGGATAGGGAAGGATGTGAAAATATATTGATCAAGACAAAAAACTCAAATGATAGAATAAAATGCTAAAACAAGTAAATGATACTTGTATGATGCTAAGTGGATGATAGTTAAAACTTAAAGAGAGTTGAATAGAATAATAGTACTCCTACCTTTAAAAGTTATGTGGATAAAGCTTTGTGGTATTGGATGCCTATACAAAGAGAACAAGAGAATTTGGATGCAAATTTATTGATCCAAAACCCCTCCAAGAGCCCTAAATTTATAAAAAAAACTTGTTAAGTCAGGAGGGAAGCTTTAAGGGAAAGTTGTTAAGTTGGGAGGATAAAGATGCCTATTTTGTTCATTTTTAAATCTAGTTTTTAAGCAAGTTGTCATTTTAGAGGATTTTATTCCCGAACAAAGTCTGGCAATGCTTTTAAAGCTTAAGGCAAGGTTTATGATCATAATCATTGATGGTTTGGGCCAACCTTCAATGGTTACCCTGATCAATGATGGTCAGGGAGTCATGAGTAAATGGGTGAAAAGGGCCTAAATTTAGTGATATTTTAAAGGGTATTTTGACATAATGAAGTCATAAACATGTGATAGTAGGTTAGGTGGGGTCCCTAGGTGAAGATGACATTAAAAACTATTATTGTGTAGTATTTAAGTGTTTACATTTCCCCCCTTTTTGTTATGTAGCTTCAAGTAAGCTACAAAACAAAAATAGGTGGTTGGTCAAGGTCTAGGTCTAGTTTCCCTATGTATGGGAGGGAAGAGGTATTCCTCATCAAAATAGGAGTCAATGAGGTATGGGTGAATCTATTTGAGGTTTGACAAAATATAAAATGGAGGTCATAAAGTTATTAATACTACCACGTGCATAGTGTGACTAAGTGCAAGATCCAAGAGCATGCAAAGACTAACATTGCCATGTTGGGATCAATAAAGTTAGGTCCTAGGATAAGTTAAAAAGTAACTAGTCCCTAGCATTGGGCATAGTTGATCGGATCACACTCATTGAGTGTCTTATAAAGGGTCAGTGTTTTTTTAGGTATTTAGGGTGGGAATTTCTCCTGAGAAAAACAAAAATGTTTAGGTCATGCATGAGGGAGTGCATGTATGCAAAAGTTCCATCATGGTAAATGTGGTCAAGGCAATCAGTATGACCAAACTGAAGGAATCATAAGATGTGTGAAGAGGTTGGTACCAAAGTTAAGATAGGTGAAGGTAAATGGGTCAGGTTATTAGTTGGGTAGGGGTTGGCTGAGTTGACTCATAATGCATGAGGGAAGAGGATGCTACCTACATAGTTCAGTGGATAATGAATCCAACATGGAATTTAGGCTCAATGTAGTTGTTGGTGTTGGGTAGAAGGGTACTCCCAATGAGGGAAGAAATGGGTTGCCCTATGTGGAGGTAAGTCAAGAGTATGGGTGAGGTGATAAGAAGGAAAGAAAGAAAAAAAGTTTGATAAAGTAGAAACCTAACCATCAATGATCAGGGTTAATTAGTGATAGTTGGATAATCATCTATGGTTAGGGTCCACTATTGAGGGTGTTTTAACTATCGATGATTAGGTCAACTATCGATGGTTATCTAACCATTGATAGTTGGGCCAAAAACCTAAAACCATGAACAAAAGGTCAACAAGGGCCAAATTTTTCCTCATTTTCAAATTAGAGCTTTGTGATTTATGTGCTCTGAGTGATGGTATGATGAGTTTCCTATAGTGTAGTGTATTAATGAGTTGGTAAGAGGAGATTAGTGGTGGGGATGAGATAGATGTAAAAAATGTTGTGAGATGCAGATTGAGGTGGTGCCATCAGTCATGAAATGAGGTAAGCTATGTTTTAAATTATAAGTGAATTATAATGTGTGAATTAAATGGTAAAAAGATAAATAAGTAGGATAAATTAGGGAACTATGGGTTTTGAGGTTTTACACTAGGGTTTTGCTATTTTTGATGTTTATTTAAAAGATTATATGTTTAGGTGTGGGTGTATTATTTGTAGAGAGGTAGGTAGGAATGTGTAAGGGTGGAGAGAGTAAGTAGTGGGTAGTATAGAGGTAATTAGGGTTTTAGAAGGAGGTTAGGGGGTTGAATCACATCACTAATAGTCACCTAATAGTGATCATTGGTGGTTGTCCCCAACTGGTGGTAGTCAACCCTAGGGGAAAAATCCCTAAGGGGACCATCAACAATTGGGGAGAACCATCGGTGGTTAATGGGTTAGGTTAGAGAGAGGAGCTGGGAGGGCTAGTTGGTGAGTTGGGTTGGGGAAAGAGTTGGATTTAGTTGAGGTGATGAGATTTGGGGTAGGAATGGGGTAAGAGGTGAGTTGGGAGGGAAGGTTAAGGTGAGCTGGGATGGATGGGAGGTAGAGTTGAGGGGAGGGAAATAGGTAAAGTTGGGTTAGGTTTGTGTGTTAGTTGAGGTGGGAGAATAGTACGTGGGTTGATTTAGGATTTGAAGTTGATATTGAGGTAAATGTGGGTCTAGGTAGGATAGTAAAAGGTGGGGTCAACTAAAAAATAGGGGTATAGAGGAAATTAGGTAAAAATAGAGTTATTGTGTGTATAGTTAATTAAAATAAGGTAGATTTGATTCATGATACATATGTTGTTGTAGGAACAAGAGAAAATCTAACTATGATATTGGGTGCTCAAGATGTTTATAGAGGTGAGGGATGCGATGTCAGTGGAAGACTAGTGTCACATGGAGGTGATGGGATTTAGAGGGATACAACATTACCAATGCCTTCCCAAGGATGCTAGGATGATAGTTTCCCTCATCGAGAGATGGGACTAGGTGACTAATACTTTCTGGTTATTGATGGATAACCATTTTATTAGAGGATGTACATCAAATTACACATCTACCCATCCATGGAGATCTCATTTATCACATAGAAGGGGATGAGATCGATGAGTGTTTGGAGATGATATATGGGGATGATGTAGGTGTGGCACAATTCCATGCTAGAGGCTTCAGTATTAGAATATTATACTAGAGGGTGACTAGAGATAGGCATTTGCTGATGATGCTTTAGTTAGTAGTGACCTATTATGTGCTATTAGATTTGGTGGGTGGGAGATTCCCTGGCATGTTGTTGGGGGTTTTGATAGAGCTATTTCTGGGTGGATTTTTTTTGGGTGGGCATAGGTTTTATTAGTGTAGATATATAAAGAGTTATGGGTGTTTAGGGTGCACATGCATTATGGCATGAGTATAGGATTTTCACTTCACTATTAGGCCTATGAGCACACATGGGTTTTGAGACCCTTAGGCCTTTTGATAGAGGTATTTTAGTTGATAGATTATGTGGTTGTCTTTTACTGATGGAGGAGATATGGGACCATGATAGGTGTTGGTGGTGGTTCAAGAGATATTGATTGGTTTAGAGGAGCCTTAGAAAGTTTTGTTTTTGGGGACATTATTTGGAGGCCATATTAGACTTAGCTAATATGGGTTAGATATCGGTACCACACCTTATCTTTATATAGATGGATATGGGCTTATGAGAGGTAAGATGGTGAGATGGAGTGTATCCCCTTTGAATGGGTATAGTGTTAGTTTGGGCTAGTGTAGGGTATCCCTCAAGATTTTATATAGTATAAGAGGGAGAATGTAGAGTTTTATTTACCAGAGCCATAAGCACAGGAAGAGGAGCTTGATAATGAGGAGTTACCTTTGAGAGATGGGGATGATGTAGGTTATACAATTGAATATCCTACCAACTTTTAGGGGAGGTACACAACCATTGATTTCAATGTTAGAGATGGTGGGTAGCGGCTGATAGATGTTGACCTAGCATAAGTACTAGCATAGGGAGATCCATAGGTAGTAATAGTATTGATATTAGTGTAGGCATAGATTAGTATGTTATACAGGTAGATTACCACTCTTTAGGGACATATTTCCACTCTTTAAGGCTAGCTAAGAGGAGTGATATTATAAAGAGACTAGGCATAGGCATACGTCACCATTTTATAGGGTCAAGTGGCCACTTTATAGGGTTAGGTGGCTAATTTATAGGGGAAGATTGTGTTGATGACAAAAGAGTGGGATTAGGTGAGGACCTCACTTAGCTTGGTGACTTAGGAGAGGGACTCTCTATGGTAGCCCAGTAGAGAGGTAGTAACACCTCCAAGTTTTATGACATAGGCCAGGTACCTAGTGGTTATACAGGAGTTGCATTACTATGAGGACATTACGTTAGCATAGTATCCTAATGAACAAAGATAGGGAGAGTACCAGGTTAGCTTAGCTAGTAGAGCAACACTTGCAATACCAGGTTAGTGTGTTATGATAGTAGGTCAATCAATAGGGCCTCCACATAGGATAGGTATAGGTGTTAGTGGTTCTGGTTTAGGTGCTCTAGGGTCATGAACAGAGATGTTATGTGATGTATTTTGATATTTTGACATTGGCCTATGTGTCAAGATGCAAGATGTATATGTGAGTGATAGATAGTGTTCATTTGTTGATACATACATATATATGCATTTTGAGATGAGTTTATGTTTTTCATGCTTTATAAAATGAATATTTATGTAGGAGATCTATGATGTTGATGATTATTTTTCATAGTTTATGTATGTGATTCTAATTTATGATATTATGCTTATAGAATGATGTTATGATTTGATTGTGATTTGATGTTTATTGATGTGGAAGTTCTAACTATGACACTCTTTCATTGATGGTATTAGGTATGATGTCATTTCCATATGATGATGATGTTTTGATGAGTTAATTATAATGTAATTTTGTATGTTCATTTTGATGTTATGGTTTATAGATCATTGTTATTCTATGATTAACACATGATGTTAATTTTGCATATGTGTGGGTAAAATGTTAAATAAAATGTGATGTTTGGTTAATGATTTAACATGTTCAATACAATGTGATGTTTGGTTAATTATACGAGGGTATGGGTGTGGCATAGGTAAGGGTGACATTTATGTCCACTTGTTTGGATAAGACAAGGAGCATGGTGCCTATTACTAGTGAGATCTTAACAACAAGAATCCATAGATGGATTGACTTAGTGAACACAAACCCATCAAATGTTTTGTAAGAGTGTGTTTTATTAAGAAAACTAGTATCCTAACCACTTCATTCCAATTAAGCTCATAATCCCATACATTCATTGTTAGGTGATACATAGGGATTTGAATCATTGGGTAGAGGAAAATGGAATCTATGGGTAGTGGAGTGATTGTATTTTCCATAGGAAAATATATAACCCTAGCAGATAAGTCCATGCCATTAGTATGTTGTATAATAATATGTAGGCTGATCAATGTAGTAAGTCTACTTGTGCTATAAAATTTGATTACATCTTGATTGGATAGTAGGTAGATTGAATAATGAATTAAGTCTATAATTAGTAGATATAAGAGCTGATTGTAGCCTACTAATTTTGGATTTTACTTTTTTAATTTATGAGTTGTTGAAGCTGATCAATGTGGGAAACTTTGAATGAATATTTGTTATATCCATCCTTCAAGGGAGTGATCTAAGGTTTTGTTTTTACATAGCTATCCTTTTAGGGAGTAGTCTACTTTAAGAAACTTTTGATTTGATGTGGTAGTTATCCTTCAAGGGAGTAGTCTGCTATTTATTTTTGAAGTATGGATATATTTTTAACTAAAATTAGGTATGGACAAGTCTATTTAGGTTCAAAAGGTCTACCCATATAGAAGTAGGATCTAGACACAGAACGTTCATTAGAGGAAGGGGTTTTAAGAAATAATTGACCATGAGATTTTATTTATTAAAAGATGAAAAGTATCCATGAGAACCATGCTATGGGTAGAGCTAGTGTACCCATATTTAGGATTAGGTTATTACTATGATGGATGGATCACATGATTCTATAAAATCAATTGATCTCAAAAGAGATAGAAAATAATGTTAATGAACCAAGGGATGGAGCTTAAGTGAGACATGAAAGTGTAGTTGAACCTTGTTTAATAATGAAAGAGATGAAAATGTGATGCATTGATGGGTTCAAGCTCTATCCCACCCTTAAGAGAGGACAAACAATAAGCACTTGATCCATACTTATGGGTTATAATGTAGGGTCCTCATGAGTTAAAAGCAAAATTGCCTTTCTTGGTATTTTATATGTTAGTGATGTGTTAGTTTTCCTTGAGGATGAGATCTCTAATGTTGAACTTTCATGTTTTTAGATGTTTATTATATGCTCATTTGATACGCTCTTGATAAATTTGAATTTAATTAAGGGCAGTAAGGCAATGTTCATCAAGAAGTTATAAGTGTGCTAAACAATCTTGATGATAGTTACTTTTAGAAAGAATTTCATGCCAGGATATGCAAAGAGATGGAATTCAGACTTCAAGAGGTAAGACCACCTCATATCCAAAGACAAGATAAAAATGTCTAACACCCATAGTAATTTAGATACTAGTTTGGTAAGCCCATAAAGCAAATGGGATATGAAGGTGTCAATCCTTGTCTAAATCACTAACTACCTTAGTTATCATGTTGATGAGGGTTTTTTTGGAAGCCTTAGCTTATCCATTGGCTTATGGATGATAAGGTGAGGAGAATCTTAGGTTGATACCAAAAGCATCACAAATCTATTAGAATTTTTTATTTTTAAAGGATTTACCATTATCAATGATGAGTTTGTGAGGAACATTCAAGTGATAAATGATGTGGTGGTTGATAAAATCAATGATTTTTTAGCTTTGATTAGATTATCATGATGGCTTCTACCCATTTGGTGAAATATTCCATAGTGGTAATGATATATTGATGTCATTATGAGGAATGGGGATTGATTTCTTTGATAAGATCAAGACCCCATTGTGAAAAATGCCAATAGTCAATTGATACTTGAAGAGCATGATGAGGTGCATGATGAAGGTTAGCGTGTTGTTGACCTTTAAATAATTTTTTTACATAGTCATAATAATCTTGATTAAGTGTGGGCTAATAGTAACGTAGATGAAGGATACGTTTAGTAATGGCTAGACCACTAAAGTTCCCCCCATAGATGCTTTCATGTTCTTCCTTAATGGCATGAGAAGCCTCATAGATGTGAAGGCAATGAATGAGTAGACCATCAAAGCCTCATTTATAAATAATTATCCCTAATATTAAGTAACGAGAGGTGCTTTGAATGAAATCTCTATGAGCATTCCTAGAAAGATCTGAAGGGAGGATATCGATGTTAAGATAATCAAAGACTTGATCATACCAAATTTTAAAAGATGATGTTTTTATTTGGTAAATGATAGGAAGATCGTGACTGAGGTAGGATGGTGTGATGAAATAGTGGATAGTGAGAAATAGTTTAGAATTGATATGTTGAGATGAAATTTGGGATGCAAGGCAAGCTGTGTCTAAAAATTTGTTGGTAGAATGAGGGACTAATTAGAAGATATAATGGTCAAATGATGTTAACAGTTTATTGACAAGTTATTTATATTTCATAAGATTGTCATTTTTGCATTGATAGGCTCTTGTGACTTGGTTAATGATGAGTTGAGAGTCTCCAAAGATGCCAATGATTTTGATTCCCAAAGTTGGAGTGGTTTAGAGACCTATGACCAAGGCCTCATATTCAGCTATATTATTGGTACATTCAAACTTGAGTTTGAAAGATAGGGGAAGAGGTTTCACATTAAGAGGAATAAGGATTATGCTATCACCCCCACCATTATGAAATTTAGAGCCATCAAAATACATAGTCATTTGGTAGGTGGGTTTAATCAAAGAAAGGGTAGCTATAGACTCATCTAGAAAGGTAAGAGAGGGAGTTTGATTATTAGGGAGAGGATCTTCAGCCATTTGGTCTACAATCACCTATCCTTTAATGGAATTTTGTGGAAGAAACTCAATATCAAATTTAGCTAATAACATAAGCCACTTGGCCATGTGTTGGTTTTGATATGGCTTGGAGTGCATATAATTGAGGGTATTAGTGTTAGTAATGACATAAGTTTTGTGGTTAAGAATAGAGTGACAAAGTTTTAGAGGTGACAAGAACTAAGACAAGGCAAATTTTTTTTGGATGGGTGTATCTGGTTTCATAGTCAATGAGGGTATGACTGATGTATAAAATGGCTTGCTCCTTATTTTGATCATCACGATGAGTGAGCATGGCCCCCAAGTAATGATTGGTGGTAGATATGTATAGATAAAAATGTTGATCCTCTTTTAGAGGAATAAGGACTGGTGGAGAGAATATATACTCCTTGATTACATCAAAGGCCTATTGACACTCTTTGGTCCATTTAAAGGAGGTATCTTTTTTAAGAAGGGGGTGAAAAGGCTGATAGTGATCAGATAGTTAAGAGATAAAGTGGTAGATTGATTGAAGTTTACCTTGTAGGATACAAAGTTGTTTTAGGTTAGTAGGGGGAGGCATTTATAAAATGGCTTGAACTTTTATGGGGTTTATTTATATTTCATGGAGGGAAAGAATGAAGCCCAAAAGTTTTCCTGATAAGACCACAAATATACATTTTTGTGGGTTGAACCTAAAATGATAATGGATAAGTATTTCAAAGATGATAGTGAGAACATTGAGGTGATCTTGGTGGTGTTTAGATTTATTGAGCATATGATCAACATAATCCTCAACTATTTTGTGGATGAGGTTGTGAAAAATGTAAGTCATGGCCCTCTGATAAGTGGCTCTCACGTTCTTTAGGATAAATGGCATGACATGATAGCATAAATTTCCCCATAGGATGATAAAGGATGTTTTATGTTGATCTTGAGGGGTGATCAAGATTTGGTTGTATCCTAAAAATCCATCTATATGAGATGGCATTTCATGGCCAATAGTGAGATTGATAATTTGGTCTATGTTAGGTAGGGGAAAGTCATCTTTGGGGCATGCAAGGTTAAGATCATGGAAATCCACACAAAGGCATAGTTCCCTAGTGGGTTTGGTAATATTAATGATAATGAAGACCCATTATGGATAGTCAATGTATTGAATGAAGTTGATAGATAGAAGGAATTAAAGTTCATATTTAATGAGATGAGATATACAAGGGTGCATACGATGAATCTTTTGTTGAACTAGCTTAACTTTAGGATGGGTAACGATGTTATGAAGAGTGATAGAAGGGTCAATGCCAATCATATCTTGATAAGATTAAGCAAATTCTATGCTATGATCACGGAGAAAAGATTGATATTATTGTTGTTCCTCGAGGGTTAAGGATTGGCCAATCTTGACAATATGAGGGTTCTCCTAAGTACCCAAATTAATTTCTATGGTCAATTCATTTAGCATTATTTCATTTTCAAGAGGGAGGGATTTTTGAAGAGAAGAGTTCCCTACACCTAGATAGGTAAAAATAGAATTGTCATCTTGACATTGGATAGTGTTAATGGTGGGTGAGTTATGTGTAATCATTTCAGGGTGGATAAGAGGAATGGTTTTGGCTTGGCCTTCCCATTGATAAGTCAAGAAACCCAAATTGATGGTGTTGACCAAAAAAATTAGGTGGGATGATGTAGATGTTTTCAAATGGAGTTGGTGAGGGTAGAGGTTCTTTAAATTGAAAAAGTGAGGTTGATAAAGGTATAAGTTCCTTAAATGGGAGAGGTGAGGTTGTAAGTTCTCCAAATAGGAGAGGTGAGATTGGTGAGGTTGGAGGTTCTCCAAATGGAGAGGTGGGATTGATGTTGGTGATGTGGGCTCTTCTAAGGGAACATACCCTAAGAAAAAGAACTCACAAGGTTTTTAGGTTTTGACAATGGGAAGTTCATGGGGTCATTGTTCAAAGAGGCCAAGACCAAACCCTTTCCAAGCATACTGATGAAGGTATGTTTGGGCAAACGTCAGGTTGCTAAGATAAGAAAAGTTAGAGGTTAATGGCTAGATACAAGGCATGGTGGTAGGAATAAGAAGTGGTTTATCAAGTCCCCCATTGAAAAAATATGTTTTATTATTGGGAAGCCCAAAGGGGATGAGGGTGCTAATATTGGGATCATATGATGGATCATTTTGAAGGTTCCCAAATTCATGTGGAGAAGGGAAAGTGTTCAAAGCTAAACGTCAATAATCCCTAGCGTAAGATGTTGAAACATGGATTGTAAGGGGTATTCAATTGAGATTTGAGATGAAGGGATAGTTGAACTAGTGGATGCTTCATAATTGTTGAAGATATAAGTGTTGGTGGGTTGGGTTGATGTGGTGGCTTGGATAGAGGTTGGTTGTGAAGAGGATGAAGGCGGAATAAGAACATCATTGGGCCAATATGTCATATTAAAAGAAGAAAAAGGACTTGGATCAGATTTAATTGTAATGACTTGTCCCTCATGTTCAAATTTGATACATCAGTGAAGGGTAGAAGGGATGCATCCCATGGCACAGATCTAAGGGTTGCTAAGTAACACATTATATTTAAATTTAACCTCTATGACATAAAATAGTTTATGAATAGTTTGAGGCCCCAAACAGATGTGGATAATAATTGTTCCCAGAGTGGTGCCCAAGGTATCATTAAATGATCAAATAAATGTCAAGCTTTTTAACATGATGTTTTCAGGTAGTTAGAGTTGATCATAGGCATGGTAGGAGATGATATTGATACTTTCTTCCCTATCAATCATAACTCTTTTGACACATGTATGATTGATGGATGATGTGATAAAAAGAGGGGGATCAAGGTCTTCATTATGACAAGGCATAATTTTATATTCTTAAAAGGTGACCATGGTAGCATGTTGGATGGCTCCAACCAAAGGTGCAAGAGGTTGGGAATAGTTTGGTTGATCCTTTATAGAATGTAGTGATTCAATTAAAGATTGATGATGTTGAGATGAGGTGCTAACCAAGTCATAAATACTCATTTAAATTGACATTTGGGGAATTTGTTTTAACACCAAGTGCTAGATAAATGAAGATGCATTAGAAGAAGAAGGGGCTCCCAAAATGGAGACTTTGGTCTTGGTTGGTTATGAGGGTGAAGGTTAGGGTGTATTTATTTGAGTTTGATGGGTTGGTTGGGGAGTTGAAGGGTAAGACCATGGAATGGTGGCCTTCACTTTGCCCTTTTCATTATATTAGATTGTTTTACCCTTATCCTTTTGTTGGACTGAGTCACCATATGAATAGTATGGATAAGGGGACTAGTTAGTTTCTTTCGTTCATTTGTTTCATTCCTTGGAGGGAGTAGAGAAGTAGATGATTAGTAGGTAGATGGGATAAGTGGTGAAAGAGGTAAGGGTCTTAAAAAAGGTTCATCAAATAGACCATCCCCCTATAAAAAACCATGAATAATAGTTTGGAGAGCTTTATAATTCTTCATATCATGCCCAGTGGTCCTATGGTAAAGAGAAATTAGATTGTCATTGAACTAGGTTGGCTTATGTTGAGTTGGGTCAAAAGGATTTTTTTTTGGTAAGATAATGATAAAATCTTACAACAATCTTTGTAAAATGGTTGTCTAAGATTTTGATAAAGATCTATAAGGTGGTGAAGTTTAAACTTTAGGTGTAGCGATCTTATTGGGTAAAGACTTTTAGATAGGAGGTGTGGTTTGTGGAGTGAGTTTGGTTGGTGTTTTAGGAATAATTGGCTTACTTATAATTGGTTTAAGAATTGGGAGTTTAGATGATGAGGGTTTAATAGATGGGAAAGTGGATGGAGAAGGGTTGGTAAGGAATTATGATGAACTAGGAGATGGGATTATTATAGGTGGAGAAAGGGAAGATGGTTTTTTGGAGGAAGAGTAGGTAATGGGAATGGTGGAGGGATGTGGTCCTAAAATAGAAGGTAGATGTGAAGGAGTTGATATGGTTCTTCCTTGAGGTTGTGGTCTAGGCAGTCTTTCCTTCTTAACGGGCTTAATTGTATTAGGTTTTGGTTGGGTTGATGTGGTTAAATCTAATCATAAAGGAGGGTGAGAAGGATTAGGTATGGGAAGAAACCCCAATTTATTATTTGGCTTGATAAAAGAAGCATATGGTGACTTGACAATTATAGGTGGGAGTAATTGAGATGGTTATGTGGTAACTTTAGGAGGGGTAGTTGGTGTAATTGTAATAATAGGCTCAAGAGTGGACTCAAGTGAAGTAGAATGTTCAATTTTATTTTGATACGGGAGTCCAAGCCAATGCCAAAAGGTGGATCTATAAAATTTAGGTTGGGAGGTAAATTCCAAACTTTGAACCAATCAAGAAAAGGGTTTATAAAAAGTTCATGTTCCCTGATCATTAGTTTCAAAGCTGAAACCCTTTGGGGAAGAAGAAGGAGCGGTTTCAATGTTGTTATCCCTGGTGGAAGGTTCCAAAGGTAATGATTAGGTAGGTACGGGTATGGTCTCTTGGGAAATAGTTTCCAAGGGAGGTATGAATAATTTTTTAATTAGTGTGGTATGGTTAATGGTTTTAAGTGGAAGGGTTGGTATAGATTCTTCCTTGGTCTGGCTATCTAAAGAAGTAGGTGGTTCTTCTATTTGGTTTGGAGGAGTGGATGAAATGGTCGATGGAGTCATTATTTCCTTGGGTATTTCCATCATAGGAGGGTTAGATGGATCTATGGTTTCATCCAAAGAAGTGGAAGGGGTAGCTACTGTCTCCATTTAGGCATCTAGATAAATATGTGGTGGTGGGTTGTCTTTCTCTATTTAGGTGATAGAGGTGATAACTTATTCAATAGTGGGCACATTACTAATGACATTAATTACATGTGCCTCATGTGATTTGGAAGATTTGGGTTGGATTTCATGGTGTTGGGTTGAAAGTGGATGATTTGGGAATGGGTTTCAAAAAATATAACGAGATTAGTCAGAAGGAGCATTTGGGTTATTAAACACTAGCTCCCCTTTATCAATTAGATCTTGGACAATGCTCTTAAAGGTATTGCATCTATCGATATCATGCCCAACAACTTGATGATAATCATAATGATCATTATCATTGTACCACCTGGGAAGGGGGAGAGAAGTTTCAAATTTTTGAGGGGGATTGATGGGTGGAAGTTAAATTAGATTATCTTTAAATAGTTTTTCCAACATCAATGCATAGGATTCACTAATTAGGGTAAATGGTTTTGAAGGAACCCAATTTTGGGTATGTTTTTGGTGATTGGAAGGATTGTTGGTTTGAGGTGTTTGGTTGATGGTTAGAGGAGGTTCGGTTTTGAGAACAACCATGTGTGTTGATGCTTTAATTTAGAACTAGTTGGGTTTATGGTTTTGGTGGAGGATGACTCAATGGATTTGAAACTAAAATTTTTATTTCAAAGCTTCAACTTTCCTTCATTAATAACATGATTTTCTAATTTGTAGGCCATAGTGAATGATTTATCAAAGGTCATAAAGGTTTAGACTTGGAGAGTTGGAGTAATGTCTTTAGCACACCCCTGAGAGAATAATTTTATTAATTCAGGTTGGGGTAATGGGAAAGTGAGTTAATTAATGAGGCCCCTCCATCTGGGAATGAAATCAATAATGGATTCATCCTCAAATTATTTTATGGAGTATAGATTGGTAAAGGAAACCTTTTCAAATATGTTCTAAAAAGGTTTGTGCCAATTGAGAGAAAGAAAAGATATAATGAGTGGGAAGGTCACTATACCAATCAAGGGTAGCCCCAAATAATGACATGAGAAAGGTTCAAAGGAGGAGAGCATCATCATAAGTGATCAAATAGCAAGCACGATGAAAATCTCTTAAGTGTTCTTGATGATCCTCTTTACCTTTTAATTTAGAAAATTTAGGCAATTCCCATTGATGAGGGTAAGCATGAATGGGCACGAATGGGTGGATAGGATCATTACAAATTTATTCATAAGACAAAATATTAGTTGAGGTAGAGATAGATGACTCTAAAGTAGTCATTTTGTCCATGATCATTTTGATTAGATCTGGTTAGGGATGAGAAACTACAAAATTAAAAGGTACATTTTGTTGGAGTTAGCTTGCAACAATGTATGAATAGGTAGTAGATGGTACCAAAGAAGCCACATACTGATAATTGGTACCAAGTGGTTGAGATGGTGGTACATAAAAACTATTTAGTAGGAAAGGCTGGGTGGAGGGTGGTATGTACCCTTATGGGTTAGAGACATACTGATAAGTTGTCATAGGTAATTATTGGGGAAAAGATGTGGTTAGTATGGTTGAGGTAGGAGGAAGTTGGGAAGGTTGAAGTTGGGTAGTTACCCTACTGTTGATTGGCATAAAGTTTTTAGGTATGGAGAGTACTAGGTTTGAAGTGGGATTGTGGTCAAGGGATTGGCTGCAACCGAAGGAAGATAGAATCCAAAGTGGAAGATAATGCCATAGTAGATGAGGTGTAGGTGACTAATGGTAAAGTTAAACCCACATGGGGTGTGACAAGAGGTGTTTGGTTGGGAAGTGGAAGGTTGGTTTGAGTTTGAGTGGATAGGGTGTTGGAAGAGGCTTGAGTCAATGGTTGGGTTAAAGTGGTACCTACCATGAGATGGGATGGCATGCCAAGAGAATGATCAAAAGAAGGAACTAAATTAGGGGGGTACAGTGAAGCAAGGTATTGAGGTAATATTGTAAAGAAAATAGATTATTGTCAAGAAAGGTAGTATAGTCTAGATCTCCTTCAGATATGATTGGGATTCTAGAAGGATAAGGTGGAGGAGGAGAATGGTGAGGTGAAGCATGAGGAGATTAGTCAACATCTAAGGTATAATCCATAGATGAAGAAAAAAGTGGTGGTTGGTTGTCTTGATTTCTCACTTGTTATCTGGTTAAAATAATATGATAAAATAAGGAATGTTATTGTGATACTCACACCTCAAATAGGGAGCAAACCCAAAAGAATTTCAAAGCAATTAATACATACACTAAGAAGTGCCTTTTAACATTAGGATTAATTTTAAATCGCTTTTGTCTTATGCCTTAAAGAGTATGATAAGGGAGGTTGGCTTGAAAAATGGGTACTAAAGAGGAAGAAAATGGATGGTTTTAGGTTATTTAGGTGCTCAGAAGTAATATATATGTTTAACTTCAATACATGGCTTGGTATTAGGGCTTACCACCTCACTTCACAATCCCACAGTGATAAGGGTGTCGGGTGCTTAGCCAAGATATACTGAGTCTAGAGTTTATACTCAATTAGAAAGCTAAGTTCTTTCTCTTCTTGGTGGTGAAATCTAAGTGGGATAGCAAGGAGGGGGTAAGGTTTCCACCAGGTGATGAAATCTTGATCGGTCATTGTCTCAAATATTATTTTGATGTGTAAATTATTTTGTGGTTCAGTTTTGTGTAAGATAACAAGTGTGAAAACTATGATAAGATTACTTTGACTCCTAAGTTACTAGGTGAATTAAAATTAGAAAACAATCATTGAATGCAAATGGTTAATTTTTAAGCCCAAAAAGAAATGATTTCATTTGATGAGCAAACAATTAAGGAAGAAAGGGAACTAGTGTCCCACTGGGCGTGCTAAAATGTTTCAATTTATTTCTTTCATTTTTTAGTTCTAAAAGTAGATAAAATAAAGTTAGTATTAGGGTGTATGGATGAATACCTGGTATAATGCATGCATTGATCCAAATGAATGTGGAAACTCATCTTTGTTTAGGGAGGATAACTTGTAAATCACAAGAAGACTAGAAGAGAATTTTTTTAGATGGTATGTTGAGTGGATTGCCTAGCGTATGCTAGATCCAAGAAGCACAAGGATTTCTAAGAGGATATCAATCCAATTTTAAGACAATTAAGTCAAAAATGATATAATAAATATACTTTCATCCAAATGATAATAAATTATATATGCAAAAAGATAAATAACTTACTTGATAAAAGACAGGATGCACAAGTGTACTAAGGTCAAGTCCATAAAATCATAATAGAGTGTATAGACAAGTCAAGAGCAAAAATAAGTGTTTGATTGGTTGAAAGAGGGTAAAAATAATAATCTATTAGTTTCTCTAATAGTGACCATTGATACTCAAGGTGACTAGCAATGGATGGATCTAACCAATGATATTTAGGTAGCTGACATTGGTTATTATGATTGATAATGGTTGCAATAACTATTGATGGTTTCTTATGGGTGCCTATGGAGGATTAAAAGGATCGTGGAGATGAGGTAACTAAGGGGTAGAAGGAGGGATATGGTCATTGTGGATAAGGAAAGATGTACATATATAATGATCAAGACAAAAAAATCAAATGATAGAAGAAAATGCTAAAACAAGTAAATGATACTTGTATGATGCCAAGTTGATGATAGTTGAAACCTAAAGAGAGTTGAATGACATAACAATACTCCTACCTTAAAAATTCATGTGGAAAAATATTCATGGTCTTGGATGCTTGCATAAAGATAACAAGAGAATATGGATGCAAATTTCTAGATCCAAAACCCCTTTAGGAGCTCTACATTTATAGAAAAAAATTGCTAAGTGAGGAGGGAAGCTTTGAGGGAAAGTTTCTAAGTTGGGAGGATAAAGATGCTTGTTGTCATTCATTTTTTAAAACTAGTGTTAAATCAAGTTACCATTTTGGAGGATGTTTTTCTCAAACAAAGATGGTAATTATTTTAAATCTCAAGGTAAGGTTTATGACAACTGTCGATGGTTAGGGCCAACCATCGATGGTTACCTTGATCAGTGATGGTCAAGGGGTCACAAGTAAATGGGTGGAAAGGGCCTAACTTAAGTGATATGTTTGAAGGGTGTTTTGACATAATGAAGTCATAAATAGGTGTTATTATGTTAAGTTGGGTCCATAGGTCAAGATGACATCAAAAACTATCATTGTGCAATTTTCAGGTGTCTACACCTAGGAAAAAATTCTATTTCTGGTGCTCTTGTCCTATATCTAGTGCTCCTGTCCAAGTTTCAACACTCCTATCTAAGTTAAAATGCTCCTTGGTAATGTTGCTATCTTTTATCCAACACTATTATCTGAGAGGCATATTTTTTTATGATGTTTCTTTGTTTTTATTTGTTATTCAATGTTAGATTTTGATTTGGCATTATTGACTGATAGATGTGTTGTTTCTAGTGTTTTGTAGGGCAAGGGTACAAATGAGAGAGTTTCATATGGGTTGGGTGATGGAGACATTGAGGTTGTTACCATTATCTATTGATGAGAGGGTTGTCAAGGATAGGGTAGGGTGGGGTGACATTTGTGACCTAGGTATAGTGTAGTGGGATCAATATCTGATGACTACTTTATGCAAGAACTAAAATGCAAATACATGTATTTTTTTGGATCACTATAGGGGATATGATTGTGACTTTGGAGGATGTGTATTGTATATTTCATTTACTAGTTAGTGGGTGGTGAGTGATGGTATATGATGATATGGTTGTTAATGTCATTTATCATGCATCTTTATACTTTGATGGTATGCCCTTCAGTATACATTACAAAGGTAGTGATAGTGATGTGCTATTGTCAATTATTATGTAGTATAGTATTTTATGCTTGTAGAAGTGGTTAGTTAGTTTGTTTACATCTTTTATTGATGGGAGTGGAGTATCTATTTCATATAGGATGTAATGGATTGTGCATAGTGTGGAGGTATATGGCACTATATTCTTGTGGGGGAAGACTATGCTATCCCAGCTCTATAGGGATCTCTATAGGTTTACATAGTATTCATTCATTGGTAGGGTGAGTGTGATGACCTTATTGAATTGTTGGTCCTATTAACACATAGTAGTTGTGTGGTTAATTGGATTACCAAGGGCAAAATGGGCACCTCCATAACCATTTGGAGAGTGGTGGACAAGTACATTGGCTATCTAATCCCCTAGGATAAACCATTATAGGTAGGTTTTATATGGATTAATGTTTGGTGACATCATATGGAGGCCATATAAAGGATTTCCTAGGAGGGTAGAGGATGGAGTATTGTTATGATACATGAGGGTCAACTATTGGATACATGACCATTGGGTTGGAGTATATGAGTGCTTTTAGTATGAGTGCATGATTATATAGTTTGGGATGCCATAAGATGTGCCCCTATTAGTGTGGGTGTGGGTGAGGAGTGCACAAGCATCTATGAGGGTTGGAGCTCATGTGAGCCCTAATAAGGTTGAGCTTGGACCATTACCTTTGGATGTGAGGGATGCAACCATAGATATTCTGGATTTGAATGATGTTAGATGTATAAACACATATACTACATGGTGGGATAGAAATCAATGGGCTCCATTATACCCTATTGAGGTAGGGAATGCTCTAGAGTATGAGGATCCTGATTCAATCTAGATGATGGGATGTAATCAATGATTACATTTAAATTATGTATAATTTTGTGATATAATTTAATTTTAAAGTATATAGCTAATGTAGTGGCATACTTTATGTGTACATGAAGTAGGAGGTGCTTTGGGATGAAGCACAAGCTAAGGTTGGATGTAGATATGATGATTAATGGGATACCATACTTGATTTAACACTTTGAAATCTCTCATGACATGTACCTGATGATGTGGTGGAGGGATTGATAAAGAGAATGAAGGTCACAATCGATATTCATACCCATCTATTTGACAAGGTTGCTATCATGATAGCGGCATATGTTAGGGTAGTAAGAGAGATACACAAGCTGAGAGCTAAGTTGGACAATCATAAGATGCCTCCAGCTAATTTTGGATCTATTAAAATGAGGATCATGGATGAGTATATATATATTCAGAGCTGATATACAGACATACATGAGGAGTATGGTTGGCTACTGAATTGAGAGAGTCATCGCAAGAAGCATTTATTATCTTAAGGAGGTGTAAGGCCATTGAGTGCTAGGGTGGATTATGGGACTACTACTAATGGGGAGAGTGAGGCCGAAAGTGAGGGAATGATTCCCATTCATGACTGATTGTACTTGATACTGGTGTATATGTTTTGAAAAATCATTATATATATATGGATACTAGTTTGATTTTAACTCATGAATAATATGTTATGGAATTTGGAGTATATTGGTACATTTATTTCAAATAGTTGATTAGAAATAGTTTATTTGGAATAAATGTCAAGGTTGCATATGTTTTGGTAAAATGGTATTTGGGATGTGATTTGATTTTTTTTGATAGGTTCAAGTGTGATGTTAGTTGTGATTTTGAATCATATGTAAGTAATTTTATTTGTTTTGTAATTTGTAAATTGATTTGATAAAGTGAGTTGGTTTAAGATTGGTAAAATAGGATATTGGTAAGATCAGGGTTTGGATAATTGTTTTGGCTAGGGATGTTTATTTATAACTAAGAATGTTATTTGTTAGTAGAAGGGGATATAAGATATCACTCTATACATATCAGTTTCCTCGATGCTATGTCACTATCTGAACCTTGATGGCCAACTGAACAAGTGCCCATACTACTCATGCTATGTAGGAACATGCCCTATATCTGATACTATTTATGGTTGACTAATTATAGCTATATGTGGAGATTCTATAAGATGTAATCTCAATGGATGTGCAATTGAAACTATGTACTATGAAGGAGGGTCATATATTTTACATTATAGTGGATTTCTATGTGAAATAACACCCTGTGGCTTCTACTATGATGTTTATGATTGATAAAAATATTGAGATGAAATTGTAACCTATGATGGGGGCTCATCTAATCTTAATCATAGTAGGTTTTTATGTGAAATAGGTCCCTAAAAAATTATTTTTAGTGAATATTTATTTTAAGTGATACTCTGTATATGGGTTTATGTAATATTAATTGTAGTGGGTTGTTACATGAGATAAAACCCTAAAAACTCTAATATGGTGCTTATGACTATGTTAGATATGTATATGGAACTGCACTATGTACTCCTCAAACTATACTTTATATGTAGGTTGTTCTCGTTGTACTGGTCTCCAAACCCTCTGAGTAGGTGGGATAGGAGATCTCCTATGAGACTATATCCTAGAAACCACATTACTCTCATGATGAGTAACCAATGATTCTTGTGAAGAAATGTCATGGGATGACTCAGTCATGGAGGAATGAAGTGTATGGTTCCATGATGGAGGAGATCTCAGTTCCCCTAGTGTGAATGCTATGATGTTATTAAGACATCTATTAATATAGTCCCTGAGTCCATAACAATCATTATCTCTATGTCTATGGATATGATGATAGTTTCAAAAGGGATGATGTGGTTGGTTGTGTAGGAGATGTGGATCTTGATAATGAGTAGAATACAATGTGATTAACTTCTTATCTAGTATTGATGATAATATGACATATGGGCTATCCCATTCTGAATCAAACTATAGTGGTGCCCTACCTTTGTTCTTTGCAGTGCATACTATAGGTGGTGCTCTATAAATTGGTTCTCTATTCTTAATTGGTTGGTTTTCTAGTTGTGGTCTCCTATCTTATTTGGGACATGGTGGATGTTGTATGTTAGGGGCTATAGATGAAGGTAATTCTATGAAATCTAGAGTAAGCCGATCAATGGAATCCGACTCAATCAATCCCATTTTCTTCACTAAGGCTAGAACTATATAACATAAGTGCCTAAAAGAGGACTCTATCTGATATAATATATGTTCTAGGAGGGGTTGGTGAATCTTCTTAATAAATATATGTTTAATCTCTAAATTTGTAGGTTATAGATTAATCTTAACATGTGTATCTTGAATCATAAGATATAATCACTAACTTGGTATGAAGTATTCTAATGTAATGCAACAAGTTTATCATATATATCATGAGGGCCTATGCTTTCTATGTAATATCTAAGAAATACATCCTCTAAATCATCATATGTATGCAAGAAACCAACAGGGAGTAGATGAAAGAACCAATTTTGTGCATTACCCACTAGTGTCTACTGGAAAAACTTAAGTAGGATCAAAGGACTTACAAGGATAGAAAAGCCTTCCAAAAGGCTTTAAGGTGTATGAATGGATCTCCAGTTCCATCAAATTGAGGCAATTATGGTATCTATAAATTCTTAGATAATGAAACTTTGAAAAATGTCTTCAAAAGAGGTTTACCATGTAAGTCATTGGCATCCAACCAAGACTTATAAGCCTTGTTTTCCAAAGTAAAGAGATGTACTTGGTGTTGTAATTTACCAACTGTATGCATTAAATAAATAATCTCTTTGGTATGGTATGTTAGTATCTTAAAGTGGTTCATTTAAACATTGAATTATATCATTTCTTTTAGCCATGGAAATGCTACATTTAGTAGTTGGATCATAGAGAGGGTGTGTGCTCACTTAAACCTTTAGAGGAATGGTAACTTGGACCTTAGTAGAGGGATGTGGGCTACCATTCTCTTTGGGTGAAGAGTGAGAAAGGGGTTCTACTATATTAGGGGGTGGATTGGGAGATTTATTGGTATCTTTAGTATTTATTGAATCATATTCTAATAAAATAGAAGATGTGATGTTATCATTGACATGTGCATCATTTGAAATAGAATCATGCATAGAAGTAGAAGCAATATTTTGTGTTGCACTATGTTTGAGATAAGCAGTGAGAGAAGATTTAGAAGCATGAGGTGCATTTTATTCTTCACTATATGTATAATAGTTATCATTATTCCATACATTATCACAATCAGAATTTTGTTCATTTGAAAGAGGAGAAGTAGAAGTATCACTTTCATATTCACTCTCATTGTCATATTCATTATCAGTTACATCATCATTAGGGAGAAGGATAAGAGAAGATGTTAATTCTTTTCTAATATGAAATAAATTGTCATGTGAAATTGGAATATTGTGTGCATCTATGTTATCATTGAATGGAGTGCATGCATTATTTTTACATAGAACTAGAAATATGGGAAACAAGAGTAAGAGAGTTATCATTTAAACATTCTTTTTTCATTATTTGAGATGACAAAGTAGATTTAATAACATGATATTGATCATTTTAATTATGCCTTGGAAATTTGATTCTATTGCATTTATATGAAATAAAATTATCACCAATGAGAGGTTTACTTGGAAATGTATGACTAATTTATTTATTTGATGCATTGTGCATAGGATAATGAGGTGAAAATTACCTTTCCCATTTATCAAAATTATTTTCTTTGAAAGAGGGAAGAAAAGAGATAGGTTTGAGAGAAGAAGATACATCTATTATTTCTTCACTATCACTTTCATATGTATCATCATATTCCTCATTACAATAATAGTAAGCTTGTTGTTTAAGGTCCTAGTTTGGAAATATAGGGTTCTGGGTTAGAGTTTTAGAATTTTGAAATTATTGAAATAATTTTAATTCTAAAATAAAATAAAAATAATTTTAAAGACAATAAATATTCAAAAATTTATAAAAAATCTAAATTTTGAATTTGAATTTTTGCACAAAAATGTGAAGGAAAAAACCTAAGGGTACCTAGGGTTTGAGACTTGTTTGAAGTAAGTCAATTTAACCAAATGCTTTATTATTTTTGGGAAACTAGGGTGTAGTTCCTAAAAAATAAATGGGATGAATTAAGGGGTGAAATATAATTAAGTGTAGTAAAACAAAAATTTATATCAATTTGATCAATGAATTACATGAGGAAAAGAGATGTCTTATCTAGAAAAACAAGCCGAGATGACTGATACAGATGTTGAAAACTATTGTGAAATACTAGGAAGATGTTAAAATTTTGAATTTGGATTTCACTAGATGAAAGGATAGGAGCACTAAAAACATGACACTTTAGTGTCTAGTGTTGTAGTCCAGTTCTAGTGTTATCCAATTCAATTTCTAGTTCTGGATTTTAGTGCAGTCTAGTTTTTGGGTCATGTGGGTGTCTTTATTTCTCCATGATCACCTGTAAATACTATTGTATAACCTATTTTATTTTAAAAACCATAGGTTTATATACAAACAAAACAAAAAATATATCAAAATCAAAAGGGAAAAGATTGGGTTAGGGAAAGTATGATTTCACGATCTACAATCCATGTTATCTTGATTGCTACTTACATTAACCCTCAATCTAGGGTCTTAAATCAAATGTATTTATCATTTAGGGAACATGCATAATCAACATACATGGTGGATGAAATAATGGACTTTTTCCTAGTTGATCAAGCATGTAAATCTATGTGTGATGTATAATTTTGAGCTATACTATTGACTAATTTTTAATTACTTAGTGTGCAAAAGTAGTAAGTGCTTGATATAAAATGCCTTATGAAGTTATTTATATAGGAAACTATTTATTTTGAGTTTGGAAGATTTATTTGCATTATCCAACATCAAAAAGATAAATAAAACTTAAGGGAGGGGCTTATGGGAGGGGCTTATAAGGGTTTGAGACTCGTTAAGAAAGAAAAAATGACCATTGGACGATAACGTTGAGTAGGACTAGAGCAGTGGGCACTATAGTACTCAAAAATTCTATTGTTCAAGACTTATAAAAATAGGTTAGGACTGACATAGGCCATGTTTGAGGGTCTCTATGGGTATAGATCAGTTGACTGGGATGATAGAGAGGTGATAAAAGTAAGAAGCAAGACCAAGCCAAGTAAAACAAAGGTATGGCTAGTACGAAGAAGGCTCATATTCTCTAGTTAGATTCTCCTATAAAAATACATGATATGTGTTTTTTCTTGACTAATTTAAGGTGTATACAACCTCCTTTTAACACCAAAAATAATTCTTATTTATTTGAGTTTTATGCACACAATAAAATCCTACAAAATAGCCTCTAATGTTTTAAGATTGATGAAAAATTTCACTCCAAGGCATGAGTTTTAGGGTATCTAGTTTTGTAAATAACCACATTCTAGAATAAAATTTACAAATGGGTTATCTACCTTAGATGATTTAGATGAAATATAGTCTATAATAAACTAAAAGTAATCTTGATATGGATGAATGGATTTTAAAATAGGGTGAAGTAGATCAAAAAATTATAAAAGGTAGGGAAAAAATAATGTTTATGACTCAAATATCAATGTAAACCTTCCAATTTGGTCCTCTTACTATGGGTTGGACAAGTTATCAAGAAATAATGGTTATTGTAAGTTGTTATTAGACATAAGACACACTAAAATAGTTAGGAGATAAAGGAAACATATAACTTATTCAATATTCATAATCAAAGGTTGTTGCCAATTCTAGATTGCT
The DNA here is from genome assembly GCA_037957365.1 of Torreya grandis. NCBI lineage: Eukaryota > Viridiplantae > Streptophyta > Pinopsida > Cupressales > Taxaceae > Torreya > Torreya grandis. The sequence continues at coordinate 1,227,246 of JARHVA010002062.1, forward strand.
ATTGTACATTCTCTATTAGTTAGATATTATAATTAATGAACAATGAACATTAAAACTATTTAATATCACAATATAAATAAATGTATTACAATCACTTGTACACAACCTAAATAGTAAAAATATTTGTGTGATGGAACTTCCTCAATGAGGCACAAGATATATAAGAGAAAAACACATCAAGACAAACTTGCATAACAATCCTCATAATTTCTTATTAACCTCAATTGTAAAAAATTATCCATTTGTAATGCAGAGGGAAAACATCTATTTAGCTTGGGATGGGGATGTCTCATCTTTCTAGCAATGTCTAAGTTTAAAATTTATAAAAAAAGACCATGAAACAAATTCATGCATCTAGTGCATGTTTAAAATGTATAATATAAATGATATTACTTCAAAAAAATTATTATCAAATACAAAAAAAAAATTTAAAAAGACTTAATTCATAAATAAAACATAAAATGATACACAAATACTACCTACGATGTTGATGTAACACCACTCAAAGTTGAATATTACGTGTTCAGAGCCTGGGTCATTGTCCCTATAGTTACAGCTAGAGTTGATATTAGTGTTGCACTTGTTCCCATTATAATTTTAACTATAGTGAATGGGGGGAATGGTGGCACTATAACTAAAAGTGTTACAAAATTAGTTCCCTTTTATGTTTGCACCATTAAATACCTTAGAAAATAATAATGAGTAGTTGGTTGATGGGATGGGACATATGATGTACCCACTGGAATATTGAAATGCTTGAGTGCTTCCAAATTATAAAATAAATCATAAATCAAGTCAAGATCTATTTTGATTGTATCATAGTAAATTATAAACCTTATAAATAGCTAGGGAATCATATACAATAATATTTCATGGATAATCATAGAGGCCTTAAATGTTACATTAAGTGTATATGTATTTTACACCTTATCGATACTTTACAAAATTTATCAACTAAATTATTTTATCATTTGTCTTATACATAGACCCTTCTATTTTATTGTAGAAAATTTGGTTTTTAAGTCATTCACTTTGTTAGGTGCTTATCTAGGTGTCCATGTTAGGTCTAGACTTGTTGCAACTAGGCACAAATGTAAAATAGTCCTATAATGCACAAAATTTATCACACTACTACATCGACATAAATTAACATAAGGGAAAAGCCTTATACACTCACTTGAAGCACATTATAAAAAGTATTGGGGCCTACATTGGGCTAGGCATGCCATAGTGTAACTCATTCTTTATAGGACTTGGTGATTATAACATCAGTTTTTGGTAGGTTCATTGGCACAAGTCATTTTGGGTGGAGTTTAACCGTCCTAGGCACAAATCTTAATGGGGAATTAATTTTGGGCATATGGGCAAAGTATATATACTTTTAGTTCTATTTTTTAAGAGTGTAAGACTTTGGTGGGATAAACTAAGCACCATATCAGGTACTTAGTGGATCAAGGGAATTTTTTATGTCATGGGTTTCATGCTCAAGCTAGCAGCTCTTGACATAGGTGTCAAATCTTGAGCACATGCCTTTTCCTACACTTAGGCTATTTTGAATTTATGTCTATGTACTTATTTGGCATTAAGATGCCATTAATGACTTAGAATAGATCTTCACTTAGAAATACATCCATATATTACAATTATACTATTATAACCACTGCATTTGAGTCACATTCACAAAAAAAATCCATAACATATATAAACTAGATCAAAAGTCACATAGGTACAATGCCATTCTTCTATTAAATAGAGTTCAAATACAAAGAGTAAATATCAATAAAATAAAAGCATATACTCATCTCAAAGCTACTAAAGGCCCAGAGGCTAATAAACAAGCTTGGGTACTAAAATGTGGATCCTCAAAGGTATCCATGCTTGAATTTAAACTGATGGTGTGCATAATTTACAAACCTAATTTTATAGAGCTTCATTTCTTCAATATCAAATCTCTCTACACATTGGATTGGGATTAACTTTATAGCACAGGAATGTATCTTTGTGTTAGGGTAGAGAGTGCATGTCAAGTGCTTAACTAGAGTCATAGGTGATCATTCTATTGGATCCACTACCTTGCATCCTTCATGCTCCATTCACCATGTGCATCTACTCAAGAATATTCCCCAAAAATCTAGGTACTAGATAACCACCTGCCAACTAGCACAAGATGATCATCAATTCCTCCATTTGATGCAAAAAAATACCAAAATAAAAATCATCCAACATGATTGCCTCACGCTGATGTGTCTACAAAGTTTATGTGGATCTATAATTAGACAAAAATGGGCCCAAAATTACCCCATACAAAATTTCTAGTTTACCTTTAGATTAGTCTTTCAGTGCCATAGTCACATATAAATCCTAAATGTTCTCCTTTAGTTTAGTGCTAAAGTAATCAAAGCCCTTGATGGTAAGCTTGATTTATTTTTTGGCACTGTCTATCTTTGTTGAGGTAGTGCTAAGTAAAAGCACATCCATTTTATTTAACTCTTTTCTAAATGGCTCTAGCCTTTCCCTTGCCCTTGCCACTCCTCCATCAAAGATAGCACCTTGTTCACCATCCTTTGTTTAAAAAGCACATAAGAGTTATTCTAGGTCCTAATCCTAGGTTTTTACTTGGGAAATTAGGGTGTTGACTTGCATCATGATCTAAACTTGCTTAATCTTACTAAAAGTGCAAAGACCTACATCATTATTTGTACTCACTCGATCTTTTTAATAGTGTAAGCCTTTGACATTATCTCTTCCCTTTATCCTTTCACCTTGAGTCATACATTGATGACCGATGCTTGGTTGGAGAAGTTTATGAAGATGGAAATATCTACCTCTATGCCTTCTTCTAGTTTCATGATGAGGTATTCTACCTCTTTAAGCTTAGTCTTTATCTCTCTTCTATAGAATGGCATAAGGATCCTCCTCTTCTTCTTGTACTAGCTTTGCCTTCAACCTTGGGAGAATTTGTTACACTAGCGTGCATACCTTATTGACCTCTAAAATATTAAAAGTATTAACATCATCTAAGATGGATGGCTCAGCTTCCTTTACATGCTCAACTAGTTATTACAATTTAAACTTCATGGCATTTATTTCCTCTTTTACTTCTAGCATGATCTTCTTTAATCTGGAGGATCTAACATTGTTAACAATTTTATTTCATGATACTTTTGAAGCCATTTTAAAGAGTGCATTATCTTTCTTGATTGGGTTCACTATGCAAGAGTTTATAGTACCTTAAAATGAGGACCATCCATATAAATGTCAAAAGCAAATGATAGTTGGTGGCACATCCTTGTTATGCAACTCTAAGGGACATGTACTCAAACATAAAGTAATCCTTATTAGTCCACCCCATCTTCACTTTCTCCCTAAGTATTGACTCAATTCCTTCTTCAGTGATGGCTAACTCTATCTACTCTTATTCCTATTCCTTGAAAATACTACTCCCTTTGGCATGCTCTTATAAGGTTTCTTCTTGATCTTATATGGGTTCCTCTTCTTTGGATTTATCCCCTTTATATGCTTCTTCTTGATGTGTATTTTTTGCACTAACCTCCATGGATGTCTCCTCGGTGCCAACCTCACCTTATTCTTTCTTCTATTGCATCTCTATTTCACTCTTTATTTATTCCTTCACATTGCCAACATTGCCTTCTTTGTCTCTAAGTGCCCCTTCACTCCTTGGGCATGCTTGTGGTGAAAATTTCCCTACTTTACTGGTGGGGATGCTATGAGCCTATTTTGGTGCTTCCTCTATTAGTTTTATACTTGAGACAACCTCTTTCTTCTCCTCTTTTTCAGGCCTTTCTTCTTTAGCCTTATGCATCTCTACCTTCTTCTATTTTACTAGTGCCAAGACCCTTTCTTCTTTGTCCTTGTTCTCCTTGGCCTCAACCTCCTCAACTTCCTCCTTGGTCATTCCCTTCTCCTTCATGACATCCATTTTCATTCTCTAGATCCATTGCATTTATAATGTTTCCATCACTTAAACCCAACTTCTTCTACATTTGTATCTTCTTTGAATTTAAGTGTAGATGTGGGAAGGGAGTTCTCTCACTAAATGAGGAGCTCATTGGCTCCTCTTGAACTTTCTTGGTGTTGGGCCCTTCTTTCATTTATTCTTCTAGCATGATGTAGAATTTCATCCCTACTTCTTCTTATTACTTCATCTCCCTTTTTTCATGCTCTTCTTGCACCTCTATTTCTACCAAAGTTATTATTGGCATCATAGGGGTTCTCTTGGAAGATTTATTATTTTCCTTCTTGATAGGAGAAGTCCTTGGCATGAAGTTTACATGCTTCTTTTTAGGGGTCGAAGGAGTGGTTTCATTACTAGAGGTGATATTCAACTTGATGCACTCATGTATCTCCTCAAGTGTCTCTCCCTTCTTCTTTTTTGGAGATTTTTATTTTGCTACTGGCATTGTCTTCCCTTTATCTCTAATCTAGAGTGATAGGTCATCATCTTTCTTGGTGCTCATGCCCTTATTTCTTGAATTCATCTCATAGTATATCATGTGGATGTGCCTAATTATTATTTCCTTTTAGAGGGGGTGGATGTCAGTGTGATCTAAGTCATCCTTATTTTCCTTAGTCACTTTCCCTCTTAGGTTCATGTATTAGTGCTACAACTTGATTCTTTCCAAGCCCAATTCCTTTATTGGGATTTCTAGTTGTTGTGCATTAGGAATACTCCTTAGTACATCCCTAAAGTATTTATAAAAAAGGCATAAAGGATATTCAACTAGCCTAATTTGTAACCATATATTAGTGCTAAATGAACCACACAAAAGTGCTTCATCATGATGAAGGTCACCATTCCAAACATGATCTGGGAAAGGTCCTTAGGGATGCATCATTCTATCCTAACTGCCTTTATGTAATATGTGTACCATGCCATTAACACCACCCCATAACTTAGGTTTTGTACTTTGTGGTGAAATAAGGGGGGCAAGTGAAGTATTGGTACTTCCACACTAAGGAGTCTTTATGCTCTAAAAATAGCCAGAGATCATCTTTGTTACCATCTAGCACACTGATCTCCTCCATGAATAGCAAGATCAATATTTACCCCCACCTAAAGGTATCCTACACCATGTGACATTCCAACACATTCTTCACTAACTCCTTATCTATGGACTTTTCATTGTTAAACTTGACCCCTTACACCACGTGATAGGTGATGCATAGGAAGGCCTTGGTGATGTCTATCCATGGACCATCAGGGAAATTTTTTAAACTGACAAGGTACACTACTACCCTTGTGCCAAGGTCCTTCATGTATTTGATTAGGAATTTTAAACCTTCTTTGTAATAACCCAAGAGTTTTACAACTCGCTTCACCTCTACATCATCACCCATCATTTGGTGAATGTCTCTATCAGAGTCTAGAATCCTGGTGATTATGCCTATCAAGTATGCCAATTTATGCATGCACCTTCCCAAAAAATAGATGTGATATCCATAGATGCATGAAAGGAGGAACTATAAAAGTTCCTATGTCTTCCCAAAGCATGATAACTAATAGAGTTGAGTTACACTGGTGGTTATAAGCTTGTGTCAGATGGTGACATTGAACAATGTCATGCCTAATTATATCTTGGCCCCTGTGTCTACCATCTAATCTTACACTAGGTCTTGCACATGGCTCAAGGTATGATTTTTATAATCTTTCAATTGGTATTCATGCATGAATAACATCCAGTTATCCCCTACTTAGACCTCCTAGGGAAATTGCATCACTTGGTAAGACATCTTTGCTAGCACCTCAGTGTTAACTTCTATAATGCTTAATTCTACAATGGGTTTCACCTTTGTCTTTGAAACAACCATCTATTCTACTTTTTGTGCCCATTTGGTATCCTTTTGTGCTTATTTCAGACCATATCTCATGCTTTTCTTCCCCATCTAGAACTGACTAGTGTTGAAGTGTAGTATATTTATCTTATCAAAGTCTTTAATTTTTGTTGGTACTTCTCATAGTCACAAGGTTTTTTACTGTGTCTTTGGCTCTTGAATTTCACTTGACATTAATGTTAGCCTCAATATCACTCTACTTTTTTAATACTTTTTTTTTGCATAATTCTTGATCCACACCTATCTATGACAATTTCTGAGAGAATGCAATTTTTCTTTTGTGTAATCATTTTTTGTCATCTATAAGTGCTCAAGATTGTAATATTGTAGTGCTTTTTTACTTGGGCTCTTATTTTCTCTACATTATATGTGAAAATTACTTTAAGGTTTACAACCTAAACCTTTTGTCTTTTTTCTAATTTATACTCCTAATTCAGCTACCTTCATTAATGCAGGTGATTAATGTCATGGTGATGTCTAGGTTTCATAGAATCCATTAAAATCCATGAAAATATATCATTACCTTCACATTAAATTCAAATATTTGTGCATTTATCATCACCACATTGATTTATCTAAATATTTTTTTAGTGAAGTGACATGTAGTTCAAATGGTCACTTCATGCCTACTATTAGGTGGATGCTACCTCATCTTGATGATATCTCTCCTACACTTTATTCAACTTGGCATGACCTTTGCCTTCATTTTGGAAACTTGGGCACAACACCTCACATGCATGTGATTCATCCTCCATGGTTCCATCTTCTCTTCTTGTTACACTTCCATTTCAAGCACACTTTCCTATCTTGGTTGATTTCTCTATGCTTTTATCTTGTTTTGACCTATCCCACACCATATAAATCCCTTATATTATTCCTCCAGTGCTTTAGTATCCTCTTTTATTTCTTGAACATGCTCATGTTTATGCATCTTCACTCTTCCTCTTGTGCACTTACATCCTTCGCATCTCATTTCATTTCATGGTTCTCATATCTTCAAAGTTTGGTAATCTCCTTATGCCCAAAGATTTGGCTGCTTAGCCTTAGGTTCTTAAAAATCATCCTTTTTTGACTCACCTAACTAGTCTTATGCTTGGAAGCACCAAAGTAATTCTCCCTTGGGCCTAAAAGTTCCCTGAATTTTGCATTTTACACACATGGATCATGTGCACCCATATCTTGAGTTTGGTAAGTTTCAAATACCCACAACTTAGATGTCTATCCTTAGGCACTTAGAAATAATTCACACTCAACTCACCCAATTGTAATTATGTATGAAAAGGATAGAATATATTTATAGTATAGCATCTCACCTCTTGAATCTTCATGCATGAAGATCTTGTACACCTATTTATTCTAAAGTTGCTAATATTCATGCATCCATAACTTAGGTGTCTAGCCTTAGGTGCTTAGAAAGAATATATGCTTGACTCACTTGGATGAAATTATGTATGAAGTTATAGAATATTTTTGTGGTGGGATTCAAAGTTCCACTTATTCAATCACCACCACTACAACACAATGAATCAAAATAAACATGAGTAAATATTTGGCTTGTACCAAACTTTATTTTGGTCAGCCTATCATAACTGAATCATGACTGAGAAGTTAGTGTCTCATGGTAAAAGTACCATCTATAACCTATATGGCTTTAGTTAGTTTCCATTTAAAATCTTAGGGAGCATATTGTTAGATAATGTGCACATATTGCATGTACTTGTCTCCAATATGTCATGGATGATATATGGACCCATCCACCTTATCTATACTTTTCCTATGTTATTGAGGTACTTGGAGTCATAGAGAAAGACTAATGCTCCTTTAGCTAGTTTCTTTTACTTAATATGCTTGTCATGTTAGAGCTTCTAGTGTGCTTCTTGATGTATTGACTCCATTTTGCTTGGGTGCATTATTCATCCAAGCACTCCAAGTCCTTTAGTCTTGCATTTAAATATTATTGGTCATACAAGTGACCAATTCATGTAATGTGCAATGATGTCACCATGAAATCCATTAGTATAATTTATTCAACACCAAACACTAGTTGGAATGGTGTAGCCTTGTTTAGGAATTTATACATTATAAGGTAGGCCCATAAGACTGCTGACACATAATCATCCCAATATTTGTGACCAATGTTACATATCTTCATGAGGCACATCCCAAGTATTTTGTTAAATTCCTCAAATATGCCATTTCTCTATGGAGGATAGGCCATTATCTTATGGTATGCCACCATATATTCGATCAATAAGATGTGCAACATCTCATTAATAAAGCATGTGCCTAAATTATTATTCAAACTAAGTGCCTATAATTAATTATGATGCTCTCCCAAATGAATCTCATGGCTATAAAAGTTGTGTAATCTTTTATTATTACTACCTCAGCCTAGTTGGTGAAATCATTAGTAGCCACCAGAATATATCTTATGCCTGTACACCTTGCTGCAAGAATGATTGGCCCAATAAAATCAATGTCTCTTTTTTTGAATGGAACCTAGACAAGAATGCAGATGAGAGGTATCTCATCCAATTGGTTTGGCTTCCTTGTGCAATGGCATGTGTCACATGCCTTGGAAAAATCCTTTACATCTTTAAAAAGGCTTGGCCATGATAAGCCTGATTACAATATCTTGCATGCCATTGCATCTCTAACATAATGTCTTCCTATTATTCCCTCATGCACCTCTCATAAGATGGAGTCACTTTCATGGTCTAAGATACATTGGTGAAACACTCCATCTTAAATTGGTTTATATAGTTCCCTACCAATGAGTTGAAAGTCGGTGGCATGAGCTATGAACTATTTCTTCTCTTTATTTGTCATAGTCTGGGGCACAACTCCAGATGTTATGAAAGTGAAAATCTCTGCCAAATCCTTAATAATGCACTAGAATCTAAATACATCACCATAATTATTTTGGGACAAATGATCTAGCCTTGAATTCTATTTTCTAGGTTTGATGAAAACTAAGAATTGGAATTCTTGGAATAAAACTACCCATTTACAAACATGCCTATGTAAAATAGGCTTGTTCATGAGGTAATTAAGAGTCTCATGATTAGTGAAAAATATGAATGGGGTTGCCAATAGATATTTCATTTCCAAGGCTTCACACTCTGTGGTTGTATAATTCTGCTCCACCCTTATTAATTTTTTGCTTGTAAAGGAGATGGGATCATCCATCTTACCCTCACCTAGTTACATCATGATAGTACCAATCATAGAGTTAGATTCATTGACATAGATGTGGAAATGAGTTGTCCACTCAATAAATTATATAATAGGTAGGCTATTAAGTTTGAGATTCAATGTTTCAAAGGCATCTTCTTATGTTGTGCCCTAATAGAATAAACCATTCTTGTGCAAGAGATCTTCTAGCAGTGTTACTATCTTTGCATAGCTCCTTATAAATTTCCTATAATAGCCAAAATGGACAAGAAAGTTATGAACATATTTTTACATTGAAAGGGTCTAGAGATGGATGATTATGCCTATCTTCATAGGGTTAAAAAGTAGACCATCTTTATAGATGATATGCCCAAGCACGGTTCTAAAAGTGGTCATGAAAATACACTTCTTTAGGTTAAAATATATTTGTAGCTACTTGAACCTTTCAAACATAAGGAATAGGTTATCATAATGGTATTTTACAAGGCCATACATAATCCAATCATTGATGTATACTTAGAGGAACATGTGAATAAAGTCTTTAAATGTGGTGATCACTATTATGAAGAACATGATTAGCATATTATTAAGTCCAAATGGCATCACATTATATGTAAAACAACCCCATTCACTCATAAAGGTTATTTTAGGCTTATCTTCCTCTTATATATAGACTTGATGGTATTCAAAGAAACCATTAGTGAAAGTATAAATCTCACAACTTGCAAATCCATCTAACACTTTGTTAGTGAATGGAGTTGATAAGGCGTTAGTGATGCAAGAATAATTCAATTATTTATAATCAACACAAATATAGATATGCCTATCCTTCTTAATAGTAATGACCATCAGGCTCACCCATTCATATTCTTGTACATGGTATATGACCCCTATAACCAACATTCCATCAATATTAGTATTTACTTTAGTGTAGAGATTTGGGTTCATTCTGTATGGGTACTTCTTGATTGGTCTCAAACCATCCACCAAATTTATACTAATTTTCCCAAGGGATGGGTTGGTGACCTTCATGTCTTAGTAATTATGGTATAACAAGTCCTATATTTCCCTTAGGAGGTCCACAATTCATGCTAGTTCTATGTCAGACCAGTATGCACCCAGAATGTCAATCTTTGGCTCCCCTTCCATGCTGATGTATATCTTGGAAGTCCTGAGTGGCACACAGTAGGGTTCATTTCTCTCTTGATGATAATCTTAAACTTACCTCATCCCATTATTTGTTTTTATGTGAAGATGAGTCAGATCTTCTTCATTTGGGGTGCTATTATCCACTTGGAATATGAGTTTATTCCTACTTGTCAAGGACTTCCAATTATGATTCTTCCAAGTTTTATCATCATCTTCTCTTAATTCACTATTGATAACCTAATCCTCAAATAAATTTAGGAGTGTCATCCCTTTCTCCTTGAACATATCTCTTAGGCACTCCTCAATAATTGTAATGTCCTCAAACGCTGCTCTATGAATGACTTTTAGTGGATCAATTAGTTCTATGTTCTATGAAGAAAAGGAGAAGGTGTGCATGAACCTTTCCTTAAGTGTATCCAAATTTACTAGCTCATAGTGCATTTAATTTACAATAACCATGATCATGCCCATGTCTTCAAGGTCTTGTAGAAGGCATGCACCCATAAGATTCTTGGCATGTTATCACCATAGATAGTCTAGGTTTCCTTACACAAGTACACATGCACTATTGGGTTGGAGTCACCTAAGTAATCAAAGATATCCAAATACTCATTTATTTTCTTAAACATAGTGCATATTATTTCCTTCACATCTTTCCATGTTGGTAAGCTAGGAATTTTCATTACTCACCAATGAGTGGAAGTGCTCCTTAAAGTATGCACTAGTGTGCCCATTTTGTGTACCTCCCTTTGGATGCATGATTAAATGTCTTATACATACTCTTACATATGATTAATCCCTTCATAATTTGAGATCACTACAATGTTTACATTGCTCAAGTGAAACACTCTCTTCCCTTTCTTATTAGTGTATGGGGCCCATTTCTTACGAGTGCAATCAATTTGGACCCAGCCTGTCCTGACTAGCTTTGGTGCTTTTATTCAGACTAGATGGGACCTCCAATCAGTAATTTAATAAGCCTCTTCAACCCATTGGTCAGAGGCAACATTGGTTGTATGTGAACCTAATTTTTTATCTTCCCATTCAATCACTCCTTAATCATTAGGGTTGAGAATTTCAATTCCTTACACCATGTTATTCTAAATGTGGTTGATCACATCTTCAAAATCAACACTTTATACATAGGGGGGTATTTGGTCACTTGAGAGGGGGATCACTACCCTTTCCTTACTATTTTAAAAGGTCATATTGAACTTATTGAAGTGCATATATGTATTATTAGCATAACACCATGACCATCCTAGGAGCATGTGATAATTGTCATGCTCTACCAACTCAATCATCTTAAAGTTAGCATGAAACTTGGTGCCCATGATATCTACAATGGTGCTTTTCAGAATCCCAAGGGGTTGCACTCAGGTTTTCTTATCCATAAAAATCATATGAGGGGAAGGACTCAAGGCTAGCCTACCCATATTTTCCCATGTGTCTTTTGTCAAAATGTTGACCTCAATGCCCATATCCATTAGGACCTTGCATACTGAGCATCCATTGATGGTGAAATTCATAAGGCATTCTTGATCAAAATTCACATTCTATGTATGCCTTAATTCATGTGCCCATTACATATACAACATAGTAACTTCCATTGGCTTTTGACCTACATGCTTCAAGAGAAAATGATTTAGTAGGGGTAGCATTATTTTTTACTATAAGAGGCACAAGATCTCCATTAGTTCTTGCACTTTATCCTCTTTCTATTTTGTTTCTTGCATGATGTGACAACCTACACTTTTAAAGTCTCATTCTAGTTGGAATTCTCCTTGAAAATTTTGAATGACACTCATGGCTTATTGCAAGACATATTTATAATGCACAAGGTTAGGGTTGGGCAAAAATTTAGGCTTGGGACATGTGATGCACTTAGTGCATATTGGTTCTCCATATTTTAGGCAAAACTTCAATGTTGGTATAATTGGTGACTAAGTGGTAAACCCATTGTCATTAGTTTGCTGCACTTTGATGGGTTCTATTTAGGTTGGTTGCACCTTTTGTAGCCTACTTCTCTATCTTTTGCTTATGCCTAATCATTATTGCATGATTGTCTATGCCAAGTCAACCTTGAGTCAAATTTTTATATAATTTAGGACATCCCTTGACTAGATGTGATCCTAAATAATACCCACATGTTGTATGCATCAATTAGTCACACCGATAGTGCTATGTTGAACTGCACTTGTAACATGATCATGGTAGGAATCTTCTCCCACCATGTCCTCCACCTCACCCTTTGGCACCTCTTTGATTCCCATATTCAACATTCTACTAGCCATAACCCTTATTTATTTGGTTTTGCTACCCTCCAACTATTGTAGTCACTTATCAAGCACCTCTTTCTATGTTTTGACGTATCTCATTAATTACTCGATAGTCAAATATAGTATGAATGTAGGCATCGCGTAATTTTCAATAGAGGGTTATGTTAACTTGGCTAGTGCATTGTAATAATTAGAAATTTTGAACATCATATACCTCATGACAAACTTCACAACCTGAAAGCAATGCATGTACATTCCTTTAAGAGTATTTGTTCTTATTATGGCCTTTTATCTCATAGTCGGTGTACCATAACCTAATTTTAGTATCATGAACCAAAATAATAGTGAGATTATATAGTTAGCTAGCCATAGATGCAATCTTCACCTCCATGAATGGGTTGATTATAGTGTCTACACTCCTAACTACCTCAGTTTAAAGAGCAGATTCAAACACCTCTCAAGGGTCCATGAATGTCTTCATAGACAATGCTCTTATAAAGGGTACTAGTAATCCTCCAATGAACCATTACACATGTTGGGATGGGTGGATTTCATAAGGAATCTTAGAAATAAGAGTTTTGAACCATGTATCATATAAGCATATACTCTCTAATAGTCCTTGGCTAATTTCCTTGAGGATAATGATGCTCTATTGTTTAAACTCTAGAATGTTGAACTCCTTCAAGAAGGCATCCTTCAAAGTGTCATACTTAACTATAGCCTGGTTAGGATCAAATTTATTGTACCAAGTATGGGTGTGATAAGGAAAATTTGTTTTGAATTATGTTACCTTATACTCTAACTAGGTTATACCATGAGCATGCCATTGTAGTTCACATTTTAGCATGTACTCTATGGCAATTTTCCACACTATGATATTCTGGTAGGTGTATGGACATCTCATAATATATTTACTATGGGGGGTGCTAGCATTTAAGGTGCTAGCCACCAAGTGTTTGTGTTGGTGGTGGTCCTCTAACACCTCCAGTTACAAGGTTGGGTGTCAACCCCATTATTAGTGTTCAAGCCATTGATGTTGATGGCATCATATTAATCACTTGTGGTGTAGGGACACTCCCTATGGGCTATTGCCTAGTTGGTGTAGTTGACATTCTCTGATATGGAATACTTTCACTCACATTATAGTTTATCAAGCTATCACCAAATGGTCTAGATGTATCTTCACTTAATTCCTCATAAATAATAACTTGTTAAATGATAAATTTATAGTCCAAATATGCAAAATGATCAAAGTCAATGTTTATAAAAATGTCATTTATCACTCTTCTTGTTTTCTATGGGGGATCTAGTGCATGAGCTTATGTCTCAGGTTCAAAATGGGTAGATGATTTTGGCACATCTTCAGTTGCCAAATCTTGTAGGAAATCAATACATCCTACACCCATTAACTACTGAGCTTGATTTCTAGATTCATCTCATCTCTCCTCATACTATTGCAATTCAAGATATACTAACCCATGCCCTTCTTGTGTTATATGGTTTCTCTCATCACTTCCATGTTCTAAATCTTCTATCAACGTATGCCTTCTCTTTTTATAATTCTACCTTCTAATCTCTCAGGTGTCAATCTACTCATCCTTCTCTATTATGCTGCACCTACACATCCCCTTCTCCCCTTTTGTGATACTCATATGAAAAAGGTATTTAGCCTTCCATGATTATAGTTTAAAATATGTAATCCATAAATAATTTCTTCATCTTTACACCAAAATTTCTATTAAATGTGCCTCTAGGTTCTCATAAGAACTGATACTCTACTTCCTTAGGGTAGGAGTATGCCAACAAGATAAACTCAAGAAAATAGTTATTTAGTATTCTTTACCACCATTTGTCTATATCTCTCATAAAAATAATATCTAGGTTATCAAGCCTCTCTAATCACTCCTTTTTCCACTCATGGAATTGGTCATAGCTTCATTGCTTGTGGGCTACATAGGAAGCCAACCATCGATACACATGCTTATGTAGTTTTCAGAAGAACATCTCATACAAAGAATCATATAGGTTGTTCCATACCCAATTATTTGGATTCTTACATTTTTACATTTTATGATTCTACAAGTGATCGATGTTCTTGAGTAAAAGTCAGATCATCATTCTCTTACATCATTGAAGCAATAAAATTTAACATGGGTCCTAGTAATAGAACTAAAATGTTGTATAAAATTTGGTTGTTAAGTCATTCACTTTGTCAAGCAATTAGTTAAGTGTCCTAGTTAGGTCTACAATTTTTTTAACTAGGTGTAAATGTAGAATAGTCCTATAGTGTACAAAATTTATCACACTACTGCACCATGCCCAATTCACATAAGGTGTAAGCCTTATGCACTCACCCAAAGCATAGTAGAAAAATGACTTGGGTCTACATTGGGATAGTTGTGCCATGTCACCACTTATTATTGATAGGAATTGGTAATTATAACATTAGCATTGGTAGATTCATTGGCGTGATCCATTTTGGGTAGAGTGTAGCTATCCTAGGTGTAAAGCCTAATGGTGGAATTACTTCTTAGTATATGGGTGTAAGTTTATATAGGAATAGTTATAATTCTTAAGAGTGTAAGCCTTTGACAAGATAATCTAAGTGCCATTTAGGCACTTAGTGGATAAATGTAATTGCTTATGTCATAGGTTTCATGTTGAAGCTAGTGCTCTTGATGCAGGTGTCAAATCTTCGACTCATGCCTTTTCCTACACTTAAGATATTTTATAGTTTATGTCAATGTTGTTATTTAGAACCAAGATTCCATTAATGACCTTAAAATAGCATTTAATTATAATTACATCCATATATCAAAATTATATAATTATAACTATTGCATTCAAGTCACATTCACAAAACATTACCATAATATATAAACTAGATCAAAACTCACATAGGTGTAATGCCATTCTTTTATTAAATAGATTTCAAATACATAGAGTACATATTAGTAAAAATATAGCATATACTCATCTCAAATATACTAAAGGCCCAAAGGCTCACAAGAGAGCTTGGGCACTACAATGTAGATCCTTAAAAGTATACATGCTATAATTTAAACTGATGGTGGGCATAATTTCCAAAGTTAGTTATATAGATATTTGTTGCTTCAATATCATGTCTCTCTACCCATTGGAATGGGCTTACATTTATAACATAGGGGAGTATCTTCATGCTATGGTGGAGAGTGCATGTTAGGTGCTGAGATAAAGCTATGGGTGATCATTTTATTGGCTCCACTACCTTGTATCCTGCATGCTCCATCACCATGTGCATCTACTCAAAGATATTCCCCATAAATCTAGGTGCTAGATAACCACCTGCTAGCTACCACAAAAAGATACCAAAATATAAATAATTAGAAATAATTGCCTCACACCAAGGTGTTTGTTGAGTTGGCATGGATCTATACTTAGCTAAAAAGGGTCCCAACATATTTCAACCTAAAAACTATCTCTAGTTACATGGAGAAAATTCTCAAAAACTGACCTTGTGACCAATTATCTTAGAGACATGAAAAGGTTAGTCACTTTTATGTTCTTAAACATTTATACCACCCATTTATCATAATTGATAACCTATTTCACTAGGGCATGCATATGCTTATGTCATTATAGCAAGCCATCCCTTTTTGTGGCTATATGATTTAGGGCTAATGTTACATTTAGTGCCAACATTAAATTCAAATGTGCATAAATTTTATTTCTTATAGCCTTGCCTATAAATATAATCTTGGATTTCATATCTGTCATAGTTTCACAATCATGACACATGCCTGCACATTATCCAAAATATCCCTAGATTCTTAAATAATAGTTATTTCCTGATTTATTTGATAGATCATAAATCATAAACATCTACATAATAACTAACCTAGTTGCATTTATAATGATCTTCTCTTGTAAGGATCTTCTCTGTGTAGTTGGTAAAATTTCCATCTTAACCTTCATCATTATATTTTTCTATATATCCTAATGGAAGAATGTTTATTATAGCCTACTTTATAACCTAATCCAATGGAAGATGGTGAATTTACTAGTGGAAGAATTTGTGCTAAGGGACACTAAATGTAAGGAGCATGAATTTATAGATTAGGAAATTAATGAATAGCCTTCCTCCACCCTGTGACATTTTTTTGTGAGGGTGTATCTATGATATACTTGATCTTGTCTAGGTCATATATATAGAGACGATGGAAGAATTTTTTACAATTACTAGGAATTTGACATAGCTAATTGGGTATTTAGTATTAATGGTAAATACTATATATCAAAAATGGAGGAAACTATCTCTTCAAAATGTGCCTATATTCTAGTATCTTGTGGATAAGTGGTGCTAAATAAAGAAAGTATTACTAGGGTTGAAGGCAAATTTTATAAATATTCTATGATGAAAAAATAAGAAACCTTAGTATCAAAAGTAATCACAACAAAAAAATCCTCAATGGAAGTGACAACATCCTTAGTGGAAGTGACAAAAACATACTTAGTAGAAGTGACAACAACATTTTCACCTTGAATAATATTTGATATTGTTGATGATAGTGTAATAATACTTATTATAGTGTCAACTGTTATAACTATTTGAGTAGTTAATGGAATGTCTTCTATTATTTTTCTCTTTGTTCCTCTTCCTCTTGGCCCTGTTTATTTGCTTCTTCCTATTATGTTCATGTAGGGACCTAAGGAGAGATTGGTGGAGTCATCCCTTTTATCTTATAGATTAATATAGATGAGCTAATAATAATAGTGGAAATGAGTGTAAATGTGTTTTTATAGGGATCAATATAAATAACCATTAACTCTATAGATGGAGATGTGATGTAGACAACTATACCATTTTGTATCAAATCCAAAAGGTTTTGTAGAAGGTATGTTTGAGGTTTTTTTATTGTTGGTTACATGTACATATAATTTGAGATTAAGTAGGGGATGAATATTGTTTGATACATTATTGAAAAGGTTACTTTGAGATGTGGTTTTGTGAATGATAATACAAGTTTCAAGCATATAGGGAGGTAAAAAGTGAGAATTTGAGGCAAATCCCTTATCCATAGAGGCCTGAAGAAAGAGAAAGAGAGATAATAAGAGCTCTCAAGAGAGAAGTTCAAGAGGAGAGCTTGAAGAAAGAAGACAAAGACCAAGAGAAGGTCAAGAGGAGAGATAGGTCCATGAGAGAGACCTTAGAGGAAGAGTGAAAAGAATGCAAATAAGATGAAGTGATTGAAATAAGAAGGTTTCCACAAGAAGGAGAAAGTGGATCTGAGTGAGATTGATGAGTTGAAGGTAGTGTTGGAAAAGTCATAGCAAGCTTCTCTTAAACTTAGACCCAAGTTTTTAGTTAGGATTTTCACAATAATAAAATATCCTCTGAAAGACATCATGAAGAAGAGGAAAAGATAGAGAGAAGTGTGTAATTTGAAGAGATCATTGAATATTTTGAGCAAGTAGCCAAAGATGAAGGAAAAGGAGGTAATCAAGCATCATGTTTTACAATTTAATGATGCCTTGGTATGTATTCATATAGGTTTGACAGTTAAGAAAGAGAATGAGGTGGTTGAGCCTATACATAAGCTCAAAAAATTAAATGAAGAAGAATATGACTAGGTAGTGTTCAAGAGGGATCAATATGAAGAAGAGACTCAAGGTAGAGTCACATTTATAGAACAAGAACAAGCAAATCAACCATCTTGGAATCAAGAAAACATGAAGAATGTAGAGATCTTGACTCAAGAGGATGCAAAAGAAGCATTGGGACAACAACATAAGGAAAGGTATGAGGAATATTCTAGTTTGTATGAGTCTTTGAGGAGATAATATGGTTTTGATCCTCATAAAATGTATAGAGATATAGTCCAATAGGTTAAAAAAGAGAATATAGACTTATGGAATGTAGTAGTGGTATCCAATATAAGGGCGTTAATGAAGGTAATAAGAATTCAAACACATGTAAGCACTTTATATGAAGAAGTTTTAGTTTTTGAGGTTGGAGAGTGGGTTGTAGATGAAGGAGAAAACATGAAAAGAGAAGAGAAAGGTACATTGGTTGTTGATGAAAAAAACAAGAGTGAAACATATAAAGCACATGAAGGTGCTTGTGAGAAAGAACAAGGAATGAACAAAGTGGAAAGTTGGAGAATGCCTCAAGGGAATGAAAAAGAACATGTTTTATTTAATAAGACATTGTATCTTGAAGGTATATCTTGGAGGAAGATGTCAAGAGGAAAGAGAAGATAAAAGTGTGGCTCAAGAGAGCATGCACATATGTAAGAGAGGCTGGTTGCAATAGTAGACAAAGGGAAAGAAGGTCTACAAACCTCAAGTAGGCCTTGATATCCAAAAGGCATAGAAGTGGAGATTAAAGTCATAAATTGCAACACATCATGCAAGAATTGGTTATAAATTTCAAGGAAAGTTTTTCTTTTCCCCTTGGTAGTGAAAAAAAATGTCTCACTTGTTCCTTACTTCTTACAAGCCTTTGACAAAGATTCTAAAATTATTTTACTCAAAAGGTTCTCCAAATTGTTTGAATTATATTGAGGTATTATAAATTATATTATGAGTCCTCTCCCTCTCTTATCTAACTTAAAAGACAATACC
Organism: Torreya grandis; assembly: GCA_037957365.1. Taxonomy (NCBI): domain Eukaryota; kingdom Viridiplantae; phylum Streptophyta; class Pinopsida; order Cupressales; family Taxaceae; genus Torreya; species Torreya grandis. Next base: position 1,246,304 of record JARHVA010002062.1, read on the forward strand.
AACTTCAAATTATATCAATTATAACTTCCTCTCTTTCTCTAAGCAAACCTTGTAGCCTTTTTTTGAGCAATTTTTCAATGTATGGTTGTGTACAAAAGAAAATTTGGAAGCCAATTATTATTTCAATTAAAATTTTTGTTTTTTCATCTTTAAATGCAATTTAAATCTCCAACCCTACTAGGAAGTCATTCTAGTACCCTTGTTTTGTTCTTTGTTAGGCTTTATTAGGCCTATTCTGCCTCTTCTCACACTTAGACCTCTCCTTTCATGTAATTTTTATATGGAACTAAAAAAAACTATAAAATTCTTATTAATCATATGAAAATATACCAAATACAAAATTTTTTTAAATATTTTACATTAGTTGAAACACTTTAAAATTGCTTTAAAAGCTTGAAACCCTAGTTTCACCTTGACTGTGTTTTCTTAGGACCCAAGAGCTATTTTTTTTGGTTTTCACATTTCATGAATGGTCTCAAGAAATTGTAAATTGTTGTAAAGTTATTTATTTTTATACTACACCCATTATAATCATTAAGTGGCTTTCACAAAGCCTCTATTCAACTTTTCTATCAAATTTTATCTCTAACTACATATTCAGGTACAATCTATAGGATTTCTTGGCTCTGTTGACAAAATTAATATCCCATAAGATTTTATAATATCAAAGAAATTATTTCAAATATTTTATGAATTATATATCACCTTCCTAATGTGGATTTAATTTGTAATATCTCAGTTCCCATTTCACCATCCATGTTTATTACTTCTTTTGTGCACTCAAACTATGCATTTGTAGAAAATAAAACCTATAGGTGCTCTCTTGAGGATATTTAGACTTCAAGTAGCATTTAAATATTTTATCCCAATTATTATAGGTTTAAAATAATACATATTATACCTTGGTATCAATAAACTACCTATTTTGGAATCTATAGGCATGATTCACACAGTCTATACATGTAAAAGTAAATACAAAGTTTGCATTATAATCTCCTCAAAAAGTGTTATTAAGAAACAATGGATTACATTCAGAAGTCTTTCAATAAATTATCAAAATCACAACTTTAGAGCCTATCACACCTTTGAATAATCCTTTCCACATTGTCTTGTTTGTGCATAGTATGCATTCCTTCTCAACAAGCAAAGTGAACAAGGGACTAATCTGGATATATTGCTTTTGCATCACATTGCAAAACAAATTAAAAACTTCATAAACATAAAAAAATACTAGCTTACCACTAACCATGCATGTTAAAAAAATTACCATATATCCTTTATTGCATACACCACATTCACACAGTCCTCTTAAAGGCATAAACTCAAAATACAAAGCATACTAATAGTGGGTTATTAATGACAGTTTTATCTTGTAACAAATAAAAAGTCATCTACCACATCACTAGAAATCACTTCCAATTGGATTAAAATAATATTATATCCACTCATGAACTTTCTAAATTGTAAAAAAAAAGCCACTTACCCAATAAATTGCAAGCCTTACCAAGTCTCCATGCAATTTTGGTCATTTTGAAATATGCACTCAGCCTTGTCATGAAACTGGGTACAACACACAGAAAATAAGAAACATAATGAAAAAAAGAAATTTCTCTAAATATTAATATGCAAATATTTTCAACCTCTTTATAATTTTTTGTTACATTTGCCACCAGATTATCATACCTCACTTTCTCTCCTTTCTCAGCTCATACACCTAGATTTGTACTCACATTGCCACTTGTTTCCTATTAGAACACAAAACATAGATGTATAGGATATTTAACTCATTTCCTCAAAATTTATTCAAAAAAATAGAATATAATTCAATTTGAAAATAAATTCTACCAATATATGAAAATGATTAGACTCTTTCATAGAGTTTTGTTTCACAATTGAAGAAATAACTCTTAGCCTTGAACACTGCATTTCAACATGACAAAATCTATATTTATTATTCTAAATTAATAAAATTTTATTATTATTTTTTCCTTGGGTTCATATACATTTATCTCTAGAATATAACCCCATCAACTAACTTTAAAGACTCATCATTCACAACAATATATACATTTACAAGTATTTGAATCTTATAACTACCTGAACCAACTTGCAACTCCCTCAAGTACGTTGAGGAGAGTCTAAAAAACATAACCAATAACACATTTTAGTAATGAATAAATATATGAATTAAATATGTACTTAAGATGATATGGATCCTTTCAATATTCTCAATCAATGAAACTATAGTTGGAACTCTTTTACAAAGGATAAAGGATGTAATCTTGTTACAAGAATTTCAAATTTTCAAACTTACAAAATTGTCGGAAAATCCATAATTAAAATCCTAATAAATTTTAAACCTAATATTAATGATAAACACACTTTATAAGACTTATAATAACTATGACACCCAAGATTGAAGTCCTTTTGGAGATACCCCTACATCAAGATGGAATAGTGAATGGTGGTGGAGGTAGAGGGAGTGTAGATGGTGACTCAATAGTAGTAGTAAAAACTATAATGGGTGTCAAATTAGTGGTCAATGGTAATGTGGAAATAATATGAACTTGTAAAAAAAAGAAGGCAGACTTACTTTTTGCACTGTTATCAATGGGGGAAAGGGTGCAAAAGAGAATGATCCCACTAGATTTACAATAATTATGGATATCCCCATGTTAGTTGAATATTTAGGGGTGATATCCTTAGATTTTTTAGGAGAAACCTAAATATATTAGACATAATCTATTGATTAGTATCTATATATGTGCACATTTCCATTTGAGGAGGATTGTGAAACTACGGTGGAATTATCTCCTCATTATCTATCCTCTTATCATATTAAATAATACTAGGATTATATTAGATCTTTTGTTCCACTATTAATGACTTAATTACCTTTATCATATTTATTATGACATTAGTGTCATATTTAACATTCAAAAATATGGGGTCATGTTTAAACCACTGATGTCCATATGTAATGTGAACATTGTTTTCAAGCTTCTCAGAAGTAATATTGATGGTCTTCCTTAGATCCTAGTACTTAAATGGACCTTTTTTAGGAAATAATGAACCCTGAACTTTCCCACTAAGTTTAAATGTTCCAATTTCGTGTATTTTAGGTAGATAATTATCAAATGTATCTTATGAATAATCCCTTGCCTCGCCTTATTCAAATCAACATTTACATTATTAGATAATTGGAAAGTAATTTCTTGCTCAACCAACTTATCTAGAACTTGCCTTGGTAGATATAATGGTGCTACATATGTCCTTTATAATTTTATAAATAATATGATGACCATAAATCCAATAATCCCCCATATTTTTAATGTTTATATTAATTGGTTATAATAATTTGGGCATAGCCTGCTAAAAAATGGACATATAGACCATTAGATAAAATAAATCTTCAATCATCTGGATTTGATTTTTGAATCTACATATGTGTGTGAGGCTAAATCATTACAAATCCTATTTTTGTATAGTCCTTAGATTTTTCCTAGTTCTCACTTTGTGACATAGTCATTATGGAATTCATGGAATCCACCAGATATGACATCATATAAAAGTTTCCATCTAGTAAATTATTTTTCTTGGACAGTTTAAATTTCAAATTTGTACTAATATTCTCCCCATTTCTTACAATTTTATTATAATTTAGGATAATTTCTAACAAAGGAACCCATATTTCATGGACATAGAAAATGCTAGGGAATACATATAACCTATTTATTATAACCTTAACTACTCTTATCCCTCATTTGAATCTGATTATGGGAGTAGATGAAATAGGTCTTTAGTTATAAAATTATCTAGTTTTATGGCCCATTGTCTTAATTTTCCTAGATTGTATTGGCTATCAATCGTGCATCTACCACATGCTCATTATAGGTCATCTCAGGGACTAGGAGTCTGTAGTATTTCTCAAATGTATTTCAAGCAATGTATGCCATATGGGTCATGTTACATCTATGATGTACTATATTTCCTAAAATTTTACCATTGATAAATAATTCATAAAGTAAGTCAATGTAAGACATTACCTATGGTTTTACTGCAATGTTATACAATCCTATTGTTTCAATTGCCTATATGTCATCATTGTATCTTCTTGTAGCTTTCAAAAAATGGTATTATACCCTATATGGCTTGAATTCATCAATATTTTCCCACACATATGAATAATGTTGAAATTGACATTCTAAGGATCTAGATCAAAAACTACGTCCATAAACTTTATATTTTTATAAATAGAATATGTAGATGGAGGAGGAACATGAGATGATGACACCATTGAAAATTTGGAAAATATATTTGAATGTACTAAGATCCAAGGCCCTTTTTTAGGTAATAAAAACTCAAATTCACATAATTAATGGAATAGTATGAAAGTAATGCCATTCAATTTTGCATTGAGAGCCAAAAATACTAAAAATATTTCATCATGCTCCAAATTTGAATACATTGAGTTTCAAAATATATGAATTAATTACAAATAATGACTTTTGATTTATTACCTATCTATTTCTATATCATTTAATTTTTTTTTTAATATTAGCTTTGGTAGGTCTTAGATGCTTAGTCATCTTACTATGACAAGTGTCTCTTTTATGTGCTTTCAAGGCTTTCTTTCTTGTATTTAAATTTACTTGATCTAAAGGAAATAGTCTGAATTATGTCACCAAATCACTAGTTGTAGGGCTTTAAGTTTTTTTACTTTAATACCTAGGTTACAAGTTTCTAAGATGGTGACACATGGATGACCTATGCTACTCTATATGGTCTTTGGTTTTTGACTATGTACTTTGGTCCTATAGGCTATGGGTCATTGATATTGTGATAAATGGAAAGATCTCACTTATTTAGAGGGATTTTATATTTAGACAATGTACCTTAATTTGATAAGATGTGATTCTTTAGAATTATGACACGTGGTTGATTGTTGATTTCTCAGATTATGAATATGTGCTTTGGTCTTATAAGCTATGGGTTGTTGAGACTATGACACCTAGAAAGCTCTCACTTGTTGGGAGGGTATCGAAGGTTTGAAAATACTGTAAGGGCATGTTAGTCATGGATAATTCATATTATACCATGTGGATAGTCTGCATTTATCAAGATAACTAGCAAGACATAGAAAATGTACAATTTCTAGAGGATCTGAATATGAATAGGATGGTGCCAAGTGGTCAATCCATGCTACACTTGATACATAGATGACTTTATTCATTTTGAAAATAAATATTGGTTGAAGATGAGAATAATTAATATGTGTGGCATACTCTCATTTACTTGAGTTATCACATTATTTTGTAGATTATGTCTTGGACCCATAGGCCACAAATAAGTAGGATTAAGATGTGTGTTTTAATCTCATGGGCCCAGATGAAAGTAGACTTTTTTTTTTAAATAATAGGTAAGGAGGATGGATTAAGATGTGTGTCAAAATCTCATAACTTTAGGGATAACCTACACATTTAGACCAAAAAAAGACTTTGGATAAGACATTAGATTAGTCAATTAATAAAATAAATCATAACCATAAGACATTCTTCTTGATCATTGACATTAAAAGGCATAAATAATTTATAAAATATTTTGATTAAAAAAATAAATTTCTTAGCCTTTTAGTGGTCATATTTTGAAATTTTAAAAGACAAGGTCTAAGATATCAACATCACATATTGTATTCCAAATTTAATCACGATATAAAAGATCTAAATAGACCTTGAAAACCTTAACATTCTAACACAGTCTTGTTCATGAAAATTTTAAAAAAAGAATAGCCATTGAGAAAATAAAGCCTTTTTCATGAATGCTATACTTAAACATGAAATGCATAAAACTTGAATATTTTAATGTAATGTGGGTCCCCATCACAAAAATTATAGGGTGGGTTATGTTATTCATAACACAATATTTTTGAAAAATGAAGCATTGAAGACATAAGTAGTATGTGCACGATATGTATCATAGGACCATAGTTATATATAATAGATACACATTAGTTCATGATAATAATAATGGAACCATTGTATCCAATAATTAATATGTAAGAAAAGTCACACATTCTCATACAAAAAAGGTCTAAAGGCCACATGCAAGGGATATGTAAAACATCACATAGAATTAAAACATTTGGATAAATGTCAAGCATAAGGCCCTAAGGATGAATAAAAGGGACATGTAAATGTCACATAAACATAGAAGGCCAAAGGCCACCCACACATGGCATGATGATTTCATACAAGTAAGAGGGTGTATGTTAAACATACACAACGCCAAGGCCACAATTAAAGAGAAAACAAGTTAAATCATGTTATTGAATGAAGAAAGTATATAGAGAAAATGAATTTATCATATTTATATCATAGGTATTTATGTTCATGTTAATAAAATAACATATTAATCATGAAACATATGAAAATAAGATATTTATATTTGTTATAGCTCAACATGGAAAAAATGTTTTGGATAATACATGTAAGAGGTGTTCATAAAGAAAAATGAGATACCCCTAATAGATTAAGGTTAGTGTGTAAAAGGCTATCCCAACATTGAAACCATGTAAAGTTATATCTTAACTTGAAATTTGACAAATATATGTATATGTGTTCTATTATGTGACTAAAAATTGTATAAGAGGTCATGTGACTATGTTGAATTCATAAATATACATTTAAAATATATAGGGATAGGTCCATATTAGAAGGAAATATTCATAGTGTGTTGTTTTATGTTTGGTGTGACTTTATCCAAATTGATTGTATACAAAAATTTACGATCAAGATAATTTTTTGTGTGTGTGTATATCTTGGTGTTGTAAAAATATGTCATGTTTTACAATAAGATACCTTATGAGAAGCATTATATATTAAAAAGTTAAATGAAATATGACATTTTATTAATATAAAGATAGATGACATATGCAAATATTTAATCCAATAAAATGACAATATGCTAGACAGATTTTTGGTTTTTTTGAGCTTTTCAAAATATATGAATGTTTTTGTATTTTTTTAAAATTTTAAAAGTAAAATAAACATAGTTGAAAGTTGAAAAAAATGTAATAAAAAAGGTTTGAAAAATAAATAATAAGGGGGAGATTAAAATAACCTGTAATAAGGTATAGGAACATAACATGGAAAGAAATAAGGAAAGTTAAATTCCCCCAATGAATTTGTATGTGTGGTGTAGTAAATATGGTAAACATAGCTATGTGACCCTATGTAATAATAGATACATGTGATCATGAAAGTACAAATGAGAGATATATCATGTATGGATGTACAATAATGATCAATTGAGTTACCATGAATGATTTGTATTTAATTCTTAGTAAGATAATTGTATTTAGTTATTCATATTGGGTTGAAGAAAAAAACTAACAAGTGCATCAATATTAAAAAGTAGAACCAAGGGCTATAATAAAATTGGATTAGGTGTAGAAGAAAAAACAAAAAAATATAAAGAGCAAAGAAGCTATGTTAAAGTAAGTATTATGAAAGGAAGCTAATCAAGGGCATTGGCCAAACTAGAAAGTGTCTATTTAACCACTTTTGGAAAGAATTAAGAGGGATAACCTAATCAACTTGAGAAAAGATATTATAAAAGAAATAAAATTTAATAATTTAGGTTCACAATATTTCCATACAATGTTTAATTATAAAAATATGCTAAATATATAAAGTGCCATGACCAAACTTAATTTGAATACTTAAACATGAAGAAGAGATAATACTTATCTTATATAATGATGTGAAAAAAGATCTAGGTGATAGAGGTACATAATAAGGCAAGATGATGTTCCTAAGGGATCTGTTATATTATATAAATTAGATACCTAGTTGTGTGGGCACTATTGTCAAAATATAGACATAGACATCAACGATTATGTCCCAATTTTTATGCTTCTATTAGAAATGAATTAAAATTTATTTTCTATAAACTACATATGTTCTTGTTAGGGTTCACTATCACAATTTAGGTTATTTGTTTGGATCTTGCACATTGGTTCTAGATATTTGTATGTAGCTAAAAACCCTAGGGTTAGTGGGTCGAAGTGAAGTTAGTCTAACCTCAAATAAACCTCTATTAGTGATCACTACCTATATATCCAATTCTATGAAGAGGGACTTAGACTGATGTAGTTATTCGCCATATGTGGGAATATATGTAAACAATTATGAAATATGTTATATGCAAATGAATATAGTGATATAGATTATAACTTGATAAATAATGCTGATGGGATGATTTTTGAATGCTTTAGAATTTTAAAAATATTTATCCAATGACTGATTTATAAATAAAGAAGAATAAGGAAGTTTTGTAATCTTGAGAGGTGTTTTTGTTTAGGATAAGATATATGTGTGTTTGATTTATACTTGATGTTAAATAATGGTATTTTAATTATATTTATACATTTTTTTGAAATTATCCCATGGGAGGGTTAATTAACTCAAATAGGCCAACCCATAAATGTTAAAATATTTCTAAATTTGACCATATTTAAGGCTCACACACTAACATCAGATCTTAAACACTAGCATCAACACTAATGTCCTAATCTAGATGATAGTGTTTGGGATGATAGAATATTATTAAAGAGATGTAACTACCAAATTAGGATATAAAATAGGTTTTAAGTATATAATGAGATACATGTGATATGGGTAATTATAATATCAAGGTTGAATTATAGGATAATCATTTAGGTATGGTGAGATGGCGAACATGAGCTTTTAGTAAACAAAAAGGTCTTGAATTGAAGGGTTGAGCCATGAGTGATATTTTTCAAGTGTATAAGAATATTTTATCATATAAAATCATATTTTAGTATTTACATTTTCCTCCCCTTTAATCTAGTAAAGCATAAGGATGAAATTACTAGTTTAAGGAAATAAATGTTTACCATGGTGTGTACAACACACCTTGATTTTTTCTCAAGAAGTGTTTGATTTTTTTTATATTAATTAAAAATAAGATAATGTTTCATTTTAATTAGTCCATAAAATTTTAAAATTTAATATTTTAAATACTTGAAACAAAATAGAGTAAGGAAGGAGTGCACATTTGTGTTGATGTAACATTCTACCCCTTGGTAGTTTGATTTTATAATGATGCTTATTTATTGAAACATTATAGAGATATTCACAATTTAAACTTGGATATTTGATGAAGAATATCAAATTTTGTTCATGTCCCAATTCTGGTTCAAAGGTGAGTTGTGCTAAGCCCATCGAGATCATTATTTATCAATCAAACAACTCAAGTGTATACATACTCTAACCAATCTAACCATTATTGCCTAGGTAAAATGGTGTAACCATATAAACCTAAAAAATGGAATTAGTTTTAATGCCTTTGAGTACACTGATTCTTAATCAAAGTACTCAAGAGAGCCAACTGATGTAGAGATAAAATCTCAATTGATGCATCTTGTTAATGTTTTTGCATAAATGTATATATAATATGAATATGTTTATGTGATTACATGAATTTACATAGAATATGAACCTATAATGTGTCTAAAAATAAAGTATCTATCAAAATTTAACCTATTATTAGTAAATTATGTATAATATCTATCAAAAAATTTAAAAATTCTATCTCAAACTACTAAAATTGGTGCCAAATGCATAAAATTCTATCTCAAGTGTATATCTTAATCATGTAAACTATATAAAATTCTATAAATTATTCCAACTATATGTGTGTGGAATCATGTCTCTATGACATGCCTCAATTGATATACTCCCCCCATTTTAGGTGAGGTGAATGCAACATGATAGTTATCTTGTCTCAAAAGGATAAGATAACCATGTTATACCCAAATCAATCATGTAGTAAATAAGCATATAGTGGTATCATGTCAAAGTAGATGTATCAATGAAGATCATAGTATCCAATAAAAACAATCCCTAATATGCATGATATGGATCATGCAAATGTATAGGAGTAATAATAAAAATATAAAAAAATAATCAATCACACACACAAGAGCACTCAATGTCACACAAAAAGGGGTATAAAGAAACTGTAAATAAGGGGCATGTTCAAATGTCACCGAATAAAGGGAATAATATGTTTAAATGTATGCACACCAAATAATCAACACCCAAGGTACTATGTAAAATAAACAAGCAACATGTTCAAATTTTCCATAATCAATACAAGGTAGTGAATAAAAATTACACTCATGTAAGCCATATGAGAAGATGAATAAATGAAATATAAGAAACTATCATACACATATCATATTATTCCCTAAATAAATGTGTTATCAAAATGTTTTATAACATTATGTAAGATGTAAGAATGAGTATAGACATGTGGAAGTGTTAGTCTATAAGTTCAACATGATAATGAAATGTGATCATAAAACATTATCACCCATATAAATCATGATCAATATAATAATATGCCCCCAATGTAGTGTGTCATATAATTAAAGGAAAGGTATAACATTTATAGGCTCATTTTTCATGGATCAAGTGTATGCCTATATCACACTCAAGTACCTATGAAAAATCTGTGTGTACATAAATGAAATGATATCCTATCTAGTAACATAAAGTAAACATCTTATACAAAAGCTAATAAACATTTGAATGCTAAATATTTTTGTATTTTTACTTTAATTAAATGATTTTATTTTATTTTAATGATTTATTTATTTTTTTGAATTTTTAGAGTGTTTGAAAATGTATAAGCTATCCAATGATCTCAATATGAGGACACAAATATATGAGGAATGGTAAATGAGTAACATTTCCTAAAAAAGCATGCCATAAGTGTGCATAACAAAATCAAAAAATTTATTCTTTATAACTACATTTGAAACATTAACTTTATTAAGTTTCTATTTACTTTTGACGTCTTCTATTATAAATAATAATTTAAGAATGTTTTTGTCTTACATCGAGTTGGATTTTCCAATTTTTCCTTTTATAATAATGTCATTTCAAATTTTGTAATTGTTCATTTTCATGTTTTTCTTTTTGTAATTTTGATTTTTCATCTTGATATTTTTATAGCTTTACCTTTTGAATACTTTTTCCCTATATTTTTTCCTTTTGAATTCATTCTAGATCTATGTTTTGCATTTGTGAATATGTTTTCGTTGAATTATCCTTTGGTACACATACTTGTTATTTTTATATGTGTGCTTTAGAAGATGAACTCATAAGGTGAATGGATTGCTTGGTTGATGTATCTATTATAATATAACCACTATCAATTTTAATTTTAATTTTATTCTTCAAAGGTGAAAAATAAGTTGTATGATTCCCATGCATTATATGATATGAACACTAGTATTTTGATCGTCTAAGAGGATGTATATGAGGTAATTTGATTACTTTGTTTTAAAGAATTTCTATTAAAATATCACTTGAACTCTTCTTAGACTTTTTTTCACTTTTCAAATTACTAATTGTTCATGAGTTATTTTTTGTCTTGCAAACTTGATGTGAGGTCTTATTAGGAACATAATTTATAGTTGAATATTAACAAATATGATTAAAACTAGCATAGTTTTGGTTCTTTGTATATTTGTTATTTTTTACCATGATGTGATATTAGAAACCAAATAATGATTTTTATTTTGTGTCTTATATTTATCTTTTCATAGTAATAATTTGATCTTTAATGGATTCACAAGCACAAACCTTAGCTAGTTTAGATTGACTATGCATACACACACCATCTATAAGATATGTATGAGGTGGAGGGGTTTGAGTAAGGGTATGTTAGTTACCTTACTTTGACACTATAGATGGGCTACCTTATGTATTTAAGTAGTGATAACATAGACCTTGTTAGATGGAAAGTATCTATCATCATCTTGGGGTATACGAGAAGGGAAATATTCATTTTATCCATTTTAAATTTTATAAAAATTAACACAAGAAAAAGATAAGAGAAACATAAAAATTATATAAAACACTCACATTTTTAGTATGTGGATTGGTCATCATAATCATAATATCCATCAGAAGTGGTGTTATTAGTATTCATCTTATTTTCAATATTTTAATGTACTTTTTTTGGATTATTGGTATATTTATTAGAATAATTGTAATGGTTATCTACAAAATAAGAATTTTTTATCAAACTTCTTGTTATCCTTTACATTTTCATAATAAATTTATTGATCATCAAGAATATTGAATATAAAATCCAAAAGATGATGCTCTTTAGGGTGTTCACTATGTGTATTAATATTAAGGTCTATAAACCTAAACACACCCAAAATAAATATCACAAAGGATATGAAAACAAGGATAAAAAACATCACATATACTATTTCCATGTAAAACTCATAAATGGAAAAATCTAAAGCTTGAGAAGGTTTGAAATCCTAAGGAAATTTAGGATATTATTTAATTAGACTGTCAAGATCACCATATGTTTAAGCATTTTTTGGAAGAGTTAAAAGTAAATAATAACATAGTCAAATAAGGATTATAATATTTTAAAAATCAATCCAATTAAATAATTCAAATTCACAATATTTTGATATAGTGATGAATTATGCAAATATGATAAATATAGGAAGTACCATGCCCAATAATAATTTGAATGCTTAAACATGAAGAAGATTAAATACTTAGATTATTTAATTATGTGTAGGTAGATATATAAATATATGTGAATAATAAATTATGATGATGCTTTATAGGGATCTTTCAGATTATGAAAATTAAATCTCTAGCCATCTAGACACTATAATTAAAATATGGACACTAACATCAATTACTATATCCTAATTTTGACAATTTTATATGTAATGAAGTACATATCATTTTATTTAAATTACAAATACACTTTTTAGGGTTCACTATCACCTTCAAAATTATATATTCATATCTTATGAATATATTTTGGATATTAGTATGTCGCTTAAAAATCTAGGTCCTCTAATTAGTACATGCCACCTTGAAAACTAGGTGTTATTGGGATTAATTAAATTATAGATAATCTCATATAAAAAAATATTAGTGAGTATTGTATACATATCCAATACTCTAAAGATGGCCTCATCCCAATCTAGTTCTCTTCCTTATATGGGCTTGTGTGTGAACAACTATGCAATGTGATATATGTTAGTGCATGTAGTGATCTAACTTGTAACTTGAAAAATACTAAGCATGGGATTATTTTTGAATTATTTATACTTTTAAGAATAATTATCCTCTAAATAATATATAATTAGGAAATAATTAGACAAAATTGTAAGATTGAAAGGTGGTTTTTCTTGGTATAAGATAGATGTATGATATATTTTTAATTAATGTTAATAAATGACATTTTATTTGTATTTATAAAACACATTTTGAAATTATCTCATGGGAGGGTTAATTAATACAAATATTATTACCCATACATGTCAAAATATTTTCAAACTTGATAATTTTTAAGGCTCAGCCACTAGTGACAGACTCGGGAGACTATTGTCAAGGCTAATGCCCAATATAGATGGTAGTGTCCAGGAGGATAAAAAGTTGTTGAAGATATATGACTGAAAAAGTTGGATATAAATTAGGTTTTAAGTAAAATTTTGGCAATAGGTGATTTGTGTAATCAAAATATGAGGGTTAAAATATAGGATAAGCATTTAGGCATAATGAAATGGCAAATGCAAAACTTTTAGTAACAAAACGGTCCTAAACTTAAGGTTTGATCTGTGAGTGATATTTGTCAAGTGTAAAAGATTATTTTATCATATAAAATAATATTTTAATATATAGAGTTACAAACCAATGATATATTCAATATGATGCTCTTATGTGTATCCAAATTATTTGATATTAAGGAGAAAGCTTTTATGAAAGAGAATAAGTGATGTGTGTAGAAGCTTTTAAAAATCTAAAGAACAATGTGATGAAAAGTAACCCTCTACATCACTAATCATATATATATCTCAAAATATATCCTCATGTATTTAAGGAGATAATGTAACATGTACCTGTGTAGGGTACTTATTAATAACTTGTGATGTTATATTAGATAAAGACCTTGTGTTATGTGTCTCTTTCTACATCAGAGTAGATGTCTAGATTTTTATTTCCAAGTCATCATGATCATGTGTAACCATTTTATTCTAAAGAATAGATAGATAAATTTAAATTTTCTCATGTTCATAAATAATTGAAGAAACTAAAATGTTGTCATGCTCATAAATAGGTACAAAAACTTATTTTGGAATATGCCTCTTTGAATGTGAATCAATATCTTGAATAGTTGTATAGAATAATTCATTACGAATTTTCTCAATAATTGTTCCAACCAACTACTATGGATTAGGATTAAGTACGATTATTTATATAGGATATTCATATTGAATTCCTAATATTTTAACCAATTGATTATCATGAATATACTTTAGACATTTGTGATAGTAGAAGTGACCGCTCTAATTTTCTATAACCAAGGTCTCCATAATAACACATCGAAGGAACCCATGCTTCTTAACACTAATAAATGAGTGCTAAATATGGTAGGTACAACTTTTAAAGTTAGTATGATATGCCTAAGAGTATATGTTTATGACCATAAAAAAATTTCACAACTCTAGATGTATGCTATATATCCTACTTTTTTATATCCAAGAGAAATTAGAAGTGTTATGGTTCACACATTTTCACTTGATCCATTGTATATCATAATACTAAGTATTATTTACATGCACACATATGATATATTTAATAATTAATGTCTATACAAATCATTATCAATAATTTTAGAATCATTAAATTTAATAAATGGGCATGATGATAGCTTTCTTTTAACTATCCTAATAATGATATCAAGTGGATGCCCATATGAATATTTATGAGGATGAGCATTATATGCATAATTTACTTATTTTTTTTTTAATATTTTGATTCATGATTTGGAAAAGGGTATTTATAAGTTTTTATCTTTGCATTCTCATTTTCTTGTGGCTTAAATTCTTAATTAGGCGTACCAATGTCAATAATGTTCTCATAAATGTTGTATTGAATTTTCTGCTTGAGCTTCATACATATATTAGTGGAAATTCCAAAACATCTAAGATAATCAAAAAATTCATTTCCATCAAATATTTTATATTGATGTATAGATAAATCTAATTATAATGGTGGATAAAATGTAATAATATGACATTCAAGGATTGTTTGTAGTAACACATGAGTAGGTAAAGGTCACCTTGAGAATTTCCTCCTTGGTTGAGCTTATACTTGAATATTTTGTGGTGCTAGTGATATATAATTAACTATAACATTAAGCTCATTTTTTATTCTGATATTGTATTTATGCTTGACTTGAAACTTGATATTTGAAGTAAAAGGAGAACTAGAACTATATTTGAGGTTATTCAATGCAATCAATTTACCTCATGTTATTTAACTATATATCATAGTTCATAAAAATATTTGAAATTATCAAACATTATATAATATTGAATAATATTAGACAAGATTTGAGTAAAAATATATTAAATCTCATTATGAACCATTTTATTTTTTGTATTAGTTAGCATGGTATTATATCTTAGAACATACTCATTATTTATCTCATTTGGAACTTGTTTGATCTTTGAAATTTGAGTATAGGATAATTTCTCACCAATAATGGTAGTAAATGTGACAAAAAGTTATTTTCCAAAGGATTTAAATCGATCATAGATTGGAGAGAAAGATCATAAAACCATACAAGATCATAATATTTTAGACTTCATGGAAATAACTTTGTTAAAAATATGTCATTATTTGCATAATATTGATAAGTTGTATGGAAGGCACACAAATGATATTCAATATCACCTTTTCATTCATCTATATGAATCTTAGGTGATAAAAATCCAACTAGAAGAGGATATGATGCAATTTGAGTATCAAAAGGGTTATACAATAAGGTATAGTAATATAAGGAAGGGCTAGCATGCGAAATGGTTTACTCAATATTAGTATCTTGATTTGAAACATATGAAGATCTTGCTTAAGATAACCATTGGTTTTAGTGATGGGAGGAATGTAGGTATAATTAATAGGCATAAGAATAACTAAATGAGGAAAATAAAGAGCTAAAGGGGTAGAAGTGACTAAGGGTGTAAATATAGGGATAAATTCAATGGTAGAAGCACCAACATCTAAAGTAGAGAAATTTAAAATATGAAATGAAAAAGTTTTAGAGAAAGATATGGATAAGTTAGCTTGATTCTCAACTTCATATTCAAAAAGTATGCTAATCATATTATTCACCTCATGAGGAGGAGATCTTTCTGAAATATAGATAATTGTTTAACTTATTCTTTATCTATTTCATTAAGCCCAATTTTATGGATGTGTGTCTCAAGATCATTATCATATTCCTCTGTAGTATTATCAATATCAATATTAGTTTAAAATGTAAATTTAATTTTCATCAGGGTTTTTAATTTTATAAGAAATGAAAGGGAGATTCATATATTAAAAATGAGCACTACTTAATCTAGAACCATTTACATCAATGTGTGTCTCAATCTCATTATCACATTGCTCTTTAGTACTATTAGTATCATTACCAGTTTAAATGAAAATTTAATTTCCATCATAACTTTCCATTATAGAAAAAATGAAATGGAGTTCCATATATTAAAAATGATCATTGTTTAATCTAGCACTATGCTTTATAGGCATATATTACAACACAAAATATAAAAATGAATGAATATGAATACAAGAGAAATAAATTTAAACTAATATCTAAGAAAATAATCTAATAAAAAATCAAAGATAAAGGGTGATATAGAAAATGATTTGAATGATTTTTAAGATGTAAGATATATATATATATATATATATATATATATATACATACATACATACATACATACATACATACATACATATATATATATATATATATATATATATATATATACATACATACATATATATATATATACATATATATATATATATACATATATATATATATACATACATATATATATATACATACATATATATATATATATATATATATATATATATATATATATATATATATATATATATATATATACATACATACATATATATATATATATATATTTGTATATATATATACATACATATATATATATATATATATATATATATATATATATATATATATTTGTGTGTATATATATATATATATATATATATATATATATATATATATATATATAACCATGATTGCAGCCCACTAAACCTAGTTTTCAGTGTAATTTGAAAGTAAATTCCTTGAGTGATATGCTCCTATCAGGTCACGAAAAATTATATGGATAATAAAGGATTCTTATTGGTGTTAACAAGGGATCCTAAGATTTTTATATATACCATGATGTATGAGGAAACTGAATTCTATGTCTAGATTTTTACTATGGCTATGAATTTTGGATTAAAACCTATCACACCATGATGATTATAAATAGAACACTATGTATCCATTCATGAAAATAGCTAAGAAATTTTAAAAATGATGAAACATAGTTTATAAACAAAGGCAAAGACAAAAAATAAAACTATTTTTTAAAATGGAAAATATAAAAATTCAACTTGAAGTAGAAAGAAAAAGAATTTTTGTTGGTATATATCTAAGGTGAAAGGACAAAAAAAATTAGTTTGAAATTAATCTAAAGTTGAAAAATCTGAATTTTTATATTAAATATAATATCCAAAGTTGAGGATTGTATTATTTTAATGTTTAGGATTTACATAATTAAAATGAAACCATAGTCTAAAAATCAATAACTAACAAGTGTTAGGTTCACCAAAATATTTACACCATAATTAATCATGAATTAAAATAAATTATAAATGGAAATGTAAATTATTGAAATAGGATCTAAGATGATATATAATATAATATACAGTAAAATACAAATATATATACTTTACAAAAAAATTAAATTTACTAAAATTAGAAACTAGGGTTAGAGAATTATCCTTGCAACTCATTTATTTAAGACTATATTAACTTTATATAGAATGTGGCTGTCTAAATATACCTACAAACATATATGTATTATAAAATAGTGACTTTTAATCTACTATGAGAAGTCTATAGGATGTCGACAAGAGCGTAGCATGTTGATGTCTACTTTCTAAGAATTTTTCCTATCAAACTATGTGTTGGATTAAAAAAACTTTGGTTTGTTCACCTATGTCTATATGTGACTTGTTTCTTTGTGGAGATTAAATCTATAAATGAAAGACCTAGAAAATTATAACCCTAATCTTATATAAGCACCCAAAATGAGATAAAATTCAAAAAGGGTGGAAAATGAAGGAAGTGGGAATGGTTGAGCTATCCTCAAAAGACCCATTGTTGACTGAGTGTTGCCTACATATCCCAAAAGAGCCTCAGGTCAATGTAGTTATCCATTTAGTGAAGATCATATGAATTAAACTAGAGAATTTGATTAGAATTACTGATAAGGGATTCCCTCATCCTATAAAAAATGTTATAGTTGGAAAAGGATTGTAAAATTGCAATAAAATTAAAGTAGGGATCTTTATTCAAAAATTAGATGTTTTATAAATTAGAAAGATACATTCCTTATCAACTTGAGTATATTTTTCAATAGATTTTGAGGAAATCATGATAATTGTGTAAACTTCATACATTGAGTACTAAAAATTATAAGGCCATTTATAATTATTGAAAATGTATTAGCCTTATCCTTAATAAAATTGATTAGTAATTATGTTACTATTATAATACATTGCACTTTAAAATAATGAATTTTTTATTGTAATGATTTACACTTAATTTTTCCATGTTTAGTTATTTTATGATAAAAAAACATAATATCCATTTTTAATGTAATATAAAATCCATAGACATGTATTGAATGGTAGGAAAAATTATAAAACTGTTATCAAGTAGAATTTTTAAGTTAATACTTGGTTTATCTTGTACACTAGTTACTTATAGCTTGTAATATGTAAAAGATCTTTTATCCTTGAAATCTATGTTGTTGAATTAATTTAAAAATATATATATATATTCACCTTTGATACATTGTTTAATGTGCAATTTTTCTTGTGGTCTATTTTTATTAGATCTCACAAAATATTGTGTCAATGGAACACTTAGAATGAAATATTACTATCATGAATTGATGTTGCAAAAATAACTTTAGTTTATATCCTCATTGAAGTATTGAACCAGTGCATTCATTTTCTCAATTTATATTGCACCTAAATGGGACCTTTTTATTTATCAATGCTTAACATGTTTAGATATTTAGATACTCTCTTAGACCTAAAGGTGTAAAATATAGATGAGATAAATAGTCATCTACATTTATATAATTTCATTTTCCTTATCATCACTATCCTCTTATATAAATATATAAAGTGGATATTATGACTTAACTATCAATGGAATATATGGTATATTCTATTTTCTTTGATTCATAATTATTCTTGGATTCCTTTATTATCTCTTTATTTAATGATATATTTTTAATTGGATATTTTCATTGTATTTTATTAATTTTATATCTTTATATAGATGTATTCCTTGCACTGGTATGACTCATTATGGATATATTATGAAGGAATTAAAAAATTAGATTTCATAATACATTGATCATTAGGTTTTTCTATTTTACAGTACTTCAAAATTTGATTATCTACTATACATGTATGGAAACATACCTCATGAAGAAAATTTAGGTATTGATCTAAGGTTAATGGTATAGCTTCCTTAAAACGAATCCAAGTTCTACCTAAGAGTAGGTTATAAGTTTAATGATTTGGCATCACATGAACCATAGTTAGTTCTACCTAAGAGATACTAGCTAGGTCCCATTTACACATGAAAGGTAACTTATCCTAACACTTGGTGAGAAAAATTATCAAAACCTCTTATATTATTATATTTTTTATATATAAGATCCATATTGATATTTAGTTTTTGTATAAAATTGATATTCCAAATATTCAACATTGATCCATTATCTTTTCAACAAATCATGCTTTGAAATTATCAACATACCTATATACTACATATTTAGTCTGATATATCGATCTACATTAAAATTATTTATTCCCCTAGGAATAAGTGTCAAATCCTGAGTGTCATTCCTGATTAAGCAGTTATACTTCTCATGCATGGTATAATCCCACTCAAGAATACCTATTGCCTCTTGCAAATTATATGCATATAAGGTAGAGGATTAGAAATTATGTGGCCCAATATAAAACTTTGAACATGTCTTCATGTCATTTGAATGATCCCTAAGCCATGTGCCCATACTTTGTAGTGTATGTCTATCCCTAAAAGGACCAAAAGTGGATGATTCAGGTGATCCTTTAGAGAATAAACAAAGTAGATTATAAAAATGGCACATGACACCGATCTTCAGGATGTAACATGGAACTGATTACAAACACTACCAACATGTGGATGGAGATGAGTCCCCATCACTAATCTCTTTTTAATAACTAAAAGAAGTGTCCTCAACATAGAGAATGTGTTTAGGATGATCTTAATCATTTAAATTAAATCTAAGTGAGTCTAATCAACTGGGAAAAGTGTCAAGTTTTGAGTTTGTGAGACTCTCTTGAAATTAAACACTTCTATCGATGAATAACTCATGTGTGTTTAGATGAAGAAGATAGTACCCGTTAACACCATTTAGATAACCTACAAAGATGTAAGTCTTAATTTGAGTTTCCATAGCCTTGTATTTCTTCTTATATACGGGCCATAGATAAATATCTAAAGACTCTAAAATGCTCAATTATAGGTTTCTTACTATACCAATCCTCAAAAAGAGTTGTGTATTTTAAATATTTGTGGGAAACCCTATTTTTAATGTAGTATTCATAATAGATTGCTTCATCCTTATAATATGGTGCAAGTTAATTAGAGTGAATCATATAGTTTTCCATATATTTAAAGGACATATTATTACATTTTAGAATTCCATTTTTTTAAGGACTTTATGGAACTATATGCTAAAAATCAATCCCCTCTGTTATGTAAAATTGCTCAAATATATTATTGACATACTCACCCCCATTATCAATTCTAAGAACCTTGAAGTATTTCTTATATTTTTTCTCTAAAAGAAATTTCAAGTCTTGAAACTTGTCAAAAATTTCATATTTCTGCCTAAGGAAGTGAACCCATGTGTAGATTAATAAATCATTAATGAAGGTAAGTGCATACTTAGTCCTTGTCAAAGATATACCTAAAAAAGGCCCAGATACATCATTGTCTACTAGATATAATACCTATGAATCCCTCTAATCTTTGCCTTTGTAAAATTTATCTTTGAGATTATTCCCAAGGGTGTGACCCTCAAAAATACCCTTAGATAAATGGATTCAAGGTAATCATGTGACCATGTCATTTTTGTTGAGTTGTTCTAGGTAGTGGTAGTTGACATGGCCAAACCACTTATGCTATAATTTTCTAAATCCATCTAAATGAGTTGGTAATGAAATTAGAGAAGAATTAGGTGTAAAATGTGAGAATTTATATAACTTGATCTAGTGATATACCCTTCCCACTACTACTATAGAATCATTATGAACTCTTTGATGATAATTGAATCTGGTAAAAATTCCAACCTCATTCCCTTACTAATATGAGTGATTTGGTACACTAATAAGAGATTAGTTGAAATATATGGAACACTTAAAACATTATTGAATGTTCCTCCTTACATTTCAATAGAATATCTCCCTAAAATTAATATAGATGTGTCATTACCCAAAGTAATCGAAGACATGCTACAAGGCTCTAATGAAGAACACTCAACCTATGAAGAACCCACGTGGTGTGAAGCACCTGAGTCAATAACCCATGAAGATGTTGGAGATGTAACTACTAAAATATCCTTTCCCTTTTATTTCTATTTACCTTTGCCTTATTCCTTATAATAATATTGATTTTATGACTTTTTGTTAATAGAATTAGGTACACCTATGTTTTTATTTTATAGAAGATGAGTTACATGATAAATTTTTTTCTTCAAAAATTTTTAGTGGTTATTTTGGTATAAGTTGATTGTTTCTGCTTATATTGATCCTTTTTATTTTTATTATTATCTTTATTTTAATCCTTTGTTTTCCCATTCCTATCAATTAAGGATTTAGGTTTCAAGGACTTCAATGTGCCTATTTCTATTAACTTGTCTTACTTCCGAGTCAAGTTGGCAACAAATGCATCTAAAGAGGGCATTTTCCATATACTACCTAAAACACTTTTATTGGCATGGAAAGTAAACAAAAATATTGAGTAATTAGGACCTAGCTTGGATAGTATATAAATAATAAGTTGGTCACTTTTCTTATTTATTCCAAATTTTTCAACTACAATCTCAAAGACTTGAACTAGGTGAAGAAATCCTAAAGGGTGTCAATGTTACTAAGACTTAGATTGATAAGTTAATTTTCTAATTTGTGACCTCTCATCACATTTTGATTCCCAAATAAGGTTTCCAAAGTGGTACATAATTCATTGGGTGTTTTGGTAGGTTATGTATGAAAGATGATATTAGGAGACATAAAAAGACACAACAACCCATAGGCTTCATCACTATGATTGTACCACTTAACTTTTTCTACATCTACATTTGGTTTAGTTTATTACCCCATTATAATGTGAAGTAAAACTTTACTCAAATAATTTTGCATTTTTATTTTCTATTCATTGAATTTAAATGGAGTTAGAGGAATAATTGAACTGTATCCATTATGTAGAAATAAAGTTGTCATGGTAGTAGTTGTAGTTATTTTTTTTTTTTTTGCAGAAATAGAAGTGCAAATAGAATGGAAAAAGATTGAGAAACATAATACACCCCAATTAATTATAAATAGTGAACCTACCAAATGTTTCAAGTAATGTATCCTCAAAAATATGTCAGACACAATCAAAAATGCATCTAAGCAACCAATATAAATGTTGGAAAATACATGATTTGTAAGACAAAATGAGGACATCAAGTTCAGCTAAAAATGCATCAAAGATGAGTACACAGAGTGAGTAGGAGAGAAAAATAAGTGTTTATTTAAATGTGAGGGGGTGTGGCCACCTACCAAACTAGACCTCACCCTTCAATCTTTATCTAGTGAAAAAATGAATAGTTTTTAAAAAGAAAAACTTTGTCTTTTAATAGGCTCACAATATATTATTTTTATTAAGAAATAATAAAAAATAATCTTGCCCCTTTTTAAAAAACAAAATGCATAATATTATATTATTTTATAAAAAATAATAAAAATCCTTCCTCAAATTTTTTATAAAAATCCACCTCTATAATAGTATATTATTTTATATAAAAAATAATAAAAACTATAATATTCAATTTTAAAGAAACATTGACTTTAAAAAAATTTAATAAATACCATGGATTTAAAGTAAAAATGGGTTTATTTTCAAAAGAACATTTTCCCACCAAAATAAAAACCATTAATTTTTTAATTGTGGTATTGGAAACCATGATTCATAAAAATGAGTGATTTTAAATAAGATGACTACCAAATCAATAGCAGATGGAGAAAGGAGGAAGGCATGGTTGGAAGAGGTTTAACCACAAAAAAATTGACCCCAAAGACAAGTGAAAATAGAAACAAAATCATGGAGGAGTGTTTAAGCTATGTAGGCTCTAGATAGGTCATGGAGGTCAATCTAGAGGAAGGCATCTACCTAGAGCAAGTCATGGAAAAGAACTGAGGAGTCACCAAATTCATAGCATAGATTTGAATGTCTTTGGAATAAAAGAAGGTATGGCTTGGTTGCTTTGAAAATCTAGTGATATGGCTATAAATTTTATTCAAACCTACAATATGTTGTTAAAAGGAGAAACCAGGCCACATAAGACTATAGTCCAACTCAGGTCATCACTCAAAAGACATGAACGATGGTTGAGGGAGCTAAGACAATGCACCTTTAAGCTTGGATGTAATGAAAACACATTTAATAATGGAGTAAAAACATTAGATCTAATAAAACATTCCTTATATAGCTAACACATCATATTTTAGTAAAAAATGACCTCTACAATTTATTTCAATCACAACAAATCTTGAGTTTTTGTGTATTTCAAAAAAAACAATTGATTATTTTTGTAAACCTTCTAAAAATGCCTCACAATACACTACAAGCAATCTCAATACTTCAAAATAAAATATATAGCATAAAACTAGGAACATGATTACCAGGGTGGTACTCTGATACCATATTAGAGTTGTGTCTAGGATCACCACATCATGAAAATGCATAGGTTCATGATAGGTGCCAGATAAACAAACACACAACACACAATTACAATCTAAATGAAATCAATACGAGAATATTATATAAGATAAATAGGAGACAAAATACTAATCTTTCATTAAGAAAATATCATAAATGTGAGGTGTACATATAAGAGAGTGTTGATTAACACCTCCACAAAAGTTGGTCAAAGGTTCTCATAATAGAATGGTAGCTCCCATACCCAGAATAGTTGATCAAGGGAGTTACTTCCTAGTAATCTAATAAAACTATACACCTAAGTAAGCTTCTCCATGTAAGGATGAAAATGAAAAGTGAGGGAAAACAATTCCATAATAATAAATATGGTAAAAATAGATAACCCCTACTATAACATGGCCACTATGTATAGGAGACTCCAACATATATGTGTCTATGTATGATTTATATATACTGAATCACCCACATATATCACTGAATGAATGAATGCATAGAAAGAATATGTCATTTACCAAAAATGTGATAAATATAATGTGTAAATAGTGTACTCTAGTAATCATTTCATGATTAGCATAAATTAATCTTTTTGAATTATTTGATTATTTCTATTTTTTAAAAATAAAATTTAAAAAGTGCTAAACAAAGATCCCACTAATATGATAGTCATGGGGGGTTATTATATCATTTGGTACAAGGGTCACATATCCTAAGAGAAAATTATAAGATGGTGGTGTATTATAATCTAAAAACGAATTAGGTGACAGTGTGTAGCTTTCATCATCATTAATAGTATCATGTGTATGATGAGTAAATCTGGAAGGCCAAGGACTATGTGGGGTCTGATGTACATTAGGAGGATATATCAGATATTTTATTCATTGTGAGAAATGTTGAATTATCTAAGGTGATATATTACTACATGGTATATAATATATTGGTATTTGTGGGCCCTTAATAACCCATTTTTGTGAGGACTTTAGTAAAACTCATTGCTTAGAAGAGTCACCTACTCTCCTTTGAGCTGAGTGTAGAAACATATTGCATAGGTGAAATATATAATTCCACATATTATTTGTTAATAGATCTAAAAACTAACAATAGTGATATTTGGGGTGGAAGAGATACAATTAGTTGAAGAGGGTACTCATATCAAATGCATGAAAATGTAATTACCTTATTACATTGTATATATTTGATAATTTAATGCACTATAAATGCTAATTCATGAAGATTATATATCCAAGTGCATCCTATCAACATGTTGAACACCCATGTGATTGATAAGACTATAAAAAAGATAGAAATTGTAGTAATTATGACTTGAATAGGTGGCATAATGTGCCCAAGGGTGTTTTTCATCCTTCCATTGAATCCCTTAACTACTAGAGGAGTATTTTGTAAATCTTGTTTTATGCATATGAGTGTTTTGAGAAGTGTCATTATTCACATTTTTTTATCTTTGCTCATTATAAAAAATGACACTATGTATGGGTTACTTATTTATGTAAGCTCATATGAATAGTATGTGTAGATCTGAATTGTCATCAACGATCTCCCTATCATCAAATGTAATAATAGGGATTTATGATATGATACATGTAAGTGGACCAATATTCTTTTCTATTGGGTGATCATATGTTGTAGGTGGATGATGTGTATTAGATGCATTATTTGTTTCAAAATAACTCTTGGTCTCGTTTGCCTCATGCTTGGGAAATTTATCACTGAAGATTTTCAGTTTGTAATTTCCATTTTTTTATGGTCTTGACTCATTCGTAAGAGTGATTAACTCAATAGTATTGTCATCAATAAGATATTATATCTTATGCCTTAAATTTAAACATCTATTTTTAGAATATTTAGTAGTTTTATAATTATTATAATATGCATTTTTATCTTAATTCTTAGGTGTAGGTCTACTTACATCAAACTCTTGTGGTGGATGAAGAGAGATAATATTTCACTCAAATAACTTCTATAATAGTACATGAGGGGGTGATGGTAATCATGAAAACTCTCTTTTGTGAAGTGGATAAGGGTGGCTGTAGGGTAATGGGGACCAAAGGTGGGGCTTAAAGTGTCATTTTCAAAAAATAGTAATAATAAAACTAAAATTTCAAGATAATTTTAGAGACAATTGATAAAAAAAAATACAATAGCGTAAGAATATGAATTATCAAATTTTGGATGTAGTTTCTAAATATATATAAAAAAATATTACCTAAATGGAAAAAGTGTGTGAAATTGATGACTTTATGACAATGACTTAGTAATTTTTTGTCAAAACATCAGTTAATTACATGTGTAAATATAATTTCTTGGAGAAAATTATTTTATGAAATTACATATATAAATAGATAAAATGTTGAAGATTTCTAGAAATATTTTTTATTAATTTTTCAATATATCTTTGTTTTATAAATAATTTTTCAATTCAAGACAACTAAAAAATTGAAACTACAAGTATACAAACACAATTTTTTGACCTTAACTTCACACACACACACACACACACACACACACACACACACACACACACACACACACATTCAAAGTATAACTAGTAATGTGTAGATTGTTGAGATATAAATTTTATAAAAATCTTTATCAAGGGTCAAATTTTTATTAAACTATTTTTAATTATATATGCACAAAACATATTGAGGTATTTAAGTATAATTTAATAACTAATTAAAAATAATGATTTAACATTAACAAACATTATATATTCATAAACTATGTTCTTTTGCCTACAAACTTATATATTTTTATTACATAAAAAATATACCTACTCAAATGTGTTCATGAAGATGGAAAAAAAACATAAATTTAGAAAAAAATCATGTTGCCTGATCTATGACAAGGTTTTATACTAGTTTTGGATCATCCAAGAATAAAACCTAGCTAGTTTTGAAGACAAACTCGTCAAGTTAAAAATTATATGCTTTAAAATGGTTTGTGTCATTTGTAAATGGTGTACATTCTTATGTAAAGGATGTACATCATTTATAGATGCATAAATGTTTAATAAATTATTAATTCCATTTATTTCTACCATTTACAATGGCATGCATGTTATTTAAAAGGGCTTATTCCCTTTGTAGAGCCTTAAAACTTATATACAAATTATCATTTCCATGTTTTAAACTATATAATGTAGAATTTTATAGGCTTTTAACTAGTTTTTACAATTGAGAGTTTACAATTTCTTCATTTAGTTTGTCTCAATTATAGTGAACTCATTAAATTTTGTCTTATTTTTATCCTATAGACTATGGGGTGGGTTATTACCATAAAATACCAATTAAGGAGCTAACAAAATAAGAAATTGAATTCGAGAGAGATAAATAAATAAAAATACAAAAATATAGGATATCATTCATAAAATCTTCTAGACAAGGTGAATGTACATTTTACACAACAAATAATATTTAAATTAGAAAAAACATTCAAAATTTTAGGGAATTTAATTTAAATATATCTTCAAATGAGATAAGTGTTAATAAATCCTTGTTGAATGTTGAAACTCAATGTGTATAACATATAACTCATAAAGTTGTATTGAGTGATGAAACACATGGAAAAATACAATATAAAGAAACATCTATCCATAATTAAAATCTTTATCATGATTATAGTGAACATTATGCAATGATTGCAATTTATCTCTCTTCTAATGAAGATTAATTTAATTTTATTGTAGAGTCTAATATTAAAAAAGGCTTTGTTGATATGGATTTTATACACATCAGGGAACCTCATGAGGTAACCTCTAATGTTTTAGTATCAATGAAGAAAGATTCACTCCAAGGCATGAGTTTTGGGGTATTAGGTTTTGTAAACAACTTGTTGGTTGAATAACAGTGACAAGTGTATTTGTATACCTTAGATATTTGGATATGATATGAATCTATATATATTTTAGATGGGTGGATTGATGATGTATCTAACCTAAGTTGGGCCTGAGCAAAAGAAACTAAAAAGAGGTAAGTGTAGGGTATAAAATAAGGTATGTGGATCAAAAAAGATGAAACCTTTCAAAGTTGGTTATTGAACTAAGGATTGGACAAGTACTCAGGAACCAATGTTTTTTATAAGCTAATATAAGCATACTAACAATCAAATATAGTTAAGATTCCAAGGGAATAAGAATATATTAAACTTTACCATATATAATCAATATTATTGTGATTATGAGATTACAATTACAGATATACAAAGGGAGGTTATGATTATTACAAAAAAGACATTCAAATTAGCAATAAAAATATGAATAAATGTATTAATAATAAAACTTATGTATAATTAAAATACTAATATACCAATTTGATGAAACTTATCGCAAGATTCACATGTTTGGATAATAATAAAATTCACACATCAAGACTAATTACATAATAATCTATAGAATTTATTATTAACCTTAATATCCAAAATTATCCTTCCTTTAGGACTAGGAGGATACAAGTATATATAGGCTTGGGGAGGGGATGACTCATCCTCCAAGTGAAGTCTAAATTTAAATTTCCAAAAATATAATTATGTGTAAAATATTCATGCATGTCATGCATGTTTACAATGTGATTATAAAAATAACAAGTTCCCAAAATAAATAATTGCTTCAAATATAACATGTACTCGTATCTTTCTATGACATGATATCACTAAGATGTGGGACTTACATACTCATTGATATATATGAGACTATAGTTATAAATTTATTCACAACTATAGTGGGAATTATTTTTGTAGATATGTTAGCCTAAGTTATAACACAAGTTGCCATCAATGTGGTTGTAATAGTGATTATATGAAGTGGAACATATGTTTCTCATGTTTTTGTTTGTAATAGTGTATACTTTTAATAATGAGAGTGAGTACATTGAGAGGGTGTTGGTGGTACTCTTCATGCTAAATTCCATTAATTTCCACCTCCATTTGTAAATGCAAAGTGTGACTAGCCCAAAATTCAATATCAGTAGTTCTAAAATCTAGAAAATACCTTTTGAATAGTTGTGATAGCCTATCCATCAACTTCATGTGAGTATTCAATGTAGTTTTAACCTCCACATCAATTTTATTTATCCCTATAATGTTATCTCTATAAAATTTCACTAGTTACATTATTTCTTCGTTAGTTCTATAAACTCTTCCCTCAATTTTTACTTAGAAGCTATCAATTGTAGCTCAAATGAGTTTCTCAAAAAATGACTTAGGAACTAACTACCCAATATGAGTTGTTACCTAAATGACCCTCATATATTTTAAAATGGATACAACCTCTCTCTCTCTTGACTTTTAAATTATTTCACTAAAGTTTGCATCTCTTGATGCAATCCAGGTAAGTAAGCTATCGCTCTTAATGGCCATGTAATTATGGGCCCATGTAACCTCAGGTTTTGTTATTAGGTTCAAATGGGAATATACATTATTAATTTTTATTTGGTTGAGTAAGTAGAACTTACCATCCATATCTTTGATTTTATTTAATAATTGAAGTATATCCTCCCACATAGGCTGGGATATAGCCTTTGTAAAACTTATTAATTAAATGGTGTCATATAACTTTTTAGTTGCACCCTGTACATTGTTTATAATCTCTTTTAGAGATTAAATAGTTATCCTCCCTTGTGTCCTCTATAAAAATTGGTCATAGCTCTTGAAAATCTATTTTATTACACCCCAAATAACATCTTTAAAAAATTATGGATCTTCCCTTTATCGATCCAAGTCTAAAGGATTTATTTTTCATCATTTTGTCAAAGAAAATATATCTTCTCTTTGTTCTAATTTGACATGTTCTCCTTCTACAACCATAGTCTTCCTCTTGACCTTCCTCAATGTATTGAATTGTCTATCAAAATGGAACTTTATTGTTGGTTGGTTAATAATTTCTAGGTATTGTTTACTTGCTTCCTCTTGTTGTAGTTGTTAAATACATGAGGGAACATTAAATGCAACTTTATTCTCATCTTTCCCTATGACTAGAGAAGTAAAATAAGGATATTGTTCTATAAGGCTCATGTTTTAGTATACTATGTCCCCAATTGAGGGAAATGAGGTTTATCCTTCCTCCATATAGTAACTTTATTCTATGATGGGGTATCATTGATATATTTAGTTTTCCTAGCTATCTTATGAATTTAAATTATAGGGGACTCTATTTGGGTAGCTTAGACAATAATAATTCCCAAATATGTAGATAACCTAGGGGGTGTGACCTATGTTTCAAAAATAAAGGTAGACACTAGAATTTCAAAGTGAACTTTCTTTGACATCCCAGAGGATTAGGGACTAGTCACACTAAGGAATTAGTGTGTCATTGGGGTGATAAGCAATTTTTTCATGTAACTAATGATAGATGTATAAGTGAACATAGTGGTAATATCCATATTAAGAGGACTCATAATAGGTTAGATAGGTGGAAGAAAGCCCAAATCACATGAAACTAAACTATAATTGTAAAAATTGGCATTGTGACTTCATGGGGATTATTTTTTGATCTTAAAGATGAAAAATAATTAGCAGTTCATGCTACATCAATTTTCATAGTATTAATTTAATAAGTTATCAAATATTAGAGAACTTATGTACTTACACTTTGAGAGGGGATAACTAGGGATATTTGTTGTTACAGTTATCATCATGGTAGATTGAGATGGAGAGCATGGGGGGGGGGTGGTTGATGATGGCCCCTATTTTGAGACTTGAATCTTTTACATTGCCTCACATTCTATATTTATTTATTTGTCTAAAAATAACTTAGTGGTCATGGAGTCTAACCCTTCCCTGATCAACTACTTTATATTATCGTGCAATATTGATCCCTTTGAATTGAGTATATTCTTCAATCATCTACTCATCTTCTTAAACTTACTACTCCATAATTTCCATAAATTATTCCATTTCCTTAGTGTCTATTTTAGACACCCATTCTTCTTGAGTTTCCAATCATTTATCTTCTAAATCACTATCAAATATTGGAATAGGGTTTGATCTCTATCAACCCCTTATTTTATATCCTTCTTCCCCTAGAATCTATTTAGGTTTTTACTCTACTTAAACCTTTTGGGGTGAGATTTGAGGAGTCTTAGGATTATATTATAGGTAATTTGATGCATACTAATAAAAGGGGTTGTCCCTATAGAAAGTGAAGTGGAAGATGAAGGCATTACGGTGGTATCAAGTGGTAGTGTAGTGGAAATGGTAGTGTAATCACATAAAAGTGGTATTTAGATGTTAAGAGTGTTACTTAAGATAACCTATTATTAGATTATTCATAGACCTATCCTAGATCCTTTATCACACTTTTATAGCCATTATGCAGACCATAATCATCTTCTATCATCTCAAACATTGTCCCAAATTAGCATTCACAAACCCTAACACATTATGCCTAGCAGCATTCCATCTGGACACTAG
Organism: Torreya grandis; assembly: GCA_037957365.1. Classification (NCBI taxonomy): domain Eukaryota; kingdom Viridiplantae; phylum Streptophyta; class Pinopsida; order Cupressales; family Taxaceae; genus Torreya; species Torreya grandis. The sequence goes on from JARHVA010002062.1 coordinate 1,277,963, forward strand.
CACCACATTAAGGACACTAGAGCCACATGGAGTTAGTGTCCATTACCCTAACTCTCTTGAAAATATAAATATATTCAAATGTATACCCCTCATAAGGTCATCCTAATCACATTTTATTATCCACACAATCTATAGATCACTATAAATATAAGACTATGAGACCTCTCTCCACTAGATGGAAAATAGATGCAAAAAGCCTATTCAAATAAGAAAAAGGTTGAGAAAAATCAAGGTTATTAATATCTATTCTACCCTAATTTTACATACTACCATATATGACCTCCCTAATCCTAGATTTCAAATATTTCTAATCTTAAGCACACTCAAGGCATTCAACATCCCTATCATTCTAGAATTCACTTAAAATTGCACCAAGCATTAGGTGGGAGAACTACATCAAGCTTGATCCCTCCTCAAAGTATTGGCGTGTAGGCAACTCTTTTCACAGTGGGGTGTTGAGGATGTCAGTTTATCTTACTAACTAACACACATTTTTATCTCATGCCATACTTGCAATGAAGATTAGGATTTGAATACGAAATCAAATATTCTATGCACAATATAGAGTTTCAAATTTCATGTGTGTAGTAACAAATCCAAAAACCATAAGCATAGGTGCTCCCATAAAATAGGAATGATCCTGTAAATAAGATAGTAGCACCATTTTGAGGACACTAGATCCACATGGTTTTACTATCCAGGTGGGGAACTATTATCTAGTAAATAATCTAATCTAGGGACCCTATTACCAACACTCAGATATATTTGTAACCCAATTTTTAGCACCTACATCTTTTATGATAGTCATTTTATAGATAAGTCTCTATTTGCATATATTTATTATTATTTTTAAAAAGTCAAAGTAAGTCAAATTCTATAACAAATCATTGGTTTTTTATTACATATTATTTCATTGATTTAGACAACTCATTCCTTTAATCTAATTTAGGATTTACATAGCTAAAAAAAATTTAAATCATTAGGTGAAGCCAACTTACTTCGAATATTTCTCAAAACCCTAGTTTGCATTTTCCAAATTTTTGTGTAATAAATTAGGGCTACATACTTTTTATTTTCTAATTTTTTGGAATAACCTAACTCATTAAAGCAATCTAATATTAAACTTTTAATTTAGGGTTTATATTATTATTTTTCCTATTTTCATTAGTTGATTTCAATTTTGTAGAGTTCATATATTTTGTTTTACCATATCTATTACAATTTGTTTACTATATGCCATTTAAAAAAGCTAACTCTCTTCCATTAATAAGAAGTGTTAGGCTATGTGGTAATCCTATAGAGAATACTAATATTCATGCTATCTAATCTTATAACATGAATAAGGAACCTATCATAACTCCAACTATGCATCCTTCACACCTTGATTATGTGGATTTTAATTATAATGCATCTAAAGATGAAAAATACAACCAAGAATAATATGAGATACATATTAAGATTCAGGACACTCTCCCTCCACTTAACAATGATTACATAATCATGAACAAAGATGAGTTATTACAGAGTTTCAGAGATACAATTCAATAATATCCCCTTAATCATGCACAAATCCTATAAGTCATAATAGAAATCAAGAACAAAATAAATAATCATCAATCTTCAACTCCCCTAGTTAATAATGTTGATACACCTCCAGTGGGGCCAAATCAACCAACCTATCTAGCACAACCTAAAATTTTAATTCAAAATCCATCAATGTTAGCGACACCACTTATGGCTAATTCCTCAATTCTTGATATGCAATCACTTATGCATGAAATTAATACTATGTAGGCTAAGGTGTTACATCTCAAGAAGGGAGACACTAGGCCATCACATGCCTTGGATTCTAACATTCTCTTACATATGCCTTTGTCACTTCACATAGTGCTAACTCCCTTTCCATCTAGTTACATGGCACCTGAGTTTACATTATATGATGTCAAGGATGATCTAAATCACCATCTCAGATATTTTCAAGTAGCATGCTTGGACTATGTGTCTAATGATTATCTTCTTACAAGGTTATTTCCATGCAGTCTAAAGGATTATGACATACAATGGTTCTATGATTTACCAAATCAATATATCATGGAACTAAATCATTTAGTTGACATATTTCTAGCACATTTATCCATCAACATTAGTAATAAGATATCATATGCATAAATGATATAATTAAAGCAAAATTCGAGTGATCCTATCATAGATTATGTATTATGATACAAGATAATATTAGCCAAATTGAATAGCTCCATGGTAGATAGAGAGATTCAAGACATATTTAAATAAAGTCTCTTACCATAATTACATGAAGATATCTTGTTCAAGAAGTTTCCTATGTTTACCCATTCATGCCACATAGTTAAGGAAAGAGAAGTTAAGTTATTATCAATGGGAAAACTCAAGTATACAAGTGGATTAGAATCAACTATTAATAGTTAAAATAAACCTCCATACAAGATAAGGGACATAGAGAATAAAAGTGATAAAAAGGCCATAGTTAATGCAACTTTTGAGCCATCTCCTAGACTGGTTTCATCCACTCCTTAGTGTAGAGTCTTCACTAACCTTCTAAAGTCATGAGAACTGGTTTTACAATAGCTTATGGAATGTAATGCCATATCTTTCATTCCCATTAAATATGTTGATATGACATGGTCTATCCAAATAATTATGATTTTAATTCATTTTTTTAGTATCACAAGCTTGTAGACCACACAAAAGATAGATGCATTAACCTAAAGAACAAGATACAAGATCTCATTGAGGCTAATATTATTGATATGGGCACACACACAAAGGAATATAAAGCATAAAAAGTAGAGGCTAAGGTAATAAATATTTTTTCATGTCCATTCTAGGAGCACAACTAATAAAGCATGGGTCACATCAGGTGTTCACTATACATATCAGGCACATCCACCACTAGCTTCATATCACATAGTTACATATGAGTCACATCTATTACATAAAATTATTGGAATGTACCATACTACAATGCCACCTAGACCACTTATCACATTATTATATTAGGATATTGTGAATGATGATAAAAATATACATTTACTCTTTATATGAGCATACATAGATCATCTTATCCAAAGTGTTATGGTTGGCATGGGGTTGAGCATTGACATGTGCACTATGACACTCCTACATCATTTGGGCTACACATATTAGGACATATTCCCCATAGATACAATCATTAGTGGTTTTAGTTCCCAAATTTAAAGCTCCATTGGCAAGATTGTACATCCATTACATGTTGGACTAGTACACATAGCCACTTAGTTTAGAGTAGTACCTAGTACAAGCGTGTTTGATATACTATTAGGTAGGCCATGGTTATAACAAATTTGAGCCATCCCATCTATAGTAAATTTGTACCTGAATTACATACATACAAATTACGTGGTCAAAATTGAGGGTTCCCCATATGAGTATCCTCTACCCATCCCATAGGTAGTTCTAACATAGTTTATAGTTACAGTTTCATCACCATTACTAGATATTGTATGGTTATTAATTATAGATAAGAGTATAGTTCTTATGAATAAATCATAGAGTATAGTAGAGCCACTAGTGTAGGTGAGTTCTATTCCTATGGTATTGACATGTACATATACTCTCCCATGGAGACCATTATTAGAGAGACCCCTACATCAAATATATGTCATAGATTGTATAAGACCTTTCTATACTTAGTTTATGCCAAGATTAGTAATATTGAGTTATAGGGGTTCTCATCATAGCTCACCTATGTCACCTATATTTTATTCTTCTACCAGATGGGTTCCTAAGAGCCTTATAGTTCACAAGGCATCATAGTCAGTGTTACAGATGCATATCATCTCTACATAGGTAGATTTAGACATAGAATACTTTGTATAGTAGATTATGGGATCATAGTTTCCCTTTCACATAACATGCATGATCATAGTTCCCTTATTCAACACATGCCATGGTGATAGTGAGTCTAACATGAGACTCATTAGTGAGTATGATTCATAATCCTTGTACATACTTCTTTCTCTCTCTTTCTCCCTATACATAGTTTATTTTTATTTGCTTGTACATAACTTATATCTAGAAAACACAAAATTTATAGATTATATGCATTATTTTCTTTACATTTTTTCTACTTGCCAGATATTACATATGTTATTTATCTTAGTATAGTTAGTTTTATCATACATAGATGTTTCACTTATTCTTGTTGAGTGTTTGCAGATTACATATACAACTTCAGTCCACTACACTGATCTAGCCTTGTTATCAACTACCCATTGGGGGAATATACACTGATCTAGGACTATTCATTTGATACATCCACCCACTTAGGGGAATTTCATTCATAGTTTCTACTACAAGGTTCTATCTTTACATTCTATACATTCTAATTTATGCATTGATATATCTTGATATTGATTATTACTACTTATACTCATATTTTTTGACGAATATCACTAGTTTAGACTCATTATATGTATATCCTATCATTTACACATATTTGTAATACATAGTTATACATACTTTCATTTCTAGTTTTCCTATATTTCACTTGATTGTGTTTCCTATGATTCTTCTAATTTGATGGCATTTGAATATACCATTATTCATTAGCTATATGGAATTTGTATGTATGTATACCTTGGAAATGTGCCCATTTCCCTTGTGTGTGCTTTCCTAATGATATGTAGACATTTAAACATGTCCTATGTGTCTCTAAGCCAAATTATTTATTTGTTGCATATATGGAGATTTGAACATGTCCTTGTATGTCTTATTTGCTCAGATTTAGTGGCATGAAACCATGTCCATTATATTATGGACCCTTGGACTAATTTTCCATGGCTCATGTGTTTTATGTATGCATCTTCACCATGACACTTATCTTTTCTTGTTACACACACTAATTTTCAATGCCATGAAGGAACTCATGTATCTACACTTCCTACTTGGGTGTCATCATGGACATCATGTATCATCCCCCTAAGTAGCTACTCAAATTTATTATTATACACATTGATTACATCTATATTGATACCCATGTGAAACAATAGATAAAACATACATCTCACACTACATACTTATGCTCAGATTTTTATACATTTTGATGTTATGTCTGCACATTGTATTTGAATATCACATAGTTATCATGTATGCTCCAGCTAGCATATTTTATAAAGCTATTTTATTTTGAGGATAATTCTTGCATAGGTTAACAACTAATCTCAAAAGAGGGGCAATTCATAAGATTTTTCATAGAGATTAGACTCCTACATTGCTATTCATAGATCATTTTCAGCACATAGGCTCAGTTTTAGAAATAAGACATAAAAAAAAAATGACTTAAAAGGTAGTTCAGTCACCTAGATTTTAGACCAAATAGACATTAGTGCCTATATTGGGACACTAGAACCACATAGTGATATTATCTACTACATGTCACTATTGTCTATTATCCCCAGCTTTAGGATAGTCTAGATTATCTAGAATAGTACACTAAGTATAGTATAAACTTGCATAGATATAGTCATAAGTTTGATAGTTAAGTTCAAATTTTACTTAGATACACTCATTTTAGCTGAAATTCATACCAATTGCTCATATTGGAGGCATAATGCATGGCATGATCATTCCCACATTTAATTCAGATACATATATATAGTTATTACAAGATTAATCCATAATTATTATACTTAGATATCAAATTAGGGGCATGTGCACATCGCATAGTTTTTATATGCTAAGTTAAACATAGGTTGATCATATGGAATGAAAAATTCCATGTCATTATTTATGTTGTATACACTTGCTATCATATTATAGGTTGTCACTAGTTTCATGCCTTACTCCATCTGCAGTAGTTGGCATTCTCGAGTGGCTTAAAGCTACCTATGTACTTGAGTGGTCACAAAGCCAACATAAACAATTAGATATACCTATTTAGATACTTTGATCACTTTAAATAGTTAAGTTTTAGATGCATCTACTACACATGGGTGGAAAATGATGGATTTATAGCCTAATTGAGTTCTTGAGCCACCCACATGAGAGGGTTAAACACACTTATAGTCTTATCCAAGCTATTCATAGGTCATGATCCACCAATAAAGGGTGAGAAATGATGGATTCAAAACTAGATTGAGTTTTTGATCCACCCACATATGAGCATTGAGAAAGCTATCAACTCATTCCAAGATATTGAACTATTTGATCACTATTTACACTCACACACACTTGTTATCACTAGGTTCATGCATTGGTTTGCATACCCAATAAGGTGTATTTGTTCCTTTCCTCCTTCCTATCTCTTTACTTAGCTTTATTTAGATACTTTATCTATCATAGTCTTTTAATTTTGATAATCTCTTAAGTATTGATTTTTTCACATTTCATTATAGATCATTGTTTTGGATCATGTTTCACATACACCTAGCTTCACATACTCAAACTCAACTACATGGTATTCACTTCCTAGGAAAGTCTAGCTATGCTTTTTTCCCCTTTATACTAGTCATTATTCTTTGTTACATTTATAACATAAAGAGGGGGTAAATATAATCACCTAAAAGTAGTTTTTAGATGCTAAGAGTGTTTCTTAAGTAGCTTATTCCTATCTTATCTATAGACATATCATAGAACCTTTATTACACTCTTCCATCCAATATGCAGACCACATATATCTTATATCAACTTAAACACAATCATATAATAGCATTCCTAAATCATAACCCATTATGCCCAACAACATTCCAAATGGACACTAGAGGTACACTAAAGACACTAGAACCACATGGCACTAATGTCCCCAACTCAGTGCTAGTGTCCCTTGCCCTAACTCTCTTGAATGGATGTATTTTAAAATATATGCCCCTTGTAAGGTCTACCTAAACATATTTTATTATATTCACAAGCTATGGATCACTATAAATACAAGACTATTAGACCTCTATCCACTAGATGGAAAATAGACGAAAAAAGCCTATTTAAGTAAGAAACAAGTTGAGAAAAATTAAGGTTATTAATCCTTATTCTTCCTTAATTCTACATACTATCATATAAAACTACCCTCAGCCCAAATTTAAAATATTTCCAATCTCAAACACACTCAAGGCATTCATGACTATTATCATTCTAACATTCACTTTCACTTGCACCAAGCATTAGGTGGGAGAACTACATCAGGCTTGATCCCTCCTTGGAGTATTGGTATGTAGGGAACTCTCTTCATAGTGAGGTGTTGAGGATGTCCATCCTATCCTACTAACAAACACACATTTTCATCTCATGCCATAATTTTAAGAAGCATTAGGTTTTGCATACAAAAATATATATTCTAGGCATAATACAGAGTTCCATATTTTATGCACACAAGAATAGAACCTAGAAACATAGGTGCAGGTACTCCCAAAAAATAGGAATAGTCCTACAAATAAGATACTAGAGCCACATGGTGATACTATCCATTGAATTATCTAACCTAGGGACCCTATTGATGACACTTAGACTTGTTTGTAACCCAAATTTCAACATCGAGATATTATATAAAAATAATTTTCTAGATATGTCTCTATTTGAACATATTTATTAATTTTTTTTATAAATTCAAATCAAGTAAAATTATATAAAAAATCAATGTTTATTTATTTAATATTATTTCACCAATTTATAAAACTTGGATTTTAATCTAATTTAGGATTTATATAGTTAAAACCCTAAAAGGTTAAATCAGGCAATGACTACTAATAGAATATGGGAGGCAGAGATGGTCACCTAGGTGATGTGGGTACTACCATTGGTGGTGTTTTCATAATTGGTGTTGACCCAATAAAAACAATATAAATTATAGAATGGAAAGAAGACCTATTAGTTATATCATAGTTAGTCAATGTAGAGTTAACATGGAGAATAACCTAGTTGCTCCACTAAGACTTGTAATTTTATCCTCTATGCTAGTTATATGTTGAGGAGAGGTGGAATCAAGTAAATGTGTAGGGGATCTCATGCTAGTATCAACCCTATCTTCAATATCTGCTTCACTAGATGGAATAGTTTGTTCTTACATATCTAGTTCTTTTTTAGGAAAAGGCCCATGAATAGGTGTAGAAACCCATTATTCTTTTTCAATCCTCTTGGAATCCTCCTCAATTATTTTAGGATCATAATGGATCCATTGGGATACAATAATTGACATATTTATTGTATACATCCTCATATCCACTTTAGTATCATCCTCAACATTCATTAATATAGAATCATGGTTTTAATATTAGTGCCCTTAAATGATTTTTAATTTTTCTCATATTTATTTATATGTCCCTTAACATTATTCACAGGGTCCAAATGTCTAAATGGTGCCCATTTCAATCCATAATGTACCCTAATTTTTCTCACATACTGGAAGTGTTCCTACCTTATATAATTTATTTGGCCAATGCTAAGAGGGGTTGGGTGAATATCCACTTGTTTATCCCTCTACAACTTGGCATCAACACTATCATCTAATTAAATAAAAATTTGTCTCTTAACCAATTTGTCTCGAACAATCCATGGTAAATATAAGGTTTGTGCCTTGGTACCCTTTATCTTGATTATAGTGCACTCATGATAGAACTAGTAATTACCCATTTTCTAAATAGTTTTCTTTATGGAATCTAATAATCTAGGCATGTTCTTCCCATATATATCCTGGTACACTATAGGATAAAAGGTCTCCATCAACCTTTTTATTTTTTTCCTAAACCTATGAACATGGAGGACATTGAACATTACAAATCTTATTTTTTTGATATTATGTAAATGGTTTACAATGTTTTTCATAATTTGAATGAATTATTGCAGTAAAAAATTTACCAAATAAGACATCATGTAGAAGTTTCCACCTAGTAAGCTCCATGTATTTGTGATTCCTTGAATCAAATTGGAGGTGATTATTTCCCCCAAGGTAATGATTTTATTAAAATTCATGATTATATCTAGGAATTGGACCCATACCTCATTGACATAAAAAATGATTCAGAAGCCATATATTCTATTTAGTAAATCCATGGAAAATTTTACCCTTGGTATGAAGGTGGCTATGAGATTAGTAGAATTAGGTCATTTAATCACAAAGATGTTTGGGTTATCCATCCATTGTTATAATTTTTTATGGATGTTGTTTATAAGGAGCCATGAATTGACTATGTCCTACCTATAGGTCATTTCTAGTAGAGGGATCCTGTAGTATCTTTTGAATGCATTTACACTTATGTATTACACATGAGTGTTACTAAGTCATAAATTAGTATTTTTTAGAGATTTTCCAATTTACAAATAAATCAAATAATAGGTCAATGAAGGGCATTACCTCTGGCTTGGCATCAACATTATGTATGCTAACTACTTTTATTTCCATAAGGTTATCCCTATATATTTATGTGAAAATTTAAAGCTATTCATCTCCCTAAATGGCTCCATAACATCAACCTCATCCAAAATGGTTGAGTAGTGTTTGAAATCATGGTTAAGAGCTATTGAGTCAAACATTATGTTTGTATACTCAATTGGTCCAATAAGTGAATATGTAGGAGGTGGAGTGAGAGATGAGGAGGCCATTAAAAATCAAGTATGAATATGACTATTCTCTAAATATTTTAAAATCTATTGGTTTATATAGAGCTTAAAATTTGTAGTTTGTCTTTGGTAACTAGGAGGCAATGTGATCAAATCAAGTATAGAAACTCTAATTATATTACTTTAGATTTGATAGATCTCATAATTGAATGCATTAAGTCACCAATTTGTGTGAACTAATGGAAATAACAAATTTCACTCCATTCCTTACCTACCTTCCTTATTTTAATTTTACTTTTAAAATGCCAATTTCTATGGACTTGATTGACATGTGGCTTATTTCATTTACTCTTGATTGCCTTCTTTTCATAATATGATAGTTGTCTCATTTCACACTTTTAGGCTTGGTATTCATGTCTTTTTTATTTACTTATGTGGTTCAAAGACACATGTTTATGTATAATTTCTCTAATTTCAATTGAGATTTGGCATCGTGCACCTTATTCTCCTAGTTATTAGTTATCGGGATAGTGACATGTGGTAGGATCCCAGTGATCCACTTTCCTAGATTATAAAAGTCATTAGTGTTAATTGAACCACCTCTAGGATAGTATGATGATGAAACGTGGATGTAACTCACTACTCCATTTTCCCAAAATGATAGTACAAGGAAATTTTTTGATGTCACCTTCATGTTAGTGGGATTATGACATAGATGGCTCACTACTCTGCTTTCCTAGAATGGTCATACAAAAAACTATGTTGACATCACCTCTTGATTAGAAATATGATGACATGTGGATAGATCTTACTAATAAAATTTATAGTAAATATTTTTACACTATGAAAATATCTGAGAGCTTCTAGGTTAGTTAGATAGAAACATTTGGTAAGATCATGATGATCTGATCACTCAAGTGACTTGTGCTCTTCACTTAGGTTCTGGGTAAGTATAATCATGTCATGTGGAAAGTGTATATGATATTTGGTATATCCCAAGAAATACTTAATCATGGAATAGCCTATTCAATACACAACATAGGCAAAGAATAAACTAAAACATGACACATAATCCTAGTTAGTTTTTAAATCAAAAATCCAACATTTAAATAAGCTTTGAGTTAAAGTAAAATCTAAGGAAAAAGGTAAATCATGTAATATAGTTTATTCACAACTTTGATTCTTCTTCTCATAACACTAAAACATGCTTTAGAATTTAGAAATAACCTTAGGCTTATGCCTTTTAGAATCAATGTCATCAATTTCTAAGTTTCATAAGCCCTTGAATGAGGATATTCAATCAATAGTGGGTCCCTATTTGAATTTTAAAATTAGGTGTGTGTGTGTGTGTGTGTGTGTGTGTGTGTGTGTGTGTGTGTGTGTGTGTGTGTGTGTGTGTGTGTGTGTGTGTGTGTGTGTGTGTGTGCATCCTTCATTATTATATTTATTAATTAGCTCCTTCACTACCTCACATTGATTAGTATTATGGCCAATGATCTGATGATTCCATTCAAAGCCTTGATCTACTACAAGCCAGGAATCCATATCCCTGATAGAGATTACTTGAATCACCCATCTTATATAAGTTTTTATGATTATTTTTTTAACATGGATATAAAAGGGTTGGGAATCACTAGTGGTTGAGTGCATGTATAATAAAAATTGTTTTAAGTAACACATCTCTAATAGTGTGTACCCATTTATATTTTTATTATCTCCGATAAATTTTTTAGCATGAAATAGTGTAGTTGATCTTCAAAAATGGAAAGTATTTCTAAAAATTTCATGATTATATTAGATTAAACCCCAAAGGTATAATAGACTCATTTATTCCAATTAGAACTTAATTTAGTCATAACACATACCTCAATCCCAAAATCTCAAGTACTACAAAAGAAAATCATTATGAAAATACCAATTATTCTTCCTTTCATATTGTCCCTTGACATGGAAAGTATTTTATAACTCCAACATAGGAAATTACTTGGTATATTATGTAATTTTAAGAAACTAATATAAAAATCATAACAAGTAACCTACCCAAGTCAAATGCATAAATTAGGGAACATTAATCTAATAAAACAACAAATATTAACTTATAAAACAAGAATTTTATTCTATAAATCAATAAATCTACTCTAATCCTACATCTACATTTCCACTTATGGTCATTTATAAGCATCTCTAATTGGATAAGCCATGAAATAAGGTATCAAAAATTATCCATTGATTGGAAAAGCAAGGTCATTACCTTGAAGGTCCTTCAAGTGGAAAGCATTATTACCTAGAATTTTAGATATTTGATATGGTCCAATCCATAAAGGATTAAAATTATCATATTGTCATTTCTTCTCATGTGCTTTATCCCATAAAATCACTGGGTCTGAAATATTAAAGCCTTTATTTTGGATCTTTTTTCAAACCATATTTTGACAATGTCTTGGTGTTTTCTTAAGTTATGGAATGCTTCAATTCAATAATCTTCCATTTGGACTATATCAAATAGCTTGGACTAGATTATTTAATCTTCCCCCAAGTACTCTTACATGGATTGGTATGTTGAGAGTGATGTGGAAAACTAGTTTTAATCTAAACACTAGTAGAAAAGGTGAATCCTTGAGGTCTTTCTCGTGTCTCATTTTATCTTCCCATAATGCATACTTCATTAGTAGCTGACATTCTCTTGGTTTATATTATGTTGAATTATTGATGGAATCCACCATATTTTTGTTTATAGATTCAATCACTTCATTCCCTTGTGGATAATAATTTGAAGAGAACTTGATGGTGATTTGGTTATTGTAGGCCCATGTAGTAAATTTAGTAGATTGTAAAGCTAGACTATTATCACAAACTAAATATATTAGAGCAACAAACTTGGTAAATATATTCTCTTCTAAAAATTTGATAACATCTAGTGCTCTTAAATACTTAGTGGGTACAACTTCTATCCATCTAGGGCAATAGTTGGTGGCTATTATGACAAACTTGTGGCATGCTAAATAATTAGGCTTTCTCACCTCAATTAAGTCAAGACCTCATTAAGAAAAATGGAATCCTTAAATTATTTGTTGTAATATCATGGAAGAAATCACTTCCATTTTTACAGACACCTAGCATTCATGTTAGGTTCTGACATGGTGGTGGTCATCTACGAAGATCATAGGCTAGTAGCATCCAATCCTCAAAATTTTATGGGTTATTGCATTACTTGAGGTATGTTTATGTTGAAAATATTTATGTATTATATATCACCTTAGTCATGTACACTTGGAAAACTTATATCTTGGCTATTCCTCTCAATTCTACACCTTTTCCACTTTTATAAGTCTTGCATATACTCTATCTTGTGTCTCTTGGCCTATATATTAGTCCAACCACTCTTATATTGATGAATTGTACCTAATATATTATCCAAATTAATTAAAACCTTCTTATTTTACACCTCTAAAAGTTATGAGTCTATACCTATTTTCCTATTCCCTAGACACTGGCATCTCAAACAGACACCTACATCGACATAGGTGTCCTATTCTGATGCAAGTGTCTAGTTACCTAAAGTCATCCAATTTTTGAATGAGATTTATCCAAATAGTTAACCTAATTTATTTAATGCAAGTTATTTGTTTAAAGGGATTTATATAAACATAATATCAACCCTCTTCATTTCACACCTAACATAACCTATAAAAGACCAAAGGCAACTTACCAAATCATTCAATCAAGCACTCGATAAATAAAATCTTCCCTATTTTATCATATTTTCATATAAATCATATGGAAAACACATACATAGGTCTATAATGCTGAAATAATAGCCTAAGAGCCCAATTTTCTAAGTTACAAGATAGGTCACTATTATACTTACTATCCACATATTACATGATTCACAAATAATTAAACACGTAGGGAGAAATACATCAATATTAGGCCCTATTCATAGCATTGGATATGTACACAACATTCATTAACATAAGGATCTTCAGGGTCAACTCAACACTATGTTCCCACTAACCCAATTTTTTTTAGATCACTATGAAGATGGAGAACTATGGTTTTGTAATTTCATGAGGAGTGATAGTCCATGACCAAAATTTAAATGCACAAAGGTGAAGGCAAAGACAAATCTAGAAGAATATAGGTGTTTAAATCCTTTTCTAGTAGGTATTCTATATAGGATGCCTTCATCAAGTTTAGATAATAGTATCGATGTAACCATCCTAGGCTAATGTTAGTGTATGTAGCTCGAGAGACACTCAATATAAAAATTGGTGATTATTCCATAACCCTCTTCCAATCTGATTTATACTAGTTCCATATTCAAAACTATGTCAATATTAGGACTAAATAAGTTCATTACTTCTTTTTTATTTCCATATCTAACATACTTGTACTTATTATTTTTAGCCTATATCAGTTTAATGAATTCATCATATGTTATATCTAAGTTTAGCATCCAATTATCATGTTATATAAATAGTTTATCACCCTTATACCTTAGGTTATCTTTATTCTCTTTAATTATATATAACCCTAATATATATTTTTTTAGGGTTAAACATTTGGTGAACCCGATCTTTGAACTCTAAACCATATGTCAATTAGGATTTTATGGATTTTTTATTGTTGATCCTAGATTGATACAAAATATGTGCAACAAGGTTGCATCTATCACCCATTTTGGGTTCTAATTTATGATAGTCACTATGGTTTACTAAATTACTTCCTTTGTCAAAATTGATAAGCAAATTTGTAAAAATTATGAGAGGGTTTTAAAGTAGAAACAACACTTGATCTCTCTTCAAAATTGTTTTTACAATGTTATAGTGCTAGTATCGAGACACCAATGTGTAGGATATCAACCATTTTATATATATATATATCATTTGAATGATAACTATCATCTCATACCCATTATTTTCCTATGACTTATATTAGATATAGTGGTCCATGTTGTTACTACTCTAAGAGGTAAGGTTTCTAAACCCATTCCACCAAATGTTAATATACAATAGGTGACTCCTAAACCTAAGCTTGTAATAAAATATAATGGATATGACATTATTGACCAATTGAGAAATACACATGTTTATAATGATATATTATATGAGGAATTTTTTGAGACATAAGTTTCAAGTAATATTGAGCTTTTTTTTTTGCAGATATCATGAAAGATTTCAAAAATGATTCCAAGCTCATTATCTTTGATCAAACAGATTTACCATCCAAAGATATTATTGACCAAATTTTTTTTCTTCATACAAGTGACCATCTAAAGTAAATTCATAAAAAGGGTGTTCATTGATAATGAATCAAACCTAGATATTTGTAGCATAAAGTTCCTCACCACCATGGGTATTAACACCAATATTCTTCAAACAATGGTTATGCACATAAAAGGATTTGAAAATTCACATAGTCCTCTAGTTGGTTAAATCACATTGGATGTGACATTATGACCAAAAATAGTTTCAACTATGTTTCAGGTATTTTCTCAATCATTACATTATAATTTAATTTTGGGTAGACCTTAGATACATTCAATAGAAGTTGTCCCATTTACACTTCAATGATGTGTAAAATTCATAAATGAAGAGACCTTATTATTCATGCATGTTGATGATGAACCATTCAAATTTTGTAAAATGATACATTCCAAAAATGAATGCATTCATATAGTGGTACCGCCTAAATAATGCATTCCTCTTAAGTAATTACACATGTATGAAATAGGTGAGTCAAGCACAATGGCTCTTTTATCTCTATATGTAAATAAGGAACTAAATATTGAGGAACACATAGATGTACACCAAGATAAATAACTATTATTAAAGGAGACAATAGAACAACAATATCCCCCATCATTTGAGTTTACTTTATTGGTTGATACTGATAATAAATATGGTAATGTTTTAGATTACTATGATAGTGATGATGATACCACTTATGATATGATAGATAAAAACATGAAAACAAAAATCTGATCCATTTGATCACCTTTTGCATAAGCTATTTGAACCTATAGGTCCTGACACATATAATCTAAATCCAATTTAAGGAGATACAAAATTGATTCTAGATAAAGGAAAAACAAAAATAGAAGATGAACATGAAAATGTTTGTTATTCGATACATCCCTCTTGGCTAAAAACATTAATTTAACCTTACAAGGATCCAATGCAAATTCATCATGTGAATAATGTGGAGTCTTCTCAAAATGCTTCACGAAAAATTTTAGAGAATAAAATAGATAAAAATACTCTAGATACAATGCTATCTATGTTACTTGAACACTGAATGAATTTTTTACCTTCTACTAGACACAAATCATGTAGTAGACTTCTACCTACAAAAGATAAGGTACCATATATATATATATATATATATATATATATATATATATATATATATATATATATATATATATATATATATATATAATCAGATCATTGGCCATAATACTAATCAATGTGAGGTAGTGAAGGAGCTAATTAATAAATATAATAATGAAGGATGCATACACATTATGTTCAACATGATAAAAAGGCAAAATCATTCATATATGCTTTGATCATTTTGAGAGATAGTTATCTTTTGAAATATATGAATGATTTTGCCTTTTTATCATGTTGAACATAATGTGTATGCATCCTTCATTATTATATTTATTAATTAGCTCCTTCACTACCTCACATTGATTAGTATTATGGCCAATGATCTGATGATATATATATATATATATATATATATATATATATATATATATCATCAGATCATTGGCCATAATACTAATCAATGTGAGGTAGTGAAGGAGCTAATTAATAAATATAATAATGAAGGATGCATACACATTATGTTCAACATGATAAAAAGGCAAAATCATTCATATATTTCAGAAGATAACTATCTCTCAAAATGATCAAAGCATGACTATTTAACTATTACTACTAATATTGATGGGGTATATTTCCACTCCAATTTCATAATAAAAAGTGGGATACAACTTGTGGAAATACTTTTATCACAGAATTTGGAAATACTAAAAATGAACTAATATGCTTTAAATTAATGCCATAATATTGAGGATACATTTGGTTAGCTATAACCTATAGCCCATGTGTGGAATATTCCACCATATGGATATCAGACTATAAACTAGTTTAGTGTATTACCCTCACCATCTCTATAGGTCTCATATATGTTGATGGATACCCCACTATCCAGGGAAAGGCTAGATGGCATCTATATCTATATGCCCCGCCCCCACCCCATATATAAATATAGATAGGGTAAGGGATCGAGTGGTCTACATCTATATGGATCACTAGGGTGAAGGAGCATATCTATCTATAGGAGCTTGAGATATATATGGAAGTTATATTATAATAGGATAGACCCTCAACTTATCTATCAATCGATCGAGGCCCCACATTTGAAACTAAATATTGCACAAAATTAGCTAGTCAAGTGGAATGTTAAGCTAGACACTACAGTCATGTGTGTTATGTTTCTTGATATGGATACAGATATTTTCATAAAACATGATGGGTATAATTATTTGTCTATACCATTAGCTTTAGCTAAACCACTAGATAAAAATATTGAAGAGGTTGAATTACATTGATATAAAAAAATTTGAGAAATTTTCTATGTGGCCCTACACCTTTTATGAGGAGGAATTCCTTGATTAGACATCTTCACATATTCCAAAAATACTAATAAAATCAAAAAACATTCACAAACTTCAAAAACACTTTCAGTACCTACATGTTCTATTATTTCCTTGGCATCTATGTGTTAGTTCCGTGTTAATTGATGGCATATTAGTTAATCCTACATACACATGTGTGTCACACTTCTACATGAAAATTATATAGGCATACACAGATACATGATTTATTCTTATTTTAGATGTTGGGCCTTTCCCTGTACTCATGTAATATGGAAATTGGGGGCATCCACCTCTATGATCATGATACTCACAGGTTATATCATTATATGGTCACTTTACATTATCATGTTTTTATCTCATATGTGTACTTAAACATGCCTTTATCCATGATTATATCTTTCACATGGTATTGGATATGCTATGAAATTAAAAAAATTTATAGCACATTTGATACATGGGGTAGTATGATATGTTTATGTTGGTTGCTTATGCTTTCCTTTATGCACTTCTTTGAGTGTCTTGCCTTGTTATTGTCTTTCTTGTTTAAGAATTTGAATATGCTCCTTTGTTTAAAACCCTTATGCCTATGTGTGCTTTCTTTGAAATTTGAATATGTCATTTATTTTTGTATGGAAATTTGAATATGTCAATTTTACTTTTTTGGGCATTTGACTAAGCCATGTCTTCTAGACTGTGTGGTGTTTAAACATGCCCCTTGTTTGTAGTATCCGAAGACCATTGTAGGTTAACTTGCTTTTGAGTAATCTTATGTGTGTGCTTGATTTAATTGTTGATTTTATATTGTTAATATCTAGATATTTCCATGATACTTATCATGCATCTTATTCCTTCATGTGATCATATTTTTATATGTGCTTCAATGCTACATTCACCTAGACATTTTATTTTATATGCTACATGGTTACAATCACATATTATTCATTTTCTTATCCTTTTCAGGTGAGGTAACTATCATTTTTATTCTTCTCTAACCTAAAATGGGGGGCATGTTAGTGGGAGAATGATTTGAAAGTGTGTTATCCATAATTATTCAATATTTGGTATTTATATCAATTTTTAGATTTAGTGGGGGTATATATCATATAGACATGGCTTCCACACATTCATAGTTTTTAGATTCAGTGGGAGCATGCTCTAAAAGCATGTTCTACATAGTTAATTAGTATTTAACATACCTAGATTAAGTGGGGACATGTTTTGAAAACATGTCCTCAATATTTGCACTTATTTTAGTTTTCAAATTTCTCCATATATGGTGTGGGAATGCTTTGGAATCATGTTCTCCACACATAATTTCTAAATTGGCCAAAACCTAGTTATATAATTCAGATTCACAATTGTGGTAGAATTTTATAAATTCAAACCATTTTTATACACATTTTCATCATGATACTTATATAAGGTGCATATGTTATGCAATGTGCACTCAATATTGAAAAATCCAAATAAGTTTTAGATTTCAAACGCTCTCAGGGACTATCATCACCTACTAGGTCAAACTTTTATAAACTGTATTAAGCCAATCTACTATAGTAGTTGGTTCACTTTTGGTATAGTTTAGGTGATTAAATCAATCAATATTTCCAATTTTTTAGTTTAGAATTAATTATATCATCTATCCTTACCAATTTGATAGTATGAGTTGACTTTGTTCACTCACACTCACCAAGTTATAAGTATGATCAGGTTGCATAATTGAGCCAATCTCAATTATCATATGGCAACTCACCTTTTCTCTAAGGTTGAGGGCATGTGATTTTTAATATCTCTTTATCTCCTTATATATATTTGAAATTTATATATATATATATATATATATATATATATATATATATATATATATATATATATATATATATATATATATATATCATAATCTTAGTTTTAGAGCCTTATAATGATATATCTTTTCAAATCAACTTGACAATAGGCAAGGTGGTTACATCAATACACATGTGTACTCATAAACCTTTCTCTTTCAATTTAAATCTTTTCAATACTTTAAATTTAATATTATATGCACAAATTATATACTATAACATTCTCTTGTTTTTATGCCATTCACTAGTAAAGCACTCAATTTGGACTCAAGCAAAGGCAAGGTGTGTTATACACACCTAGGCACACATTTATTCTCCTTTATACCAATAATTTCATTACTAGATTAAATTGGGTTAAATTTAGATGATATTTAAAAATTATATATCAACTCAATCTTGTGCACTTGACAAACTTAGACCTTGTCTATTACACTTAGCTTTTGGACCTTTTTCTGCTTTCTGAAGTCTTACATCAACTTTATCTTTTGCCCTTTATCCTATCTCTTGGCATGACTAGTCTTATGTTGATGACCCAGACTTGTTATTTTTCCTAAAATTCTTGAAACCTTATTATCTTCCACCTCTATAAGTTATAATTTTGTATCTACTTTAATTTTCCCTAGCCACTAGCATCCCAAATAGACACCTACATCTACATAATTGTCATGCTTTGATGCAAGTGTCTAGTGACCCAAAATCATCCAATTTCTAAATTAAATGTATCTTAATGGTCAGCCCAAGTTATTTAATCTGATTTATTTATCCAAAGGGATTGATATAAATATAAAATCAACCCTCATTAATTCCTCACCTAGCAAAACCTTGAAAAGACCTAAGCCAACTTACCAAAGCATTCAATCAAGCACTGGGTAAATCAAATATTTCTTATTTTCTCCTATTTTCATATTAGTCATATGGATAACACATACATAGGTCTAAATTATTAAATGAGCAACCTAAGAGCTTGATTTAATAGGTTATAATCTAGGTCATTTTTTGTAATTACTTTCCACATATTTTATGATTCACATAGAAGCTAACACGTAGGGGAGAAGTAAGTCAATGTGAGACCCTATTATAATTATTGGATATGTATGAAAAATTATTTTATAAAGGGGTATTTGGGTTCATTTTGACACCATGTGACCATTAACCCATTTTTCCCCAAGGTCACTTTGAATATGGATACCTAGGGTTTTGTAATTTCATGAGTGGTAGTCCATGACCTAGATATAAATTCACTAGAGCAAAGGCAAAGGCAAACCCAAAAGAATCTATGTGGTTTCATCCTTTTTACAAAATGTATTTTTTACAAGACACCTACATCAAGTTTAGACAGTGGCATTGACATAATTAGCCTAGGTTGATGCTAGTGTTTGTAGTTCCAAAGACACTCAATCCAAAATTTGGAGATTGTTCTAGAACCCTCTTCCATTTTAATTTATACCTATTCCAAATATATAACTACATTATCATTAGGACTAACTAATTACACTACTTCTTTATCATTTCCATATTTAGTATAGTTATATTTACTATTTTTATCTTATCTTAGTTAATGAATTCAACATATGTTATATCTAAGTTTAGCATCTAATTAACCTACTATAAATACAATTTATCACCCTTTTACCTTAGGCTATATTCATCCTCTTTAACCCTAGATAACCCCAATTTATATTTTTATGGTCAAAGAGTACACTACCTATATTTTGATGTAGATTGGTTAAGATGTTTGTAGCTTCTTATTTCAAAACACACCTTAAGTAGATGCCTTAACAGTTATTCTGATATATAACTCTTTTATTTATCATATAAATGATTGATTTTATCCTAAGGGATCATATTTTATCTCTATTTAGTTTAGGGGAACATGTACACATGAGTAATTAGTGGATGATTTGAGCATACCATTCACCACAAACTATATGAGTCTCATTGATTTGTTCAATACAAATACATGGATTAGTCTCAGTCATGAGTTGGATGATTCCTTGGCCTCTCACCATATTGTTTGGTCTTTTTTCAAGACCAAAATCCTATACTTTTGCCATATATTTACCTCTTATTTCACCCAATTTATTTTGGTTGAGCATAAAATTAATAGATTTATCAGGAATAATAACATACATCTTGTTCTTTAGAATGCAATGTCTAAACTTCTAGATAGATTGAATATTTCAACTCTGCATCTTTCAATTTGGTACTCATGAAGGCAATTAGTTATTCATTATCATATACCTTTTGCATGAGTACAACTGTTATAGTATGCTCTGAGATAGATGTATAAAGGTATAAATCCTTATTGAAATTTGGGATAATCAAAATTAGAAATTAAGCAATGGTGGTTTTAATGTCTTGTAAAGCTTCCTTGGCTTCTATTTGCCATTCTATTTTGGTTTCTTACTTCAACATGGAATTCAATGGCTTGATAATCTTTGCAATTTTAGAAATGAATTTCCCTACAAAGTTTATCTTACTAAAGAAATAATTCAACTATTTCTTATTGTTAGGAGGTGTCGGCTTGGAAATGGCATGAATTCATTCTAGGTTAATTGAGATCCCATCTTTAGTGATGACATGGCCTAATAGTTTCCCTCTAGTAACTCCAATTTTTTTTCTTTTTTGGATTGATTGATACTCCATACCTTATATACCTATCAATTACTCTTTGTATGTGTCTTGGATGATCAACTATATCTTTTAAGAACAATATTAAGTCATTAATATAAATGATGATTCATTTTCCAAAAAGTTCCTAAAAGGTAAAGTCCATATCTCAATATAAGGTTTCTCCTACATTGATTATGCCAAAGGCATCCTTTTCTATGTAAAGTTCCCCACTTGGTGGTTAAGGTAGTATTCATTCTATCTTGTGCTTCTACTAGAAATTTATTATAGCTTGATAATTCATCTAATAATTACATCATATTAGATCCACTAACCATCTAAATTACATCATATATGGAGGTGAAATGATAGTATCTTTTTCTCATGTTTGGTTCATACTCCTAAAGTCCACATAGAGCCTAATTTCTACATTCTTCTTCCACACTAGCACTAGGTTGGATACCTAGGTAGAAAGCTTAATTGGAAATACAATATTGTCATCCAATAACTTTTGTACTTCTATCTAGATAATAGGATCTAAAATTGGGTTCACATGCCTCTATCTCTACCTAAAGGGCTTATACTCTAAATTTAGTGGGATTGTATGTGTGATGACCCCTGGGTCAAAGACCTTCATATATTCATATGTCTAAGTGATCACAACTTTGTATTTTGTTAATAAATACCTCAAATTATATTTATTTCTTTCAGTGTAATTGAGGCTAATGATTACATATTATAGATGTTGGTCAGTGCCTAGATTCTCCTTGACAAAATAAGACTAAATTACTTTTGGTTATTTTTACTTTGGTTTTTTTGTGTCCACATAAAAACCTCGATCTAGGGAGACCATCCACATGGGTATGTGGTTCTCTTTCAACTATAGGATATCATCTTCTCTAATATCTTCAATATGTATAGGTTCAACATATTTTTCATCTATTATCTAGGATTCAAAGGCTCTATAACTATTCATACATTATATAATATGTTGATCATCCTCAAACACATGGAAATTATCCACGTTATGTGGGCTAAATGGGCAAGGAATGAGCTCTACTAAGAATTCTTGCATTTTAAATTCTTATAACAGGGCCATATTGGAAGCTAAAGATGTTAATGAATATGTCATCTAATTTATTTATCTTGGGATGGATATGATGTTGAATTCTTAAAAGGATTCAAACAAGTCCCATGATTGGTGCTTTTATTTATTTAAATAAGTGAGTTTACATTGAGATCTAGTTAATAACTAGTTCAAAATCACTAAATATTTATAATTATTTGACAGTGTGCTTTAGTGTAAACTACAAGCCTAATATTAAAGATTTGTACTCAACTCTATTATTGGTACAAGGGAATTGCATCCTATAGGTAGCCAAATATTTATTCTTGTATCGATCGATTAGTGCTATGACAACTCCTAGACCTTACTTAGACCTGGATTTATAAAAATGGAGAGTTAATAACTAATAAGGATGTTCAATTTATTGCTCATGAGGTTCTTTCATGGTAGTGAAAGTGTACACACCTTCATGTGAGGATGCCAAGTTAACATTTTCATTATTGGCATTATACTCTATGATCAGGTAATTCATCTTCAGTTCTCTATCTACCTAAATCTGGTTGGATACTCCTTTCCAAGGTAGTAACATGTGTGATAAATTTGTGGCCATGTACTCATTTAGTGTCTTTGACCAATCATGACTCAACAATAAGCCATAAGCTTTTGGAATGTACATGACTAGAATGTCTATATATTATTGTACACATGGCTCAAATGTAATTTAGATGTAAAAATTTATTAATTATCCAACACATGGGATAAAATACTTTTCTAGTTGTAGAAACACTCTTTTTAAATTATCAGGTGTTAAACCTAGTTTCTTGAATACATCTATACACATCACATTGTCTAAGGAACCCGAGTCAACTAAAATGGTATGCACATTATTTTTAAACATTCTGATAGTTAATAGAAAAGGTGGAACTTTAGGATTATCTTTATAAAAAAACATATTTGCATGTGCAATTTTTCATTTGTTAGTAGATGATCTCACTATCAAATCTTTGATTAGAAACTCTCTTTGTTCATTGATCTAGGCTAGTTTGTAAAGACTGATATTATCCTTAATATTATAATTGTCTTCAATAATATTTTACCCTCATCTACTTTGTGGATCTTCACACTACAATTGATCATTCCTTTTGGGGGAGGTAGATTATTCTTGGCCTTAGGATCTAAAAGAGTAGTAACACTATTGTTTGGGGGTGTGGAAGTAGTAGCATGCTATTTTTTCTTCAAATTGTAATTTTTCCTATATAATTAATGAAAAGAATGAAGCTCATATATATTTTCCTCAATTTTATTATCATCCTCCATTAGTAATGGGAATTCATATATCTGAAAGACCATGGTTGATTTGCAAAACCTTCATGTCTGTCCATTTCCTTCTAGACTATCTCAAAGGTAGTTCAAAACGCTATGCATTCTATCTCACCATGTTGTGTTGTGTTATGGAATCAACACCAATTAGGATGGGTTTCTTTTAAGATGTTGATCTCTAAAATCTTAATAGGTGGCTATTTCTCTACATTATTTATAGGTCTATTAAAAGGTCTATTGTAGCTTTGAAATACAAAGCTTTAATTATAAATCTATCCAATGGTATTTGCCATTCACTTATACACGTTCAATAATTTATTACTCAACTTCTATACCATTTATTAGATGGATTCCAATTCTACTTTTATGGAATAAAAAATAATACCCTATGTAGTAGCAGTATTAATTAGTATCAAAGATTAGTTCAAATTTTGTTGGTTAAATGTAGACATAGATTTTTATATATATAAAAGATGTTGGTTAGGTGGAACATGGGATAAAGGCAACTGAGTGTACCCTTAGTTCTAATTTTGGGACATAAAATTTTGATTGACATATAAAATCAAGTTGAGGGATGAAAAATAAGACCTAAATTGGGTGTTTGGAATTGAGTATCTAAGTGTTTGTCAATGTTAATGCCCTCAACATAGGAAAAATGTACCATATCAACAATAAGTGCTTTATGGAAAAAGATAATAGTCATAAGTGTTTTGACATTTATCCTAGGATGTAATTAAACCTTTTAGGACATTAAGGAAATAGTCATGTAAAATCTTACAATGTATATGGAATGATATTTCAAGATACATTTTCATGGGTTATATTTAGTATTCCCAAATTAATATTAAAATCCTTTATATATTATTTATTATTCCTACCTCTTGAGGGAGAAAAATAAGGAAGATAATTTTCTATGTTTTTAGGTAGATCATGTATGTACCTAGGGATGGTAATAGCAGAACTAGTTAGCCAAGTTTGGGCCATTGGGCATAGAGGAAGACAAGGTCATCTATTTAGAGAGTATGATTGAACCTATGGTCCTCTTAACACACCTTAATCATACCTAACTTTTTTAAGGATTTGAAAATGTTAGTATAGAAAGTTAGTGGCTAATATGGAATTTGTTAATCTTCTGAGTATATTCAGTGTAACTCAAGTGAACTCTTTCAAGAAAACAAAAAGGGGCCCTCCTTTTAGCACCAAATAAATTCATGTTGATGTGAGTTTTATGCACACTAGGGAACCTTATGAGGTATCCTCTATTGTTTTAGGATAATTTAAGATATATTCACTCTAAGGTATGAGTTATAGGGTATTGTGTTTTGTAAACAACCTATTGGTGGAATAACATTGAGTGGAACAATTGTTTACCTCGGATGGTTCTAATATGATATGAATCTAGATTTAATTTAGATGGGTGTATTGATGATGGATTTAACCTAAGGTTGGCATGACCAAAATAAACTCAAAAAGAGGTAAAGGTAGGGTATAAAAGAAGGTATGTATATCAAACAAGATGAACTTTCTAAGCTAATTATGGAACTAAGGATTAGACAAACACTCATGAACCAATGTTTACTATAAGATATTGTAAGCATACCAAAAATAGAATAGAGTTAATAATCCAAGGGAACAAGAATAAAATAAACTTTAGCATATATAATCAAATATTATTGTGATTTTGAGATTACAATTACACATCTACAAAAGAAGATTATGATTATTACACAAAAGGCATTGAAATTGGCAATAACACAATATGAATAATTGTATTAAAAAGAATTTTTATGAAAAGTAAAAATACTATGATACCAGTTTGAAGGAACTACTCAAAATATTCATAGGTTTGGATAATAATAAAACTTGAACGTTAAGACTAATTATAGAACAATATGTAGAATGTATTATTAATCTTAATATCAAACATTCTCCTCCTTTTGGGACTGGGAGGATACAAGTATATATATTATTGGAGAGGGGATACCTCATCCTCTAATTGAATTCTAAATTTACATTTCTAAAAATAGAATTATGTGTCAAAAATTCATGCATGGCATGCAATTTTATAATGTGATTATAAATAATCTTTTACCTAATGAATTATACAAATAACAAGGTCCCAAAATAAACTTTTGTTACAATTATAACATGCACTCATGGAAAAATACATCTATGACATGGAATCACTGGGAGGTGGGAATTACATGCTCATTGATGTGGATGAGTCTGTAATTGTAACTTGAGTTACAACTATAGTGGGCATTGTTTCTATAGATACACTAGCAAAAGTTATAACAAAAGTTACCATCAATGTGGTTGTATCAATGAATGTTGTTAAGAAGTGGCACATATGTTGGTCCTATTTGTGTTTGCACTAGCGTATAATTTAGAGACTAAGATTGAGTTAATTTAGAGGGTGTTTATGGTACTCATACTACAGAATATTGATTGATTTACCACCTCTATTTTCAAATACAAGGTGTGACTAGTTTGAATTTTAGTATTAATAGTTTTAAAATCTATTAAAGACCTTTTGAAGATTTGTAAAATCCTTTCCATAAAATTCCTATATGTATTCAATGCATATTTAACCTCCACATGAAGTTTATTTTTCCCTATAATTTTTTATCTTATAAAATTCACTAATTTCATGATTTATTTATTGGTTCTATAAATTATTCCCTCGATTTCCACTTGAAAGTTGTTAGTTAAAACTCAAAGGAGGTTATCAAAAATGGATTAGGAACTAAATACGTAATAGGAGTGCTTACCTTGATGACCCTCATATCTTTTAAACTGGAGACAACCTCTCTCTCTTGACTTGTAAACTATTACACTAAAGTCTGTATCTCTCGATACTTGTCAAGTAAGTTATCCCTCTTAGCGACCACATAATTTTGGGCCCATGCAGCCTCTAGTGTTTATACTAGGTTAAAATGGTCATATAACTTGTTCCTTGTTTCTTGGATAATAAATTTGAGCTTACCATCCATATCATTCATTTTATTTAATAATTTAAGTATATCCCCCTGCTTAGGCTAGGATGTAGCCTTTGCATAACTTATTAATTGAATGGTGTCATATAACATTTTACTTGCACCCTGTACATTATATATAATCTATTTTGGAGATTGAATAGTTATCCTCTCTTGTTTCCTCTATTAAAATTGATCATAGCTCCTGAACATATATTTTATTACACCCCTAGTAGCATCTAAAATTTTTAGGGATCTTCCCTATATTGATCTAGGTCAGAAGGATTTATTTTTCTTATTTTTGTGAAAGAAAATATATCTTCTATTTGTTCCAATTTGACATATTCTCCTTTTGTAACCAAAGTATTCCTCTTGACCTTCCTCAAGTTATTGTTTTATTTATAAAAATAGAATTGATTATTGGTTGGTCAGGAATCAATAGGTCTTGCTTGTCTCCTTCCTCTTATTAAAGTTGTTTCATTCATAAGGGGACATTAATGTAACTTGTTTCTTAACTTGCTCTGTGAATACAGGAGTAGAGTAAGGATATTATCCTAGAGAGTACATTGTTATCCAATAATATGTCCCTAAGTGAGGGAAAGGATGTATAGCCTTCCTCCATCCTATAACTTTATTATGTGTTAGGGTATAAATGATATACTTAGTTTCCCAGATAGCTTATGCACTAAAATTGTAGGGGAATATATGTAGGTAGCTTGGCCAATAGGCATTCACAACTATGTATATAACTTGGTGGGTTTTACCTATGTTAAAAAAATGAAGGTAGACACTAGACTTTTAAAATTTAATTTAATTGATGTACCAAAGGCCTAGAGACTAGTTACACTAAAGAATGACTGTGTCATTAGGGTGCTAAGAAAATTTTGCATGTAACTAGTGATATATGTGTATTCAACCCTAGTGGTAATATTCATAGTAAGAGGAATCATAGTAGGGTGGATAGGTGGAGAAAATATCCCAAACCATAATAAAATAGATTATAGTTGGAAAAATTAGCATTATTACTACCTCGGGCTTATTTGTTGGACTTAAAGAATAAAAAGAATCAGTAATTCTTGTTACATATATTGTAGCATTAGAAATCAAAGAAGTTATCAAATAATAGGGAACTTGTTTGCTT
This sequence comes from Torreya grandis, assembly GCA_037957365.1. Taxonomy (NCBI): domain Eukaryota; kingdom Viridiplantae; phylum Streptophyta; class Pinopsida; order Cupressales; family Taxaceae; genus Torreya; species Torreya grandis. Next base: position 1,306,152 of record JARHVA010002062.1, read on the forward strand.
ACACTTTGGGAGAGGATAGTTTGGGTGATTATTACTGTAGTTTTCATTATGGTAGATTAAGATGGAGAGAATGGGATGTGGTTGATGATGGCCCCTATTTTGAGGCTTGAAATTTTGATAATGCCTCAACTTATATATATCCTTTATCTAAAAATAACTTAGTGACAACTAAGCTAACCTTTCCCTAATCAACTTCTTCATATTTCCCTAAAACCTTGGTCCCTCTAGATTGAGTATCTTCTTCTTCATGTTCCTCTATTATTTACTTAAAATATTCTATTTCCTCAGTGTTTATTTTAGATGCCCATTATTCCTTAGTTTCCCATCATTTATATTCTTCTTCACTAACATATATTTCAATAGGGTCTGATCTCAATCAAACCCTTATTTTGTATCCTTCTTACCATAGAATTTATGTATGTTTTTGTTATAACCCCACAAAATAGTACATTGTAGTTGTTATTAACACATTGGTTCAAATAGTTTAGCTTACCTCCAATTGACATTTTGATCATTATTATAGTTGATTATTCTAACTTAAATTTTATGATACTAATTATCATGTTTGATTGGTTATGACTAGTTCATTATTATAGTTGGTGTTTATGCTTAATTCATTGATGACAAATTTCATATTTCTTCATATCAGATTTTATTATTATTTTATATTTCCTCTTTGAGAAGGTGTTGTTGATGTGCTAATTGGTGTTTTTATGAATAGGTCAAGTGATCTAGGATTGATGGTGGACTTCAGTAGTTGGGAAAATAATGGAAAATATTTGTGAGCAACTAGTCTTGATACCTATAGGTAAAATGTAATGTGAAATAGATTTTATAACCATGGGTAATCTTGGGTCTTCGACTTTGTTATGTCTTTATGTAAATGATTTCATGATGTGCATAGTTTGTTTTATGTTGTTGTTATATGTGTATACATCAATTTTTATCTTATTCCATGCTTGTGTTAGTGAATTATTTTTCCATTATTTCTCTTGTCCTTATTTACATTTTGGGCTCATAATTCTCTTCTTGTGTTTGGGTGTTGTTATCCATAGTTGGACTTGAACTGTAACACATTTTGTTTATCCTTTTATCTTGGACCACATTATTATTATGTGGATTTTATTTACCTTTTTTCATTAATCCTATGAGTCCCATGACCTAGCTCCCTAGGCATTTTTGGATGTCTTTCTTCCATGAGGTCTTGGTGAAAGTTGTCATTAGTTTTAATGACTTAGCTTGTCCACTTGTGAGCCTAGTCTAAAACCCCTAGACATCATGATGGATGTTTTAAAAAATAGATTGGAACATGAGACAATTATATTATTTTAATCATGGTGTGGGTTGACCCACACTCCACACAAATAAATCTAGGTGAGAGTTTTATTGACATTTATTATTTTATCCTTGTTTGGTCTCCCAATGCTTCCATTATTAATTTTATGCATTATTTTTGGAGAAATGGGGTGTGGCTTTGAACTCCCTACCTATTAAAAACCCTAGGACACACATTATGAAATGGGGGAGTTAGATTAGGAGTCTGGTTTTTAAAGGAAAACTCATGATGGCTTGAGGAGAGATAGTGGTGGACAAGGGTGAATGAAGAACTAGAAACAAATTGTCCTCATGATTGGACTATATTTCCCATACAAGTAAGTGGAATTTTATATTTCATTTTATACTTATGACCATAATTTTACATTCTAATTTCTTATGGAGTTTTTAATGATGAAACCTTATTACATATAAATTGATTAACAACCAATTAGGCTCTATTTGTTGAGTTAAGATATATTTTAGGAATGATATTGATTTTATCTCTACCTTATTTGATTATGGATAAAATATGCATTATCTTCCCATCTCATTTTTTGGGATTAAGTGTTATATTTAACACAATTGGTAAATTTTAGCAGTGGGCTAACATAAATAATTTCACATGAGGTTTGGCCTCATAATACCCTATAGTAATCCAAGTTATAGATTATTATTTAAGGTGAAATCTATTTTGACTATTATTTTTAGATTAATGGAGTTTTTGGATGGAATTTTAATAGAATATGTACCATTACAAGTTCACTATGGAGTCATTAGTTTTCATAACATACCCATAAAGATTTAAAATGAATTCACCAATTGTTGGGTTATGCTTACATTCTTCACTCTATCTTATTGTTAATTACTATTATTGAAATCTACTAAGTCAGGTGACCCTAGTAGATTTGGGGTTGGGGAAGCTATTTATGAATGTCATTTTGTATGAGTATGGAAGTCTAGGTATTTTTAATTATTATCTTTGTTTATAGACAAAACTCCCTTTTTAATTGGGTATATGTTGTGATTGTTTAAGCCCTAACTGGGTTGACAAAAATTATCATTGTATGGACTTAAATCAAAATTCATTCCAACTAATAGCACCCTCCTCCTTTCATGATTATTTTTTATTTTGATTGAACTCTTATTTAACAATTTCAAACTTATATGGGGCAAGGTAAAATGGTATACCATCATAATTGAACCTACCTAGACTACACTTTGTTATCCATAATTAAATGGTTATAGGTAACTAAATTACATAAATAGGCCAAATATTCTATATCTGAGAATATATACTTGTGTATTCCTTTGTGTTGGCTTGGGAAGTCATTATTGGCTATACCTTATTATGTGATGGCTCATTTTTCATATGGATGAAATCTTAAAACTTTAATTAAATGATGTTTCGATTAAAAGACTTGTGGAAATTAATGTGGCTATATGGGGAAATATTTGAATGTTGGTTTAAACTCTATTGATTGATTCATTTATTGGAATGTTATATAGATCTATTGGTCAAGTGGTTTCCATTTTATAAATCATCCACTAACTAGTTGAAAGTTTATTAGCCAAGCTAAATTATTGGCATGATTTGATTCATTTACTAGAAGGAAGGGATTGATGTTTTTTTCATTAGTTTTAGAACATTACCCATAAATATCAATTATAGACTGATGGACTATCCAAATTACCTTACTTTATGCCAATGTAAACCCCCTGATCGAATAGGAATATTTGTGGATTTTGAATCTTTATTATGTTAAGTGTATGAATGGAAATTGTACCCCTTTTTGGAAGATGGATGTTTATGATTGTGTGGTCGTGACTGTTTATGGTTTTCCCTTTGTTGATTGACTATATATATATATATATATATATATATATATATATATATATATATATATATATATATATATAATTTAAATGAAATGATATCTTATATAAAATTTTGTGAGAAGGGAAGTTACCCCTATGGCTATCTAATAACATATTTAAACCTATTTATGGCTATCATTTGATTTTTGTTTGCTTGACTCTTTTGAATTTGGACCATGGCTTGTGTCACATTAATGCTCATAACTACTTGTAAAACTTGGATGCCTAATTACACCATCTAAATAATGGTTGGGGGTAGTTAGGGCCACCTAATGGTTGGGCTCATCAAACTAGACCTTTAGGTTGACCTTATGTGTAATTATCACTTCATCTCTTGTGTTTGGATATCAATGTATATAGTTTGATTGATTCATTGTATCTAGTATACTAAATACTTGTAGATGTTTTAGATTTGACCTCAATAATTTTTGTTGATGTAATTGATTATTATGTATTGCTATGAATTTTGTATTTTGGATTGTGGTGAAAATAAATATCATTTTAGTAATTGAATTTGATTTACATATATAATAATGCATACCATAATATAGTGTAGCATTATGATACATGAATATCAAACATCCATTGATGATATACTTGTTCCACATTATTTAATTATAATTTTTATTCCACTTGTATGGTTTGAGAATTTATGTTATCATAGTTACACCTTGAAATTAATGTTGGAAATAAAAGCTTGTTACATTTATATTGGTATAAAATTCTTGATGAATTCAATACTAGCAGTGTTATGTTGGTTCCTAATTACTCTTAATTTCCTATTTTAAAAAGTTATATCCTATTAATTTAGCATGCTAGGTGTATGGTTATGATTCATGAAGCTTTATCTAATTTCAGATATGTTGTACCTTACCTTGATATGGCACTACTTGCATAAACGTGTAAATTCTTGATTGATTTAAGAACTTACATGGTTGCATAAAAAACCATAAAGTCATTTATAGTAGTGAATGATGTGTTAGTTCATATTGATGTGGTTAAGGAACCCCGTATGAGGGATTATTAATTATGTTTATTACCTTTTTATGATTTATGCTTATGATGGTGTGTACCTCATCATGATATAGCTTTACACTATGTTGGTATCAATTTTGGTTGCAAGTATATCTTTGTTTATGTTATGAAAATGTTGGTTCATCATTATAATGAAGAGTTAATGTTATGTTTCAATATTATTTATGATTATGGGTTTAGTTTATGCTTCAATTAGATAATTGAAAGGGATTTGGGTATCAAATGATGTGTGCATTTAATCCCTAACAACATGATTAGGAGGTATTTTATGCAATAAACATTTGAGATCTTACTTCTTATTTAGAATCTTTTTTTTATGTATTTGGGATGGCATGAATAATGTTTTAATAATGTTATGAAAGGAAATGGTTGTTATTGACTGTAAATAACAAGTTAATGAGTCTATTTTACTTTTTTTTGTACCAATGGGAGGCTATGAACAACCATGAGTTTTATTACACCTAGTTGTTAGCATATTCTTTTGGTCCATTTAATTGTGATCACTCTTATTCATTATAAGCTTGCATTGATGTTTGAAGTACATGCCTAATTGGTAAAAACATCATTATAATCTTGATATTTCCCTTCAGGTTTAGTGGTTGATGCAATACTCCAAGTTTGTGTCTTGAGTAAGTTGATAGCTCAAACATTTCCAATTGGCCATTCAATTGTAAGTAGCATCTATTTCATTCATTGTTTGGTTACTTATACTATTTGAAATGTATATGTTATCATTCTTATTTGGTAAATGAAATAAGATGTCTTTTAAAATTATATTGGGCCATAGTTGATATCATCTTTGGGCATTGATAGCTGGTGGCTGATATTAAAATGCCACAACTATAATTTATTATGAATTTTTATTGCTTAAGTAATGAAATTGAAGAAAATCAAATCTAATAAGTATGTGGATTATCAAAATATAGTCCAATGAAAACCATGAAATTCTTAGAGGATATTGGTTTAAGCAATTATGACTATATAACAACTCCATTATTATTCTTGGTGTATAATATAAAGATATTGGGTTTGATTGGTTTCAAGTATGTAATTGGTATGGGTGGGATTCCATTGTATGGTTGGATGATTTTAAATGATGTTTTGGGTCTTGGAGTAAATGCCCTATTATTGTCTCTTAGTAGCATAACTTGTTCATATCTGTTAACATGTTATGGATGGAAATATTATTACTTTTTCCAACCATATGAATTATCAATTATCCTCAATGAGATGACATTAATTATGAATTTTTTTAGATTAATTAACCTCATTTATATAGAGGTGAGCCAAATATGTCTCATTGAATAACTCCACCAATTCTCTTTTGTATGAACCATTGGGTTATCAAATATAGGACCTGATTGGTGTATCAAAAGAAAAACTAATGTGTAACTTTATGATATAATTTATGTTTGAGAATTCTTCCATATATTAAGGACTATTATGATACATAATGCACTCTGAAGTGTGTTTGTATGTTATGGCTAGTTGGGTTCTTAAAAATTTTATGTTTACTTAGATGTTGGTTGCAAGCATGTGAGTGTACATTAAATATTATGTTGTCTCATGACATCATTTTTGTGTGTGGGTCTAGCACATAGTGCCATTTCATACTATGAATTAGCAATCCCTATAAAAAAATGGGTTGTTTCATCTAGTATCAGAGCCAGGTTGCTTCTCAAGGGAACTTTGGGACACAAAAATGTTGTTATCAAGGAACTAATAATTATTACATTGAGCCAAACTATGTTGTGATTTTACAAGGTCACTTGGTCTCTTGAATTGGTTAAGATAATGCCTTTTTCTATAATATTAAGGTGTTATAAATTATTGCATTTATTGAATATAAATGTATGTGCAAAAAATATTAATTATTTGAAAAAAAACTTTGATACTTACCCATATCCTTAGATTAGGTCAACCCTTCCCAAAATCGAGTTGTGTTAAGGCAAACATCACTTATTGACTATTAACATGTATGGGTAAGTTGATGAGAGTCTGGTGATAATTACTTTGCCCTTGGAATTGAGGAAATAATGTTCGGTATCTATTATTAAATTGTATAGACAAGTCATCAATAGATGCACAGAACATGATGACCTTGGGAAGATAGAGGGTTAGGCTTAAACCTATAGGGATGAGTAGGGTGAGAGTATCTAATTTACTTGGGTTAATTAGTAAAGTTTGGGATCTCCTCTTGTGAAGGAACATCTTGAGTTGAATCAAAGCTTGATCATGTTATAAACATTTGTCTTATTTTGAGTTGAACGAAGAATCTTGTTGTTTTATAAATCTAAAAGGCTATAAGTTATTAAGTGTGTGGATATGTTTCAACCCCATGATTATGCTTATTCTGACCATGGATATGTTTTAATTCCATAAGGATTTTATGATGATCATGGATATGTTTTACATCTATAAGGATGTCTAATTGATCATTGGGCTAAGTTTTTGTATCCATGAGAATGACTATTATGATAATGGATATATTTACATCAATGAGGATGTCTATTATGAATTTCAATTCAACTTAATGACTATGGGAAGTTTCAATTTCCATAGTAATGATATAACATTCACCTTGAGCCTTGGTTAAGTTTACCCTTTCCCAAAGTGATGTTGCATCAAAGCAAGCATCATTATTTAACCTTTGACTTGTTTGAGCAAGTCTATTGGAAGAATAGTGATGTAATATTATTGTTGAAATCAAGAAACAATGCCTTGTAACCATTGATACTTTGCATGGGTGAGCCATTTGATGATGTTGAGGTATAATATCTTGGGTTTTATAAGGGTATAAATCAATCCTATAGGGCCTAATACAGTGAATGTGATTGACTTGCTTGAGCAAGTTATAAATTTTTGGGGATCTCTTAACTATTATCAGGTATTATGAGCCATCTAATCCATGAAGCACTAACATTGTTGGCAACCTTCTAAAACTCATAGAAATAGATTTATGGGCTTTGTTGGAACATAACCTTCCTTAAAATAAGGTGATCATAAAAACTCAAGACCCCTGGGATTGAGCATATTGTAATATATGATGGATATTTAGCATCTGGACATCATGTGGACCGACAAAAATCATGGATCTTTGTGCTTCACTGAAAAGTGTGATTAATTATTATGATGTGAAAATACATTAGCATAAATTATCAAAACACTTGAGTCATGTATGTGTGTTATATTTCATGTGGTTCCTTCTTTTCTGGTAAAACTATTGAATGTTGTGTAAACCCTCACATTTTTGTTGATTTTATTAAATCATGTAATCTTGTACCTCTCTGTATTATGTAAGTGTAATCAACTATGTGTACTTCCACATTTTGTCCATGTTTCGACATTGTTGTATGAGAAATTTTTATACATGATTGAAATTTGTTAACCATGGGACATGTGAATGATGATAAATCACTTGTGTAAGGAATCTCCCACATATAAAATCAACGATGTGGACCTTATTTTTCTCCATATTTTTTTTGAAATTATTGTAAGTATTTCATGAACATGTCATGGAATAAATGTGACCATGTGTTGTTGACATGTTAGTATGAGGTAGTGTGATCATAAACTAATTATGTGATGTCACTTTTCCTCTTGAAACTCACCTCTATCAATTAAAATTTACCAAGGTATAGTGTTGTATTGTGTGGAGTAATCATGCATCATTACTCTAGTATTGAGCATGGGTGCAAGTATAAGGTTGAGGGTAGAGAAACACTATATCTGTAATGATTTAGACTAGATATGGGCTAGGAAGTAGAGTCTCTCATAGGCTAAAACCCCACTTTCCCCTTTGCACAAAGTAACTAGCTAATTCATTCAAAGTGTGCACCATGAGTGCCACAAGTTAGTCATGGGATCTCAGTGCATAATGGTCACTTTATCTATTAAGTGATCCCTTGACAAACTTATTGAACAAGTATTAAGTTGAAGTTTGATCACCATGGCCAAAAACATTTTATTTTTATAAAATGTCTTAAAAGTACACCTACACAGGTGGCTAGAACTTAAATAATTTTAAAATAGTTGTGTTAAAATAGTAGCTTGTCGATGAATTCTACTAAGGTAGCAATATTTTTTGAGGTAGGAGACATATTGCAAGTAGTAAATAACTATTGGTTGAAAATAAATGAATGTATGTATCATTAAAAAAAATAAAAAAATTGTTCCCAAGTCTGGATGCACGTAGAAATCTAGTGTTGGGAAAATTATATAGCTCCCTCTTTGTTCACCATGGTGTCACAAGATGACACGTGAACTGATAAGACATTTTTATGAAGGGACATGATTGTCTTTATGGTAATATTTAGAATATTAGAAACTAAGGTTGAATGTTTCCATTTTGGAGGTGCGTTATATCCTCATGTTATACCAAGAGGTAAGCTGACTATAATTTCCTTGGGTTTTACTACTGAAATATATAAGTATGTAGCTACCATAACACCATTTTCTTTAAGTAAATGAGCAAGATAATTACCAAGTGGTTGCTTCATTATTGCGACATAATTATTTGTGTTCTATGGTGTAGAATATTTTTTTAAATGTGAGATAGAATCTAATTTGGGTAGTATGATCCTTGGTTTTTTAAAGTAAATAAATCTCCTCTCTAAGAGATCAAGGATGTTATAACCCTACCAAATAGTCCATTATAGTTTTTATTCACACATTGGTTCAGGGAATTTAGCTTGCCTCTGATTGACATTCTTATCATTGTTACATCTGATTATTCTAACTTAGATGTTATGATCCTAATTATCATGTTTGATTGGTTGTGACTGGTTCATTATTATAGTTTATGTTTATGCATAATTCATTGATGACATATTTCATATTTGTTCATATCATATTTTATTATTATTTGATATTTCTTCCTTATGTAGGTGTTGATGATGTTTTGATTGGTGTTTGTAGGAATAGGTCAAGTGAGCTATGCTCGATGGTAGAATTTGGCAATTGAGATAATAACAAGAAAGAGTTATGAGTAATTACTATTGATACCGATAGGTAAAATGTAATATGACATGGAGTTTACATCCATGGGTTATCTTAGGTCTTCTACTTGCTTTGGTTCATCTTTATGTAATTATTTTCATGTGGTGTGGATTTTGGTTTATGTTTTTATTGTGTATGTATGCATAAGTTGGTTTCTTATTCCTTTCTTGGGTTAGTGAATTATTTGTCCATTATTTCTCTTTTCCCCATTTACATTTTTGGCACAAAATTCTCTTATTGTGTTTGGGTGTTCTTATCCAGGGTTGGACATGAACTATAACACATTTTGTTTAGCCTTTTGTTTTGATCCACATTATTATTATGTGGAATTTAGTTACCTTTGTGCGTTAACCCTATGATGGCCATGACTTGGATCCCTAAGAATTTTGGGATGTCTTGCTTCTATGAGGTCTTGGTGAAAGTTGTCATTAATTTTAATGACTCAACTTGTCCATTTATGAGCCTAGTCTTAGACCCATAGACATCATGATGGATTTTTTGGGGAGTTAATAGGCACATGAGACAATTATATTATTTTAATCATGTTGTGGGTTGACCCACACTCCATGCAAAGAAATATGGGTGAAATTTTTATTGACATTTATTATTTGGTCATTTTTTTGTCTCCTAATGCTTTCATTATTATTTATATGCATTATTTTTGGAGAAGCAGGGTGTGGCTTCAAACTCCCTACCTAGGAAAAACCCTAGGAATCACATTATGAAATGGGGGAGTTGGATTAGGAGTCTAGTTTTTTAAGGAAAACCCACAACATCTTGATGAGAGACAAGGGTAAATGAGGAACTAAAAAAACATTGGCCTCATGATTGGACTGTAACTCCCCTACAAGTAAGTGGAATTTTATATTCCACTTTATACTTGTGACCATATTGTTGCCTTCTAATTTCTTGTGGATTTTTTAATGACGAACCCTTATTGCATATAAATCAATTAACAACTGATTGGGTTCCATTTGTTGAGTTAAGATATATTTTAGGAATGGTAGTGTTATTATCTTTACCCTATTCCATTATGGCTAAAATGTTCACTATCTTCCCCTCTCATTTTGTGGGATTGGGTGTTATATTTATCCCAGCTAGTCAATTTTAGTAGTGGGATAAAATTAATAATTACACATGAGGCTCAACCTCATAATACCCTATAGCACTCTAAGTTATAGATTGTTATTTAAGGTGAAATCCATTTGGGTTGTTTTTTTTAGATTATTGGAGTGTTTGGATGGAATTTTAATGGAATATGAACCATTATGGGTTAACTATGGAGTTGTCAAACTTCATAGAGAACCCATAATTATTTAAAATGAATGCACCCATTATTAGTCTATGCTTACCTCCTTCACTCTATCTTATTATTAATTATTATTATTATTAAAATCTACTCAGTTGGGTGACTCTAGTAGATTTGGTTTTTGGGAATCTATTTATGAATGTGATTTTGCTTGAGTATGGTGGCCTAGGTGTTTTTAATTATCATATCTATTTATAAACAAAAATCCATTTTTAATTGGGTATATGTTGTGACTGCTTAAGCCCTAGCTAGGTAGACAAAAAATATCATTGTATGGACTTAAAGCAAAATTCATTCTAGGTAATAGTACCTTCCTCCTTTCATGATTTTTTTCTATTTTGATTAAACCCCTATTTAACCATTTTAACCTTTTATATGGCAAGGTAAAATCCTATACAATCATAATTGAACCTACCTAGATTACACTTAATTTTCCATAGTTCTATGGTTGTAGGTAACTAAATTTCATGAATAGGCAAAATATTCTATATCCAAGAATATATACTCTTGTATGCCTTTGTGTTAGCCTTGGAAGTCACTATTGACTATACCATGTCATGTGATGGCTTGGTTTTCATATAGATTAAATCTTAACTTTTTAATTAAATGTTATTTTAATTTAAAGGACCATGGAAATTATTTTGGCTGTATGTTGAAGCATTTAAATCCTGGTTAAAACTATACTGATTGATTTAGTTTTTGAAATGTTGTATAGCTCTATTGTTCAAATGGTTTCAATTTATAAAGCATCCTCTAACTAGTTGGAAGTTTATTGGATAAGCTAAATGCTTGAGATTATTTGATTCTTTTAATAAAAGGAAGGGATTGATGGGTTTTGCATTAGTATTAAATTGTTACCCATAAATCTCATTATAGACTAATGGAATATCCAACTTACCTTAATTCATGTGAATTTAAACCCCCTGATCAAATAGGACTATTTGTGGATTTTAGACATTGACTTTATTAAGTGTATGAATATAAAGTGCCCCCTTTTTAGCATATGGATGTTTATGATTGTGTGGTCCTAATTGTTGGTAGTTTATACTTTGCTAATTAACTATATATATGGAATTTAAATGAAATGATATCTTATATAAACTTTTGTGAGAAGGAAAGTTACCCATGTGGTTATATGATAGCATCTTTAAACCTGTTGATGGTTATTATTTGATATTTATTTTCTTAACTCTTTGAATTTTTATCATGGCTTATGTCACATTAATGCTCATAACTACCTGGTAAAACCCAGATGCCCTATTCCATCATCTAATTGATGGTTGGGAGCAGTTAGGGCTACCTAATGGTTGGGATCATAATATTGTACCTTGAGGTAACCTTATGTGGAATTATCACTTCATCTCTTGTGCTTGGATCTTAGTGCCTGCATATTGATTAATTCATTATATCTAGTATATGGAATACTTGTAGATATTTTAGATTTGCTCTCAATAGTTTTTGTTGATGTAATTGACTCTTATGTATTGTTATGAATTTTGTATCTTAGATTGTGGTGAAGAGAAATATATTGTTAATACTAGAATTTGATTTGTGTATATAATAATGCATAGCAAAATATGGTGTAACATTATGATACACTGATATCAAACATATGTTAATCCTATACTTCTTCCATATTATGTAATTCTGATTTTTATTCTAGTTTTATGGTTGTAGAATTTGTGTTATCATAGTTACACCTTGAAATTAATACTAGAACTAGAAGCTTTTTATGCTTCTATTGCTATGGAATGCTTGATGAATTCAGGTAAGACTAGTAGTGTTATGTTATTTCCTAATTACTTTTGATTTTCTATTTTGGAATGTTATGTCTTATTAATTTGGCATGTCAGGTGTATGGTTATGATTCATGAAGCCTTATCTAATTTTGGATATGTTTTACCTTACCTTGATATGGCATTACTTGCATAAAATTGTAAATTCCAGATTGATTTAAGAACTTACATGGTTGCATACAAAACCATATAGTCGGTTACAACAGTGAATGATATGTTAGTTCATATTGATGTGGTTAAGTAACCCCATATAGGGAGTAGTAATTATGTTTAGTACCTTTGTTTGAGTTATGATTATGACGGTGTGTACTTCATCATGATATAATTTTACATTATATTGGTATCAATTTTGGTTGAAAGTATATCTTGGTTTATGTTATGGAAATTTTGGTTCATCATTACAATTAGGATTTAATGTTATGTTTTAATACTCTTGCTCATTATGGGTTTAGTGTATACTTTAATTTAATAATTTAAAGGGATTTTGGTATTAAATGATGGGTGAATTTAATCCCTAACAACATGATTGGGAGGTAGTTTATGCCATAAACATTTGATATCAAACTACTTATTTAGAATCTTTTGTTATGTATTTATATTGGGCCATAATTGATATTGGCTTTGGGCATTGATACCGGGTGGCTGATATTAAAATGCCACAGTTAAAATTTATTATGAATTTTTATTTCTTAATAAATGAAATTGATGAAGATTGAATCAAAGAAGTATTTGGATTATCAAAATATAGTCCAATGAAAACCATGAAATTCTTAAAGGATATTACTTTGAGTAATTGTGACTATATTTCAACTCCATTATTATTCTTGGTGCATAATCTAAAGATATTGGGTTTGATTGGTTGTAAGTACGTAATTAGTATGGGTGGGATTTCATTTTATGGTCACATGATTTTAAATGATGCTTTAGGTATTGGAGCAAATGCCTTATTGTTGTCTTTTATTGGAATACCTTTTTTCATATTTGTTAACATGTTATGGATGGAAATATTATTCCTTTTGCCAACCATATAAATTATTAATTGTCACCAATGATAGGACATTAATTGTGAAAAATGTTGCATTAAATAACCTCATTTATATATAGATAATCCAAATCTAGCTCATTTAATAATGACACCAATTATATTATGGATGAACCATTGAGTTATCAAATAAAGGACCCGATTGCTGTGTCAAAATAAAAAACAATGTGTACCTTTATGATATATATATATATATATATATATTTATAATGATTCCTTAAAGTAAGGACTGTTATGATACATAATGCACTCCAAAGTGTGTCTGTATGTTATGGATGGTTGGGTTATTAGAATTTTATTTTTACCTAAATGTTGGTTGCAAGCACGTGAGTGTGTAACTAATAGTATGTTGTTTCATGACATCATTTTTGTGTGTGGGTCCATCACACAATGCCATTTTGTACTCTAAATCAGCAATCCCCAAAAAAAAATTCAGGTGATTTCAGTTTCTCCTCTACTTCAAATTTTTGGGGTGAGATTGGAGTAGTCTTGGGATTTATACTATAGGTAATTAGAAGATTAGAAATAATGGGGGTTGGCCCTATATAATGTGGAGTGGAAGATGAAGGGATTATAGTGGTAATAGGTGGTATAATAGTGTAAATGGTAGTGACTATTGAGAGAATTATGGGAGGTGAATATGGTCACCCAAGAGATTTGGGAACTACCATTAGTGGTGTTGTCACAATAGGTTATGATCTAAGAGGAAAAATAATATAAACTTGAGAGAGTAAAGTGGGAAGACTTATTGGTTATACCATGGTTAGTGGAGGTAGAGGTAACACGGATAATGACCCAATTATTCCTCTAGGACTTGTATATTTCTCATGTATGATAATAATATGTTGAGGAGAGGGGTATAAAATAAATGTGTAGGGGATATTGAAGAAGTCTCAACCTTGACTTCAACATCTGCTTCCCTAGATGGACTAGCCAGTTCTTGAATATCTAGTTTTATTTGAAGAGGAAGCCCATAAATAGGTGTAGAAACCAATTATTATATTTTGATCCTCTTTAAATCCTCATTAATGATAGTAGGATCACATTAGATCCATTTGGATACAATCATTAACAAATTTACTCTCCTTAACATTCATGAATATAGAACCATTATTGTAAGATTGGTGCCTTCCCTCCCTATATATATCTTATTTTATCTTGAGCATGCAAATACTATCTAGGTCAAGATAAGATATATAGTTTCATGTGCTTGAATACCTTATATGTTCTCTAACATTCTTCCTAGGGTCTCAATGTCTAAAATGGTGCCCATTTCAATCCATAATACACCCTGATTTTTTCCAAATACTAGAAGTGTTACCGTCTTGTATACTATTTCATCTAATGCTAAGAGGGGTTAGGTGAATAGCTAATTGATTTCCCCTCTATATCTTAGCATCAACATTACAAGCCAGTTAAGTAGTAATTTCATGCTCAACCAATTTTTTAGGAATGATCTGTGGTAAAAAAAGGGAGTGTGCCTTGGTGCCCTCTATCTTAATTATTGTGCACTTAGGATAGTACTAGTAATCACCCATTTTTTGAATAGTTTTATTTATGAAATCTAATAATATAGGCATGTTCTTCCCATATAGCATTGTACACCATAGGATAAAATTTATCTGTCAACCTTTTTATTTTCTTCCTAAACCTTTGAATATAGAAGATGTTGAAATCATTGTAAATCTTGTTCTTTGTATATTTTATAAATGGTTGCTATGTTTCTTTATAATTTGAATGTGTTGTTGTAGTCACAA
This sequence comes from Torreya grandis, assembly GCA_037957365.1. Classification (NCBI taxonomy): domain Eukaryota; kingdom Viridiplantae; phylum Streptophyta; class Pinopsida; order Cupressales; family Taxaceae; genus Torreya; species Torreya grandis. The sequence continues at coordinate 1,321,281 of JARHVA010002062.1, forward strand.
CATCTACTAAAGAAGACATCATGTAAAAGTTTCCATTTGATAAGCTCCCTAGATTGGTGATTCATTGAATCAAATTAGAGCTAATTATCTCCCCCATGATAATGATGATTTTGGAAGTTGGGATGGTATCCAATAATGGGATACATACCTCATTGACATAAAAAAATCTTTGGAATAAATATATTATGTTTAGTAAATCCATGGTAATCCTTACCCCTAGTCTAAAGGTCGCTATGGGAATAATAGAAGTAGGGCCCTAAACCACAAAATTGATTGGGTTTCTAGCACATTATTGTAATTTAAAATGGATGTTAATTACAAGGAGCCATGAATTGACAATGTCTTACCTATAAATCATCTCTATAAGAGGGATCCTATGTTACCTTTCAAATGCATTTCCACTTATGTATGCCATAGGAGTATTATTGAGTCATAAATATAATATTTTTCCATATATTTTCTCATTTACAAAAAATCAAATAATAGGTCAAAGAAAGGTATTAGCTCTATCTTTGTTATAGCATTATGTAGGTTGTCTACTTTTATTGCCAGATGATCATCCATATATCTCTATGTGAAAATCAAATCTAGTCTTCTGCGCTATATGGATCCACAACATCAACCTCATCCTAAATGGTTGAGTAGTGTTTGAAATCATGATTAAGAGATGTCGAATGAAATGTTGTGTCTATATACTCAGTTGGTATAACAATTAAATATGTATAAGGAGGAGTGTGAGATGAGGATGCCATTAAAAATCAATTAGGAATATAAATGTTCTATGAATAGTTTGAAATATTTTGGTTAATGTATATATTTAAATTCATAATTTTCACTTGGTAGCTTGGAGGCAATGTGATCAAATTGAGTATGGAAAATCTAATTATATTTATTTATAATTTTTAGCTTTGAGAATTGAATGCATTAAGTCACCAATTCATGTGAATTAATGGAAATAATATCTTTCACTCCATTCTTTTCCTACCTTCCTTATTTGAATTTTAATTTTGAAATGTTGATTTATATTGAATTCATTCCCATGTGGATTCTTTCACTTTATCCCAAGTGCCTTCATAACATAATATGATAGATTTCCCATTTTCACACTTTCACGCTTAGCATTCATGTATTTTTTATTTACTTATGTGTTTAAGGGACACGTGTTTACTTATAGCTACTCCAATTGTAATTGAGCTTTGACCTATTATACATTATTCTCCTAGTTGTTGGATATTAGGATGGTGACATGTGGCAAGATCCCATTGATCCACTTTCCTAGAGGTTAAAAGTCATTATCATGAAGTGAGTCACCTCTGGGTTAGCAAGATGGTGACATGTGGATGGCTCTTGATAATCCACTTGCCTATAATGATAGTGCAAGGAAATTTGTTGATGTCAGCTATAGATTAGTGGGATGATGACACGTGGATAACCCTCATTACTCTACTTTCTAGTTAGGATTCATACACTATGCAAAAATTTGAGAGATTTTGATTTTGTGAGATGGTGACTTCTTGAAAGATCTTGGTGATCTACTCACTCGAGTGACTTGTGCTCTTCACTTGGTTTCTAATTAAGTGAAATGATGTTACATGGTAAGATTAGATGAGCCCAAGTATATCCCAAGAAACATTTAAGTATGTAATAGCCTATTGAAAACATAACATAGGCAAAGAATAAACTAGAACACAACATGTCATCTTGGTTAGATTTTAAATAAAAAATATGATATTTACATAAGCTTTGAGTTAAAGTAAAATCAAAGAAAAAAGGTAAATCATGTAATATGGCTTGTTCATAGCTTTTATTCTTCTTATAATAACCCTCAAACATGATGTATACTCTATAAATAACCTTAGGGTTATTCATTTCAAAATCAATATCATAAATTTATAAGATTCATAACACCTTGAATGAGGATATTCAATCAATAGTGGCTCCCTATTTGAATTTTAAAATGGGTTATTTGTGTTAGGGAATAACAATATTGAATGTCCTATATATGGTTAAAGTGTTAACACCATTAAATTTAAGAAATAATGTAGCTCCTACACCCACATCTCCAAGGATAATCCAATGAACATCAAGGTATTTGATTGAAATATATAGGAATAAATTATAACCTATGTAAGGTAAAATGTCAAAAAATACATTTAAAATTCATACTCAACTTGTATGGTACTATGCATCTAAGAATAAAACCATATAAAATGATGTCAATAATAGTTTAATTGATGAAAATTAAAAAATGTGCCCTATGATAAATAATTTAGGGTTAATACCAAGCATCCTATAGAGAATAAATAATGTAATAGTATATAATCTAGGTAATGCATTTAATTCAATAAGTAATAAAACTCAAAACAAAGATAGTAATTTGGCAAGAAGATTATTAATGAAGTATATAGTGAGTAAGACTACGTATAGAGGCCAATTTATTATATACAAATGTACAACCCTTAACTTGAATATAAAAACTCAAACTAAAGCCATGGAAATAATAACAACAATTAATGACCATTTGATCACATGTTGTTAGACATTTAATGGTAGACTCCCATGAAAATACAAGGTATTAGTTGAAGGAATAAGACATTTTATTGAAACATTATGGCATGACAACAAAAGGGTATCATCTAATATAAATCATGTTGTTAAAATAATTAAAGGTTCAAAAAACCACTATGCACATGCAAAAACTTCTTGGACATGACCCAAAAAAGTTATATAAAAGCTTTCTTAAAAAATTTAATGGACAATTAGTAATAATCGACCAAAGGTAATTTGAAATGTGCAATATTTTTTACATTAAAATAAATTAAACATGAACCATGTGTTCTTTTAGGATCCTTATTTAATCTAATATGCATTTTAATGTTTTTTGTCATATATGTTTTACTTTACATACTAACGATATTATTCAAAATTATATGGTGGATTAACCACCTAAAATGTTAAGAGAGTTAATAAATACCTAAGGGGAAGTTTTTTTTCCAATGAGTGTTTAGATGGAATATATAACACTTGTGGTTTTTCACACTTAACCAGTTGTATACACAAAGATTTTTCACATTAATTTTTAAAATAACTAGTTGATTTTAAGAAGTACAAATATGTAAAGTATGCATTAAAATATGGAAAAGAGTCATCACGATGTAATTTTGTTATGGCCCAAGTATTTGTATTTGATTTCATGGTTAAATTTAATAATATTATTATCTATCAAATTTAAGACACACACACCAAAAAAAATGGTTAGATAATCAATTCAATTTATGCAAGGAAAACTTCCCACTCAGGACCATTATTTTAGGTTTGAAATTTGTTGAAATATACACACTATAGCCAAAAATTGAGGTTCAATATTAGTACTATAATTCAATTCAAGTTGAAATTTTTGTGCATATTGTATTCATACATTCTCTTACTAGCAAAAAAGACTTTAGAAATATTTTGAGGGAGTAAAAATTTTACATGATCTAAAATATATCACATTCTCCATAGTTATTCCAAGTTTTTTTTGATATATTTTAAATAAATATGAATTTGAGATAAATCATGTCCAATACACACCACATTTGCTTAGATAATTGTGTTGGATGGTTTATTAATTATAATATGTTTTACTTGTTGATAAGGATGCATAAGAAGAGTGGAGTAGATAATTTATGGAGTTTCTTTAATGATGGGAATGGTGAAGGGGAGAATTATTTTATAAGTGAATATGTTAAAATAGCCCTTAAAAAGAGTAGAAGTATAAGGCTGGTACTGATTTGATTGATGTTATGAATATTGCGGCTTGGTGTAATGAAGTAAATTCTCTTAGATTAGATAAATATTCTCATGTTTAAATATTATTTTGGTTAATGGAGGAATAAAATATGGAAACATATGAATATTTTAGTATGAAATTTAGATCAAGTGATTTACACTCATTCCAAAGCTCAAATTATAGTTCATAGAATACTTATACTATTGACATGGAATTCTTCTGTTTGGGTTACATAGAATTTGATTGGGATGAATTTGAGCCAAAAGAATGGGTTTAAGTTTGGTATTATCGACCACTAATGCCTATGGAGAGTAGCCATTCATTAAAACCACTAGGGTATCATAAAATGGCATTAAATTTTGACCTTAACCACATCTTGGATATTATACAACCATGTACAATTTATTTATAATGTAAATTTAGCCTTGAACATTAGTCATATTTTCATCTTTTCTACATATCCTCAAAAAATTATTACACATTAAATGTAATGCACACTTTTGTAGTTATTACACCTAATTACAATCATGATGTAATAAAATACTACTTATCTCATTGTATAGAGGTAAAAAATGATTAAATTCAACTATCATGGATTGGGATGACCTATTTTTTCCCATTGGATTTGTGGTGGTTACAACAACCTAGATTTGAAGATACTTTCATAAAAAATTAAAACAATATTTATTTGAAAATTTTGAATTTGGTTATCACTTAAAAAATTCCATTGATAAAATTCCATGAAAATAATCATAGAAAATGGTTGTGGAAATTTTTGGGATCCAGGCATGAATAAATTATTGAAACACTTTAAAATAGAGTTGATCCTTAAGAAATGTTGGATTGACTTGGTAAGTTTAGTATTCAATGCAAGTTACATTTTGAATTATTAAGTTTGATTTATTTTATTTAGTGTATTATAATTATTTTTTCATTATTTATTTTAATTTTAATCTTAATCATTTCTAACACATTTAATATATGTTAGTGGTAGTAGTTAAATTTCTACCTTTGTGTGGTCAGTTCCATGAGTAGAGAATATTATCCTATTGAAATAAATAAAATCATAAAAATTACTATATATTATTTCATGAATGGAATATAATCCTCGTATGAATTCTTATAGGACTCCCCCATGTAATTTTATGAGATTACAGTTTATCTTTACCACTCATAGTTTTCCTATCACAACTATGCAAATTTCATGTTATTTTTCACCTTAAGAATAAAAATATTCTCTTAAGGGATGCTTATATCAACCTATAAGTTTTAATTTTAATGGATGATGAAGTGTGTAAAATTTTAATTATTATGTATATACACTCATCTAGACATGTCCATGAATATGGTTTATCGATTGGGCACACAGTTTAAAAGTTATACATTACATTGACCAACTTATGGTCTTTGTAGCGAGTTTTGTATGCAGATAGAATGTGCCACCATTTATTAATAATATTTAGTGATATATAATCTTCCTATGGATTATTATTGATCTTTCACATAGAACTAAAATAGCTTATTATTCATATCTACCCCTTGTGGTTTGCCTGTAATGGGTGTGCAAAATTTGTACCATTTTTTCCCTTAAGAAACAGAAGATTCTATTGAGGGATATACCCATCCACATACAAATTTTAAGTGTAGATGAAAATATATTTCAGATAAATATCATCATTTAATTTATACTCCCATATTATTGTGTCCACAATAATGACTTTTGGATTGGTCATACAGTTCAAAATTTATGTGTTATACTAACAAAATTTTGGTCCTTATAGCATGTTTTTTCTATGAAAGAAAACATGTCTATGTTTATTACTTACATTTAATGGAATTTAATCCTTATTTAGATTATTATATTACTCCATATTTCAATAATATTATCTTAAAGTTCATCTCTACCCCTCACAATTTCCCTACAATGATTGCACAAAATTTGTACCCTTTTTGCCCTTAAGACTGAGAAGATTATATTAAGGGATGCACCAAGATACATAAAATTATTGATTATTTCGGATGATGAATAGTGTATACATTTTTATTATTTAATTTCTACACCCATTTGGACATGTATATGAATATAGTTTGTTGATTGGGCATGAAAGTTCAAAGTTTGTGCATTATACTAACCAACTTTTAGTCCCTAAAAAAAGTTTTGGTTAAAAGAGAAAATGTTACACCATTTATTACTCATCTCATTTAGAATACAATAATCTTATGGATGCTTATATTAATTTCCCACACAACTATATGATATAATAGTTTGTCTCTATCCCTTACAATTTTCATTCAATGGTTCCATAAAGTTTGTACCATTTTCCCCCTTAAGAATAAGAAAATTCTCTTAAGGGATTAATCTAGTTTCCTAAAAAAGTCATCTAGGGACTTAAAAATGGAGTAAAAGGTATTTATTTCATTTATATTCCCATTCATATGTGTCTACAATATAATACATTGGTTGGGTGTATAGTCTAAAAGTTGCATGTTATGTTGACCATCTTTTGGTGCCTAAAGCAAGCTTTGGATATGAGAGAAAAATCATTGTCATTTATTACTCATATTATGTGTAACATAATCATTTATTTGGTGAATATATTACTCTCACATGTAACTATAAGATATTTCATTTCATCTTTACCCCTCACATTTTTCTTGCAATGGTTGTACAAAATATGTTTTATTTTTTCCCTTAAGAATAAAAAAGATTATCTTCAAGGATGTGTCTGGACGCCTAAAATTTTAAATTATATATGATAACATAGAATGTAATAATTCCATTCCTAAATTTATATACTGATCCAAACATGCCTATAAAGATAGTTTGTCAATTGGGCACACACTTCAAAAGTTACTCAGTATACTCACTAAATTTTGATCCCTAAAGCAAGTACTGATTGAAATATAAAATGTGTTTATTTTTATTTATATTATTTATTTGTAGATAATACAATATTTTTCTATAATTAATCATTATTTTCATTTTAGGAGCTTATGATTCATCTATACCCCTCATAGTTTTCTTGTAATGGCCACACAAAGTTTGTTCTATTTTCCCCTTAAAAATGAGAATATTTTCTTCAGGGATGCATCCATCCACTTAAAATATTTTAATCTATGGGTTTAAATATACAATATTAATTCTAATATTTAATTTATATTCCCCTTAATACATGTCTATGAAGACAGTCAGTTGATTAGGTGCACAGCTCAAAATTTGTACATTATACTGATTAACTTTTGGTCCTTAAAGCAAGCTTTGGTAACAAGAGATTTTTTTATTTTATTTCATCCTCATCAAAATTTTAATATAATCTTGTATTTTTTTATCATATGACTCCCCCATGAAAATTTATGAGCTTATATTTTATCTCTACCACTCACGGTTTGCATGTAACAACTATGCAAATTTTGTTCTATTTTTCCTCTAAGAAAAATAAGATTCTCTTCAGGGATGCATCCCACTACAAAAAAAATCATGTATGGGAGTTTAATAATTGTGTATCAATACCATTTTTTTATACACCTATATAGATTTTTCCAACAATATTGTTTATCAACTAGGTGCAAGATTCCAAAATTGTGTGTTATATTGACCAAGTTTTAGTCCACAAAATAAGTTTTCATAGCCAGAGAAAATGTGGTGCCAATTATTCCTCATAAAAATTTTAATAATAATATATTTATTGGTTATACGATCTAACGAATGTTTATATTACTCCCATGTACAATAATAAGAGTTTATTTTTTATCTCTACCCCTCTTAGTTTACCTCAAATGACTGCATAAAATTTGTTATATTACTTCCATTAACAATGACAAGATTTTATACATCCCTATTTATTAGAATATAAAGACCTTAAAAATGGGCATAAAATGTCTCTATTTCATTTATAGTTTGTCTCTATCCATATTTATTGGAATATGATAATCTAATGAATTCTTATATTACTCCCATATGCAACAATAAGAGCTTATTTTTTATCTCTACCCCTCTTAGTTTACCTACAATTGTTGTGCAATGTTCGTTTCATTTTCCCATTAAGAATAATAAGACTCTCTTTAGGGATAAATTCAAATTCCTATAATTTTATATTTTTAGGGATTATTAAGGGTCTAATAAGGCCATTATTTCATTTAAATTCCAATATAGATGCATCCATGAATATGGCTCATCAATTAAACACACGGTTCAAAACTTGTGTTATATTAACCAGTTTTTGGTTCATAAAGAAAGTTTTAATTATGTAATAAAATGTATCAACTTTTATTCCTCATATTGATGGAATATAATACTATAAGAGGTGATTATATGACTCCCCCATGAAATTTTAAAATATTAAAGTTTGTATCTAACCCTTTCTAGTTTCACCATAACTATTGCACAAAGTTCATTCCATTTCCCCCCTTAATAACACTAATATTATCTTTAGGGATATATCCATTCACCTAAAATTTTAGCTTTTGGGGGCTAAAAAAAGGTGGATGAATGAATTATTTACATTTATACATCCAACAAGGTTCAAAAGTAAAGTTTTATACTAACCAACTTTTGGTCCCAAAACCAAGTTTTTGCTATGAGATAAAATGTGCCACTATAAGAAACTTATGGTTCATATCTATGCCTAATGCTTTCACTACAATAACTAAGCAAAGTTTGTTCCATTTGTAATGTTAAGAATAATAAGATTCTCTTCATGAATACATTTAGCTACCTAGAAGTTTCAAGTATGGGGTTCAACGGAGGGTGTAAAAATGACCTTATTATGTTTATACTCTCATCCATATATGTTCACAAATATAGTTCATAAATTGGGTGTATAGTTCAAATTTTGTGCATTATACTAACAAAATTTTAGTCCTTAGAGAAAATTTTCACTATGGAAGATAATATTTCAAGATTGTATTATAGAAATCCTCTTGTAACATTAGGAGATTACAATTCACTTATACCTATTATGGTTTTCCTACAACAATTGTGTAGAGTTCATTTTGTTATTTTCTCCTTAAGAATGACACAATTCTCTTCATGGATGCATTTGTCCTTTTATAAGTTTGGAGTCTAGGGGATCAAAAATGGTAGGTAAAATCCATTATTACATTTATAAGTCTATATAGATGTGTCCATGAAAATGGTTCATCTATTGGGCACATAGTTCAAAATTCATGCATTATACTAACCAACATTTTATCCATAAAATAATTTTTTTATACAAAATAAAACATGCCACCATTTCTTCCTCATCTCGAGTGGAAGAGAATCCTCTAGATGGTGATTATAATACTCCCACTTCCAACTATAGGAGCTTACAATTTGTATTTTTCCCTCAGTTTTATTCTAATGGTTGAACAAAGGAGTTTCCATTTTACCCCTTAAAATGATAAAATTCTCTTTAGGTTTATGTTCGGTCACCTACAAGTTTCATTTCTGGGGGCCAATGGAGGGTAGATGAGGTGGGTCAATTTAAGATAAACATGTAGGTGTGGTTACTATATTAATTCCTCATGAAAATTTAGGAGCTTACAATTCAATGATATGATTTTAAATCACATTCAAAAGTTATTTTTTTTCAAAATACATGTTGCAAATACCATCACAAATATCTTCTCTAATTGATTCAAGTATGCCATAATTATACTCATTTTATAGACATAGTTTATAAACAACAATCATGAAAGATAAACATTATTTATTTGTTCATTGTAACAACCATGCTATGAAAAAATATTCATTTATGAATAATTCCATAAAGGATAATATAAATCAATAATAACAATAAATAATATAGACATAAAAATTAAATCTGTATAAATATACTATAATAGTGTATGATTCATATAAATATGCTAGATAGTAAGTATGTGTATCTAAATTATGTATTAATAACTTCTAAAATGGGCCATATCATTGTAAAATATATACCATATACACATACAAAATGGGCCATATAAGCATACAAAACTATCCATATTGGCATACAAAATAAATTTTGCCTACAACTACCCCTAACACTATAATTAGTTCTACTTTTTATCAGTGCCTCAAAATATTTTCTTACTCATCACCCTAGATATATAACCTAAGGTTTCATATGTCTCATTATAGGGATATAATCTATTCTTAGCCTATGAAGAATCAAATTTTTATGGTATAGCCTCATAAGATTGTTGTGGTTGCAGAACATAGAAACATGAAAATAAAGCATTAAAATGATATATGAAAAATGCTAGAGTTAGAAAGAATAAAATTTTGATGCAAGGTGCTTGTGGATTAACCACATGCAATCTAAAGGTCTGCCTAGGGATATGTTTCCTTTAATATATTAGTGACATAAAATCCTATGGAGCATAAATATAGGTTTAGAGATGTGTGTAAAAATATAAATATGATGTAGAGTATCATTAAATTGAAATTAAATTATAAAATTTTATTATGTGTTATCAATAGTATTTATCTTTGAATGAAGTGTTTTTTTGAAGATTTTGGATATTTAGACACAACTAAATAGTGTCATTCATAGATTTTTGTGATCCAATCAGGGTACCCATAGCATATCTCATCACTCTATACAAGCAAAATAGAAAGAGTTCAATTATGAATCAAATAAAATTAAATAAATTTTTGAATAAATTTAAATTATTCCTTCTAAATAAAAATATATATAGAATATAAAATAATTTTCTAATATCTCTGTATCGACAAATCGTCATGGTGAATTGATCATGTGAGTCAATCAAGCACACATCACATAGCTAAAATCAGTTAAAACCATAAAAAAAGAATAAAAAAACAAAGTTAGTCTCCACGAGAGTAATTCAAATACTCCAAAAGTGAAATAGCATTATGAGGATTCAAAATCAAGATGCCAAATACAAGTTAGGTAGCATGTTTAAATAGAAAAGAGAGATGGAGGAGGTGGAAACACCAACCAATAGGAAGGTGACACCTTATAACCTTCTCACCTAATTAAACATGATTTATTAACCTAATAAAGATTAATAAAAGGTGTAGGTAAAACCCAGTGAGAAAAAGGCCTACACCAACAACCCCCCCCCTTAAGTGTAGCTTAGGTGAGTGAAAAGATGGGTCCCAGCAACTGAAACCTGATGAGGTACCCATGTACATAGAATTTCCCTCAAAAGATAAGTATCCCCCTCTAAAAAAACAAAGTACACACCCCCTAGAATAGAGAGAGAAAGAAAATAACTAAGAATCCCCCTCAAAAGATGAGATCCTCTTGTAGTGATAGTAGATGCCTAACATTGAATGTTGAAGATGATCTAATTACATCGAACAACATTCTTCCCCTTAGGAAGAAATAAAACTACATAAGGGTGAAAATAATCTCCCCATTCTATAAATTATTATGAGGTAATAAATATCATCAAATGTGCCTCTAAAAACTTCTCAAATGTCATCATGTCCATAGGTGAAGATGCCACAATCCAAATAGGTACATGCCTAATTAAAGAAGTGGGTGACAAACTAGGACCATATAGAGATAGCTAATGAACAAGATCCAAAGAAGATGATGATGATGATGATGATGATGATGATGATGATGATGATGATGATGATGATGATGATGATGATGATGATGATGATGATGATGATGCAACAACTATGATGAGGTTATCATCAAATAAGAGAGATAATCCATCAAATATGTCTTCCACATCTACAATATGATTCTACACAAACAAGTTTGAAAAATGTATCAAGAGATCATCACTTAATGCTGAAATTGAAAGACTATGTATGTCCTACTATAAATAATCACTGAAAGATCTCAATGAAGCAACTCTAAACTCTGAATTAGCAATGGGTGAAAGAGAATGAAAAGTTTCCTCAACAATATATGGGGTTTCAATGTATGTCAACCATATAAATTAATCATATATTGAGGATGTGTCCACATAGGAAAAGGCATTAGGGATCTTAGTGAAAGGGCAATGAGTATGCACAATATGATGCATAATATCCTTAGATATAGTTAGACATATTAGGCCATAGATCATGACATTATTGTTAAACCATGCATTCTTCTATTCATAGGTAATTGGTTCAAGAATAATTTCTAGGAGATAAAGTAGTAGATCTTTCTCTAGGCAATGATTCTTTATCCCTTACTTCCAATACAAATAGTTATTTGAAGTTAGCCGTATAATAGATTTATCGACAATATCCATGATGAAACCTAAAAAGTGGAAATTTTTCTTAGTTCATGATTACAATTAACACTATTAAATATGTTAACCAAGATGCATAAATCATGTGTGAAAAAGAGAAGATGTGCAGATAAGAACCAACACAATGATAACCCCACTTTTCACTAGTTAGGTAGCCCCCCCCCCAACCCTAATTTTGGCACTTTATAATTTAGTGTATTTTATAATGTAAATGGGCTAGCTATATGGGAAATTGAAAAATACATGTTTTTTTCAAAATATGGTGTTCAATTTTAAGCTACCATTTACAATATATTAGTAAAAAAAATTCCTATCAATATCCCATTTTTTATTAAAATTTGAATTAAATGTTTAAAATACACCTGATATTAAGGAGTTACCTAGCCTTCCAATTAGTCATTAGAATTGGCACTAAATCATGGACCTCCTCATGCCAAAAAAATTCAAAAAATACCTAACCTAGTTAGATCTATGTATACTTTTCTAAAAAAAATCTCTTGAAAGGGATTTTAAAAAATTACAAAGGTATTTTTTTAACCCAAAGGTATCCGCTATCTTATTTGGGACTTTGAAACTCTACCCTACAACTTTCATTAAGGTGAGTGGAGGTGATACTAATCCTTTAGAGGTTATTGATATGGCCCACACAAACCAAATAGCCTTGAAACCCAGGCTACGAGAATATACCTTAAGACTTATATGGGAAGAACCCAAATCCCTTACCCAACTATGCCACCATGGGAGGTTGGAAATTAACTAAGGTCACACATTATCAGAGTGAATGGCTCACAATGCCTTTTGTAGGTCGATCTTATATTAGTAAAATAAAATGATTCATATGTAATTTTGCTTACCATATGGAGGGATTATTTTGTTTATATAAAATGCATGTGATTAATAGAATAGATGATGCCCCTTACTAGTTTGCCAACACCAACAGATCTAGAAAAAGTTGTAGTCCAATAGATTACCACACTGCATCTAAATCCTCCACATAGGCTGATGTCTAGATCCAATTCCATGCTAAGAGAATTTTAGTAGCTAGAAGGAACATCCTATCAATGGATAGGATGATGGAGTAAATATACCTTGTAGTACTCCCCCAGCTACAAATGATGCCTCCTTCTAATGTTATAGACTCCAAACACCAATCTAGATCTCCTTCAATACCTACACCTGGTAGAATCAAGGCTTCTTTTCTTCATAATGAATCTCAACTATGTTTCCATGTATACTACCATGCTAGTGACTTTTTCTAGGCAATGCTCCAGGTCTCCTAACAAATAGATCCTCAATGCATAAGCAGAGATACCAAAGTGTAAATTAATAAATAAATTTTCAATTATGGTGTCAAGTTACAAATGCAGGTCTAAGAATCTAATGAAGATAAGAAACCAATGCTTTAACTATGTGGATGATGTACAAAACTATAAACTTGATCTTTTTGGGAAGAAAAACATGTATTTGTCAAAAAAAAATGTTGGCTTCTCACACTTCAACACCCAGTCAAATCTCACCATAGAGGGTAGAAAAGACATAGATCTAAGGTAAAAAAATAAATAGAAAAGAACAAACTCTAATGCCAGTGCCAAAGTCTAAAATAAGAGACCTCTTTGTATTCAAATCTCCTCCCCATGTACAGTCAAAATAAAATGCCAAATAGGAAGGAAAAGGAATGTTAAGCATAGACTATTAACACAACAAGTAGATCTTACAATGCCTTGATTTAGGTGTCCTTTAGCAAGAATCAGATCTAAGGCAAAGGAACAAAACTAATTGCAACACCTTCTATAAAGCTGAAACAACTCACCTCTTCTACTCTTCACCTTCAACACTTGCAATGCCTCCTCCTTAGATCTAATGCCTTTAGCAATGCCTCTTCACATAGATCACAACAAAGAGAAAAGACAACACCAAGGCTAGAAAGAATTATCAAATCTAAAAATCAAATATGAGATAAAAAAAGTCCTCCTTTTTTATGCTCAGATCTATTATTTTCCTTTCTTCAATGCCTTTGCTTTGAAATCTAATAAACAAGAAAAAAATCCCCTTTACTTCAATATACAGTCAATCTCTAAATTTCAAAAATATCTTAACAATAAAAAATAAATCAGATAATTGTGAACATGGATTAGCACTCTAATACCATAAAATAATCTAGAGGATCTCTGTATCAATGAATGGTCATATTGAAGTGATCATGAAAGTCAAGAAATCACACATCACATAGATGAAAGAAATTGAAACCATCAAATGGTAATAATAACATAGAGTTAGTCTCTATGAGAGTAATGCAAATGATCCAAAAGCAAAATAGTATTATGAGGATTCAAAAGCAAGATGTCAAATACAAGCTAGGTATCATGTTTAAATAGAAAAGAGAGAGGGATGAGGTGGAAACACCAACCAATAGGAAGGTGACACCTCCTAACCTACTCACTTAATTAAACATTCTTTATTAACGTAAGTAAGATTAATAAAAGGTGTAGCCAAAACCCAATGGGAAAAAGGCCTACACCAATAAAATATCGCAAAACCGTAATGCTAATTATAATATTATCCTCATATTTTTGTGGTATATATAAGGTAATAATAATATATATATATATATCATATATACAAACAAAAAATGAAAGATTAAAATTACATAACCTATTTAATATAAAATCATTCCTTCTACATAAAGAGAAAACAAGAGAGGAATATAAATAGAAAAAAAAGTGATAATGAGATGGAGTGAGAGAGATGGAGGAGAGAAAGAGAGTGAGAGGAGGAGAGAGAAAGAGAGAGATTTTCAATGTTTTCTCTCTTTCTCTCACTCTCTTCCTATGTCTCGGTCTCTCACAAGAGCTTATGGGAATGTCAATCAAGAAAACATACTAAAACTATAGTGTATGTGAAATATTTAAATAATATATTGATCTGATAATTTACTTTTATATCCTAAGAGTATGGTACTAGAGTGTCAATCATAGTCTCAACAACATAATCCAAACTAGTTGGAGTACCTATAATATCAGTCATCATCTATACAAAAAAAATGAGATAATTAAAACATTAATCAATTAAGTAAACATATTAAAAATAAAAACTTAATATTCCTATAGATACGTAAATAAATTATAATCAATTCTATGTGAATGCATACGGTGAAGTAAATATGTGATGCATATTTAGTTGTGTTGACCTAAGGTGTTGAATTAAATTTAAATGGTATATACTATTGTGTAATAGTTTATGATGTGTTGAGATAATTTCATATGGAATATATTTTTGCATACTAGTGTCATGAGGTGCTCAAGTAGCTACAAATGGCATATATTGTTGTGTACTAGGGTTACTAACATTATACTAGGGTGAAACCATTGATGTTACTTATTGTAGATGATATAACTATCGTAAGATGTTCTATTTCTTATTGTCTATATAATTAATGTTGCATATATTTAATACCTATGTCTATGTGATAGTAACACCTAATTATGTGTGTAACTACATAAATTATTATTCTTCTCCTCAAAACCCTAGGTATTATTATGAAGGGTAAAACCCTATAAACACTTGGGAATTGTAATAAGTTGAGTTGAACCCAATCACCCCCATTGATGATTAATTATTGTCTATGTATCCAATAATATGAAGATGAAAATCAAGCCACATGTATTTCCTCCCCTAAATTTTAATGTGTAATTATGATCCTTTTTTATATGAATAAACCTACAATATGGATTTTGATACTTTATAATATTATCCCTTGAATTGGCCTAGTGTGCTTGAGACTTGGTTGATGACTTCTCCCAATGATTGATTTTTATTTTGGGAAGAATAGAGTAGTTTTTCTCAATGTTTAGTAGTTTATGTATTATTGATACATAAGTTCCAAGTTGTTAACAATTATGGGTTTGATTTTTATTTATATGAGTCCACTTGAGTTTTTTCTCACACCACCAATATGACAGGTAAATGGATTGATCCATAGGAATGATTTAGATTTGAAAAATAGTCATTATTGGGTGAGGGTCAATAACATCACCCTCAAGACCATTTCATCATTAAAATTATCAAGGCTTGACATAGGGTCTAGGAGATAGGAATGTGAATTTTATGATCTAGAGGTGTCTGATTAATATATTTAGATAGTTTAACATAGACAAATGTTCTTATAGGTGACTAACATAAAAATTAGTAAAGTTTTTGATTGGTTTCATCATATTTTTGGTGTCTCCTTACATAAATTTATTGAGTTAGATAAAGTATTATTAATTCAATAAATTTAAAATAAAGTCCCAATAATTACATATGAGCATCTACATCTCTACATAAAAAGAAGTTGGAACCAGTTAAGGATTAGATCCTATAATTTAAAACTCATAATAATCAATTGATTTAATAATTGATAAATTTGTAAATAAAATATGTTTTTTTATCATGGTCTTATTTTTCCTCTCAATGATAAATTACTTTATCATACCTTTGAAACATTTCAATATCTTCGAATTGAGACTATGACACTTGAGAAAGATCTAGATTATGAGGAATCTCCTAATTATGGGTATAAAAATACAAAATTCTATCACAAGGGAATAAAAAATGAGGAAATTAATAATAAGATATAAAAAAATTAAATTTTAAATATGGACATAAATAATAAAGTTAAACCAAGAGTGTTACATACTATGAGTCTAGTTAATGTCCTGCTTAAAAGTTAAGAATCAAAAGGATATGAGTTATAATACCAATATTATCATGAAGGAACCTAATACAACTAAGAGTCAACCAATTGATTTTTATAGTATTAAATATCGACCACACATTATTTTTTAGACATTTCTTAATAAAAATATGATCAACTTACCTCCTTACTACTGTCACCTTCCTCATCAACTTGAAAAAATAAAGGAAACATTATTATGGAACTATTATCATATTAATGGAAATTATGATGACCATTTTTATGCATTGCATGACAAAATTTTACATGACTTGAAAAAATAGGGATTATCACATTTAGAAATTTTGACAGTAGGTTAACAAGATCCCCTTCTCTGTTTTCTTTTAATACTCAATCAATGAATACTAAGACATCCAATGATGTTCCCGCAAGGATTCAATGATCCATTAGGTTTATAAAGATGATGTTGATATGATGAGACCTTCCCTTAGTTCACATTATTGAAGGAATGATGTTTCCCAATACGTTCATGTCAAGGAACCAATGAGCATTTAAGCCCTTATTAAAGGAAAATATAGAGAAGGAATTATTGTAGATGATAAGAAACAACACAACACATGCACAATTATATTTATAAATTATTTATGATAGTGATTTAGATGTACATCATACACATGAAAATGTTATGAGCCATGTTATCATTACAATTATTTGGGGCCTAAGATATTTTACACATTGTTAAATATGTAGATAATATTATTGCATGAATAAATGTTACATTATGACAATCATGGTTACAACATATGGGAGCATATTCTTTTAGGATTCATATGACTATCTCCTTTATTTTCCAATATTTTTTACTTAAATATAATAAGTATAAAGAAAGCACAAAGAGGGGCATATTTATGTCATCTCCAACACAAATATGGGTTCCAAAAGGATCATCAATAGTTAAATATCAATAAATGCATCAAGTAAGAAACATTACACAACATAAGAAAAAACATGAGCCTCTCAAAGTTGTTGAGAAAAGGGTTCATAAACTAGTTTCAAATGATCTTACAATACATTCTTATTCTTGAGTGGTGGGTCATAAATCTATTCTCCACCATAGATGATTTATTATAATGGATTCATGGGTTAGTTTCACACATACATGTGTTGTGCTTAAATGTCATACCATTATACACATTCCAATACATAAAAAAGTAGAGGTATATCATCCTCTACATTGAAAACTTTCTTAGTTGGTTTTGACACCTATTTAGGATCATTAGATAGACATGGTTGATACACTCATTTAATAGACACACACACACACACACACACACACACACACACACACACACACACACACTCAATGCATAGGAGAGTATATGATTCTCTTAACTAACCACTTTTACAATAGTTATCACATCATCGAGTCATTCAAGATTCCTATAGGGTATTATCAACTATACTACCTACTAATATAGTACCATAAATAATTAATCATTTTCCAAAATGAACACATGCACCAATATATTCACCTAATATAAAGCAAACCCTACATATTCTTAGACCTTATATAATTAATCATCATATATATAATATTATGAGTAATATCGATAGTTATTATATAAGGAAAGATGGCTTCTTATATTTTTATGCATCCACATTTTTTAGTTTTCACTTGAAAAAGGTGACCCTTACACCAATATGATATACACACTCCCTGTGGTTATCCCATTAATGGGATAACTACTTATCATCTTTTCAAAATTTAAATAAATTGAAAATATAAAAATATTCAAAATATTCAAAAAATAAAAAAATAAGACCAATAATGATATGATTTATAGATTACACTATTTACATATGTTATTTATCACATGTTTTGTAGATGACATATTTTCTTCTATACACATGCATTTTAGTATATATGTGCGTGATGTAAGACATACAGGTCATACTATAGTCATATAAAATGTGAAAATTAGTAACTTAAGTGTGGCTAATGACACCCAACCCATAGGTCTCTCTTGTTTGCTTTCATGACACTCATAGGCATCTTTTTCACTAATTCCTAGTCATCTATATCCTTTTAGACCTAATCCCAGCTCAACTTGACTACTCTTTCCATGACAAATCCATCCCTCTAGGCCCCATCAGTTAAGGACAATAGCACCCAACTTGGACTACAGTGCTAGTTTCACTAGTGTCCGCTTTCGGTGCTCCTATCTAAGTGAATTTTCATCCCCAATAGTCAGTTCATTTTGGTTCCTCATCCTTATCCTTGTCAGGCTAATGTGAGCACATTCAACCCATGACCAATAAATCCATAAAAAATCCCATTCAAAGATCATTTAGAAAGGGTTGGCAATTATCACTAAGTAAGCAAGAATACAATAAAGACCACTTAGGCAATCTTCCATATTCTCTACATATAGCCAACCAATACTATTAAAAGCTTATTCAAATCCTAACACTAGTCCCTAGCCACCTTAAGCACACCTAGTTTTAGCATTTGCATCTTTATACACACTATTTCATAAAGCATGTCAAGTGGGAGAATTACATATGGATTGATCCCTCTTCAGAGTATTATTATGTAGGTAGTGTGCCCACACAAGGGGTGTGGATACACATTCAATGCATCTTAAACACACTAACCCCCCCCCCTATTTTCCAATTTTTTTCAAAGCATAATGGAGTCTTAGGTTTGAAGATTAAATCAGATCTATAGGGAGTTTCGTGGATATTCGATAGGTGAAACTTCACAGATAGGGTTACATAGACACAATGAATAAAAACCAAAAAGCTTAGGTCTCCTAGACAATAGGGGTAGAAGTGGACTATAGTGCTAATGCCACTAGTGTTTTGTTTTGATGCTCCTATCCAATCATAAAATGAAGGCCAGATCCTAATTTGTGATAGTGTCCCAGTCTTGCATAGTGAATTTTAGACTCTATCTTTGACCATCTCAGTCAATTTCCAGCTAAGTCTTATTTTCTATCCCTTATTACTATTTTTAAAAAGGTTAAAATTGCAATCAAATTTACACAAATTAGTTGCTTAATTATTTCATATTTATTTACTAATTTTACTACTTAGACCCTTTAACTAAATTAGGAATAATAAACCAATATTCCTAAAATTGTTAAATCATTTGGTGAACCTGACTTACTTCATTTGCGCATTAAAACTCTAGAAACCCTAGGGTAAATTTCCTTCTAATTTTTCCTATATTTTAATGATATTTTTACGTACATAATAAAATAAAAAATTAGCATTAAATTTTAAATTTTTTTAGTAATTTTAAAATAATTTTCTTTCAAACCTTAGTTGCCCATATTAGGTCCTAGTAATTTTCCAATAATTTTTGGATTTTTTACTAGCATATTAAAATCATAAATTCACCTTAAATTTCAAAATTCAATAGTAATTTTCAAAAATATTTATTTTTCAAAACCCTAGTTGTAACTACTAGGTCTCTTTAAATCACCAATTTTCCAATACATTTATGATTTTTTACTTGCATACCTAACTTATAAATTCACTTTATATTTCAAAATTTCATAGTAATTTTCAAATTATTCATCTTTCAAACCCTATATGTATTTACTAGGTCCCATTGCTTCTTGAGGTATCACCTTACGCCTAAAATCAGATTTCAAAAATGGATCTCACTTATTTTCAAATATTTATTGCATTTTTAGCAAATAATAAGGAAACCATACTTGGTCCTATCATGTACATGAGTGATGATGTTTACCATATGTTAATTCAAAGCTTCATTCTTTCCCTTTCATGCTTAATTTTCATAATAAGAGATGATATTACAAAATTTATTTCTAAAATTTCACAAGATTCCAATATTCATGTAGGATAATTTCCAACTCTATTTTGTTAAAAATATTAGACATATCATAGCACATGTAAAAGCTTTTTATGCATTATTGCACCATTCCATTTTCTTTGCCCTTGCTTTCTATCTCTTATATGGAAAAAATTTCATATTCATCTTGTTAAACATATCATAGCACATGTAAAATATTTTTATGCATTAGTGTACCATTCCATGTTCTCTACCCTTTGCTTTCTATCTCTCATTTGGAATGCTCTTTATAAATATATTGCTATACAACTTATAACTCTATTTTCATGCATTTAATTTCACATTCATGAGTTCTACCTAGATGAATATAACTCATTAGCTACTTTTGAGTGTTTCCCTATCACTAATAAGTGAACACTAGAAGATATATCTATCCCTCCTCACTTAAAACTTGGTACATCTAGCTCTTATCCTGCACCTACTACCAGCTCTATGCCTATAGTATATCATGTGGTACATGATATCACCCAAGTTCATGAAGATAGGTAGGTTGATTACACCCATGGATATAGCTTTATAACTCAAGTTAGTACCCCTTAAGATAAATTTTTAGTTCTCAATCTCCTACAGTAATCAGATATTTATAAATATGTATTATATGCAGCCCTTCGTAATACTGAAATTCTTATTTCTGTTGAACCAACTTATGTTGCCTCTATCCTCAACATAATGTAATGGATTAAAGAGTATATTTCCTTTGAGAAATAAGATTTACCCCTATGACACATCATTGAACAATATCTACCTCTGTATATTCAATTAAGAATTAATGATCTAGGGATAAAAAGAGTGTTAGTTGATAATAGTTCAAGACTCAAAATTTGCAAATTTTTTTTAATTAAACGTCTTAATATACAACCTCAGGATCTAGATGATTTTGACATAAACATTAGAGGCTTTGACAACATCCCATAGAAAGTCATGGGTCAAATAACACTCAATATTAACTTAGGTCCTAAGACATTGCCAACTACTTACCAAGTCATGCCAAATGACCTAAATTATAATTTATTACTTGGTTGGCCTTGGATTTATGATATGGATGAAGTCCCTTCTACACTTCATGCTTGTCTAAAATTTAGTCATAAAGGCTACATCTACACATGCCCAATGAACAATGAACATTTTAAATACTACCAGGTTGTTGAATCTCTATAAAATTATATTTTTCACTTTAATCTTGGTAATATACCTACACAACCCACTACTTATAGTGCACCCTTGGACCATGCAATGTATTAAACAATTCCAAGTTTTGTAATAAAACTGACACTCAATCACTTGTTTACTTCCCCTTTTGAACTTAAATGTCTTAATAATATGGGATATCATGGGAAAGGTCTTGGAAAGCATGAACAAGGAATTATCAATCTTGTAGAGGCATCAACACAACATGGAAGGCAAGGACTAAGATATCAGCTTACCCTTCTTCATGATAAACCTTCTTCTATAGCTTTAAAGCATATAAAGTTTTGTCCACCCATTACATCGGTAGACCACACTATTAATCATACTTCAACATTATCATTGATATATACTGATCTCATTGATGATATAGTTTTACCAGATATGTAACATTAGATGAATTCTCTAACGGTGAATCCCTCTTACAATTTCTTATAGCATATGAGGACCTCCCATCTTGCTATCATAAAAATACATTTCCTCATTACACAAATTCCCATGCATACTTTGGAGAAAATCTAGATTCTCCCCAAGACATACCATTTGATTCCAATGATATTATTCCTACAACCCCATACACACTAGATCATTCCACATTGCTTAATGAGGAAACAATTAATTTTAATTTTGGAATTGATCAAGATCCCTACATTAACTTGTTAGCCCCTACCCTATGAAAGGAAAAAGATATATATATTCATCAAAATTTTGCTTGGTCTTACTTATAAATTCTATGAATTGATACATCTATAGTAGTTCATTAGATTCTCTTATACTTAGATGTTAAACTAGTTAAACAAAAAATTCATAAAATGCATCCTAAGTGGCTTTCTTAGTCAAACATGAGATTAAACACATCTTAGATGTTGGATTCATTTGACCATTAGCACATCCTAAATGGGTTTCTAATATATTCCCCATGGTTAAACCCAATAGATAAATTCATTGTTGTTCTGATTCTTAAGATTTAAATAAAGCATGCCCAAAAGATGATTTTCCTTTACCTAACATTGACATGATCATAGATTCCATAGCTGGGTATAAAATATTATCATTTATGGATGGATTTTTAGGATACAACTAGATCAAAATTGCTAAGGAAGATCAAGAGAAAATATCTTTTACAATACCTTGGGGTATATTTTGTTACATTGGCATGCCTTTCAGATTAAAAAATGCCATAGCCACATACCAATGTACCATGACACATATATTTCATGATTTTATTCACCATAATATTGAGTATTATGTTGATGATATATTATATAAATCCAAATAATGACATCATATTAATGATTTATGAAAACTCTTTTAAAGACTCATACATTATAATGTCTGATTAAACCCAAGGAAGTGTGTGTTTGGAGTTACATCAAGAAAACTCTTAGGCTTAATTATTTCTTAGTGTGGCATAGAGGTTGACCCTAATAAATTCAAATCAATCATCTACATCCACCCCCTACAAACTTAAAAAAACTTGAATCCCTATAAGGCAAGTTTTAATCAGTCAATTGTTTTGTAGCTCAACTTACTGATAAAACTCAATAATTCACTCGATTCATAAAGAAAGATACAAAGTTTATCTGGGACAAAGTTTATCAAGATAAATTTGATACAATCAAGAAATATCCTCTTAATCCACCTATTTTAGTATCACTTGTCCCTGATAGGCCTTTCCTACTATATATCTCAGCAATAAACCATGCATTAGCAGCACTTTTAGCACAACACAATGATCAACACACCAAATGATCAATTTATTACTCTAGTTGCACATTATGTGATTACAAAAAAAAATTAATCCATAATATAAAAATTATGTCTAACATTATTTTTTTTCCACACAAAAACTTTGACATTACATGGTAAATAATGAGACTCAAGTTATCACAAAAGTAAATCCCTTAAATTTTCTCATGGAAAAACCACATCTCTCTAGTCGTATCATAAATTGGGTCATGTTATTAACAAATTTTGACTTTAAAATAGTTCTCCAAAAATTAATAAAGGGACAAATCATTACAGACCATTTGGCAGATGCACCACTCCTAGACACTAATCCTATTAGTCACACATTTAGAGATGATTTCACTACCTATTCTACTCATTTTGATACTTGGACCATGTTCTTTGATGGTTCTCTATGTGCATCTAGTGTGGGGGTAGGTATTGTCTTTGTTGATCCTTCTGGTCACATAGTTCATATTGCATATTGATTAAATTTCTCCTGCATCAACAACACTACATAATAGAAAGCACTTATTTTAGGTCTATTTACCACCTAGTCCTTCCAAATTAGATCTATTCAAGTATTTGGTGATTCCCAAATTATGGTCAACCAAGTCAATAATGTTTATCAGATAAAATAAGAGCATCTTATCCCATACCAAAACATGGTACAAAGTTTATCATCATAGTTTGACTACTTTTCTATAGAAAGTATACCAATAAAAGACAACTGACATGAAGATGCAATGGCAAGTGTTGCATCTTTGATTATTATAAAAATTAACGATGATCAAGATATTTTCACAATTAAATGATTAAAATCACCATCAATATCTAATGTGTATTTGATTACACTTTCATTTTAGCCACTACATGTAGTTTTGCAACTCTAAAATGGTTCTCTGATATCTATAACTTTCTAAACAAATCTATTACACCTAACACTTTTTCAAGAAATGATAAATTAAAGTTACACAAACAAGCACTCCATTATAATATCATTGGTGGAGACCTTTTTAAATTATCCTTCGATAGATAACTGCTTTGATATTTAACATCAGTAGAAGCCAAAATTTCTCTTACACAGATACATAATAGTGAGTGTGGTGGTCACTTCAATGGAAAAGACATGTCACAAAAATTACTTCTATAAGGGTACTACTAGCCCACCATAGAATATGAATGTTTACAATATGCAAAATTATGTGATAAATGTCAATAACACAGTAAATTATAACATAAACCATCACAATAATTGTATCCTATTGTCTCTTCATGGCCATTCATGTTATGGGGATTTGATCTTATTGGAAAAACTAACCCTAAATCTACCAATGGACATAAGTTCATAATCACAACCATATAATACTTTACCAAATGGGTAGAATTTGTTCTACTTCAATATACTATAGGTGAGGACATTTGTAGCTTTCTCATGGCTCATTATTTTATGCTTCAGCTTGCCTGAAACCATCATTTTTGATAATGGAACATTATTGAAGAACAAAAATGTTAATAAATTTTACACAAAATATAATATTAAACACAAATTTTCAACTCCATATTACCCACCAGGAAATGGTCAAGTAGAGGATATCAATAAAACCATCAATAACATTTTGAGTAAAACAATGACTAAATTTGGATATGATTGGCACAATCAACTAGTCTTTAAATTATTGTAATATCACAAAATTATTCATATTCCCAAAGGAGCCACTCCTTATTCACTTATTTATGGCACAAAAGTAGTTTTACCATTGGAATTAGAAATCACATCTCTTTGTGTCTCTCTTAAAGGTATTCTCACTAATGACTAGTATCGTGAAAAGTATCTACACCATCTCGAGCAGTTAGACCATACATGAATTAAAGTATCAAAACATCTTAGAATCTACCAAAAATGTATATAAAAATCCTAAAACAAATGATTTCATGCAATAGAATTTGAAGTTAATGATCTCATCCTCAAATAAAATCTTTGTAATGTCAATACCAAAGAAGAAATCAAAAGAAAATTCAAACCAAATTGGCTAGGTCCATACATTATTACCAAAAATATTATCCCTAAAGTGTATATTATAGCCTCACTTAAAGGAAATAATCTCAACAATCCAATGAATATTATGCATCTATGTATATTCCATGTCTAGCATTTCATTTCACACATTGTATTCTACATATTTTTTCAAAATTACCTATACATAGTTTCTCAATATTTCTTGTACATAATATACTTATGATTGATTTTACATAGCTTATATCCAAAAATACCCAAAATATTCAAATATTTCAAAATATAAAAACAATTAAATAATTCAAAAAACACTAAAAATATTTTGATTGTATGCATCATCCATGCTTTACATTTCTAATATTATGCTAGACTTACATTTATTATTTTATGCTATTGTTTGTCAATTTATCTACATTACCATGATTCACTTGATCTTCTTTGAGTGTGTGCAGTGACATCAAGATCCTTGATTGCTTTACTCTACCCATTGATGGGGTATCCTACTTCTACATTCGAGACACACATCGATACACATACCCACGAAGGGCATCTTCTACATGACTACACCATCTAAGTTATGTCATTCCTACACCACACACTCTATTTATCATGTTGATGTACATTACTTACTAGATTACATATATTACTCTATCAACATTCCACTAGTATATAACACTTGTGTATTTCTTAGAATATACCTAGTCTTGTACTCCCTGTATTTAATACTTTCACATTCTTACTTTGATTAATTAGATGTGATTGTATTTCCATTTTTACATGATTTCCTTTCTTTCTTTGTGTAGCTAGATGTGATTGCATTTCTCAGTTCTATTTTTGTCTCATGTATGTGCCTTAGGACATTTGCCAATGTCTTTTGCTTCTATTATTGTGTGTGTCTTATGACATTTACCAATGTCTTTTTCCTGTACTCTTCTATGTGATTATGGCTTTCATGCCAACATTGTCTATTTTATTATATGTGTCAATGGTATTTGAGCATGCCTTGTATGCTTTCTTTCTAATTTGAGTGACATGTGCCCATATCCCTTGTTTTCTTGGCCCCTTGACCACTCTTGTATGCTTCTTGCTTCTTGCCTTATATGTTTGTTGCTTGAATTTTTTTTCAATTGTTTGCAATGCCATGATCCACATCATGCATTACCTTGTTTTATTGGATGCCATGATGGAAATCATGCTCCATCCCTTCTTGACAACTAAAAATTAACCAGACTTCTAGTTGCAATTCAGTATATTGCACATGTTATTACATTGTTATATCTATCTAGGCATACCTATGTTGATCTAACAATTTCTCATTACAAACCATGTTATATCTTGATAAATCTTCTTGATTATCATTGTTATATCATGTATCCTTTTAGCATAACACACTTTTAGGGCTCTTTATTGTAAGGGAAGTCATTGCAGGGTTTCATTCCTACCCTTAGAAGAGGGGGAAATAAATAGGAATTTTATCACAAAAATCAAAGCTCCTAATGATCAAAAATCCATCTTTCATAACACCTAGAACAACAACTAGACATCAAACCAAATAGAATAGACTAGGTAGATAGTGAAAATGTCTGAATAGTCACCAAATTTGGCCTAGGAAAATAGTGCCTAGATTAGAATATAGCTTCAAGCTCTATAGTGTCCAATTTTGGCACTCATGTCTAAACAAAAGAAAAACCAAACTTTCTAGAAGCAAGCAAAAAAGTAGGTTCAGCTACAATTTTACACATACCAGTTCAATATTAGTAGTTTTTAGTATACTTTTACTCAAAGAATATATATATAGGGGGCATCATGCTTAGCATGATGGCTCTAACTTCTAGTTTTAGGTAAGACAGTTGATATAAATTCCAAGATAAGAATCCATGTTTCAGACACTAGTGATTAGGGGTAATATACATGACACATTTATTTTCTTTTCTTTCCAAGTTCAGTATTACCTAGGAATTCTCAATAGTTATGTGCCTTCTTCCATCTATAGGTGATTGGCATAATTTTGGAGTGGATTTCATACAAGTCTAACTTCCACATTTTGGAGTGGCTTTCATATAAGCCTAGTTCACTAGTTTTGGAGCGGCCAAGAGTGGCCTAGTTTCTAGCATACATTCGGTTATCCATAGTAACATTATTAAATCATAGCATATTTATGGGCTTCAAGATCAATCTCATACAACACACATTTCATACTGGTATCAGTTCATAGCTTCAATTCATAGGGTAATGATGGAGCCAAAGGACTAGCTAGCCATTGTATTCTTGAGTCACCTATTTAAATAGATTAGACACACAGTATAAACATTGATCAACACATGTATGACCACCTAGCTTCACTTAGTGGGTGATGATAGAGCCAAAGGACCATCCTTTGCATTCTTGAGCCACTTTTGAGGAATTGAGCACTCAACTTTATTCATGATATTACTCTTGATATATCATCATCCAACATTATCTAGCATCACTCAACATCACAATAGGTTTTATATTGGTCCACATACCTATTGATGTATACTCATTCCTTTCTCTTCCTTTTTCTCTTACCCAAATTTATACATTCTTATTTTAGATATAGCATATCTAGTAAGAACTAATCTAATTTTTGTTTTTATTAGAGTTTTACATTTCATAGTGTGCTCTTTATACACACCCCTAGCATCGCACAAGCTTTATGGGCTTCAAAATTATAGGTAGGTTTAGGTACACTTTCTATTTTTATTTTATCTCAGTGTTTCACTTTGTTTCATTATTAGAATAAAGGGGGGGCAAATGTATTCATATAAAATGTGAAAATTGGTAACTTGAGTGTGGCTAATGACACCAAACCCATATATACCTTTTACTTACTTTCATGACCCTCATAGGCATCTTTTTTAATGATTCTCAATCATCTGTAGCTTTTTAGACCTAATCCCAGCTCATCTAGACTACTATTTACATGACAAATCCATCCCCCTAGGCCTCATCAGTTAAGGATAATAGCACCCAACTTGGTATACATCACCAGTGCCACTAGTGTCCACTTTTTGTACTCTTGTCCTAGTGTATTTTTAGCCCCAACAATCAATTTCTTCTAGTTTCTCATCCTTCTCCTTGTTGGTCTAATGCGAACAAATTCAACCCATGACCAATAGATCCCTATAATATCCCATTCAAAGATCATTTGGAAAGGGTTGGTAATTATCACTAAGCAATCAAGAATATAAGCAAGACTATTTAGACAATCTTCCCTATTCTCTGCATACAACTAGCCAATACCATTAAAATTTTATTCAAATCCTTACACCAGTCCCTAGCCACCTCAAGCACACCTTTTTTTAGTATTTTCATCTTCATACACACTATTTCACAATGCACATCAAGTGGGAGAACTACATATGGCTTGATCCCTCTTCAGAGTATTGGTACGTAGGTAGTGTGCCCATACAAGGGGTGTGGATACATATTAATTACATCTTACACACACTAACCCTACAAATTTTCTCAAAGTTTATCAAATCATTGGAGTCTAGGGTTTCAATAATAAATCAGCTCTACAATGAGTTCCACAGACATCTAGTAGGCAAAACTTCATAGGTAGGGTTACACAGACACAGTAAACAAAACCCAAAAAGCTTAGATCTCCTAGATAATAGAGGTAGAAGTGTACTATAGCGCTAGTGCCACTAGTGTCTTGTTTTGGGTCCAATCATAAAATGAAGGCTATATTCTGATTTATGATAGTATCCCAGTCTTGTATAATGAATTTTAGACTCTATCTTTAGCTATCTCAGTTAGTTTATAGCAAAGTCTTATTTTTTATCCCTTATTACTATTTATAGAAAAGTTAAAATCACAATAAATTTTATACAAATCAGTAACTTAATTTTTACATGTTTATTTACTTATTTTAGTACTTAGAGCCTTTAACTATATTAGGAATATTACACCTATATTCCCAAAAATGTTAAATCATATACCTAGACATATAGATGTTTAACTTTATTATACATAGGTATCATGACAATGTTGGGGGCATAATATTCAATCAGTAACACTATTATAGGTTATATATTTTTGTGACTTTTTACCCCATTGAGCTATCTAGATTGCTTACATGTGCCTTTATAGTTACTCAAATTTTACATAGTTCTACATGAATATGCTACTTCACTACATATTTTTACATTAATATATATAAATAGTTTAGATTAGTTTTTACTTTTTCTATGCTTCATTGATATTGTTACTCTTGCATGATATGTTAGTCATTGTTTGTCTATTGTGTATAACCTTTGGCATTTTGTGTGAGATATTCATTTTTCCTTTGGTTTCAACATATGTATGTCCCTTGTTTACATCCCTTAGCCTTGTGTGTGGAGAATTCATTCTCCCTTATATATGGCCCTTTGCCTTATTTTTTGTGACATCTTTATGTCCCTCATTTGTGGGCTTTGGCCTTGTGTGTGACATTGCATTCCTATGAGTGGATTAATCTAGGATATTTTGTTGATATTATTGCATTTTTTAGGTTTGTTGATATTTTTGAGATTCTAGATATCATGTTCCATATCACACACATTCCCCTTGTGTGTGGTGCCATGATTTTCATCATGAACCTCTTTATTGCATAGGTTTATTCAATTATTATATCAGTTATGGTTACTAATGTATGCCTAATTGATATACCTCTCTTGACATGACACTTGTATTCCCTACATTAAACATGTTACAAACATGCTTTGATGAAATATACATTACTACAATAACATATTATCCACTTACTGACATGGCTATACATTATTACACCTATATACATGACATGATACAAGGTAAGTGCATAAAGTTGGGGGACAAAAAGTGGCCTACCCATGGACATGATTTTCTTGAAAGTTTAGAAATTTAAACTTCTGTAGATAATTTGAAATATCTACACTCCAAATTTAAAGATGGTGTAAGAAAATGAATGTATCATTTCAAGTCTAGTTTCCAAAACACTAAAAAAATTTAAAAATGGTTAAGCATAACTAGGTCAAACATCTAAACTTTGAAGAGGAACTCCTATTTTTTCAAAAAATAGAGTAGATAGATGGTCATGTAGTGTACCATTTTTTTAGCGGCATTTAATATTATTTGAAACCCTTTGGGAAAAATTTAGATAACATCTTCTAGTTTGTGACCTATATTTTTTTATATCTTTTAAATGAATACATTTTTATTAACTTTTCAAGTAAACAAATATTGAAAACGGACAAAAAAATGGATAGTCATCCATGCGATGCACTTAACTACCTCAATAAAAAATGAAAATCAATTTGTTTTGAATGTGTGTAGAAATAGGCCTAGTGTTTGACCATATAACTTGTTTTTCACTTGTATCAATGAAATAAAAATTATAATAACATGTATAGGCATGTATTTTTGTGGCATTTATTGGCCTAAAAAATTTATAGTTAGAAATAAACATAGTTTGAAAATTTAAATTAGTCCAACTATTATAAAAATCATTTTTTTGTAAAGAGGAGAGCATGCTAGTCATGATAGTATTAGGTTTTTAAATTTTCAAATTAAAATTATTAGTTTATTTGAAAATCAAATTTTAATTTTGTTGGTTTTTATCATAACTCTCAAAACTTGGTTGTCCATTAACAGTCCAAGCCTTTAGCCCAAGAATCCAAGCCATTCCTAAGCTAAAAGGCATGGGAATTAAATTCAAATTCAAATAGCATGATTAATTTAATAACATGATCATGTTATTAACATGATATAATTATTAAATTAATTTTTAATGTAATCACTTTATATATTCTCAACACCCTAAAACCCGAATTTATATTTTGACCTACTAAAGGAGCCATTAGGCCTTGTAGTCTTAAGATCAAAGTTTGGTTGATTAATATTTTCTTTAGGACTAATATTATTGTTAATATTTGATAGAATTGAATGATAATTTGATATGTATTAACTTATGAATCAATTTAATTTTCATTTGACATGATTTTAATCTTCCTTAAAATGCAGACAATCCTAGTTCATCCTAGACAGAGTCGAGAAGTCAAAAATT
Organism: Torreya grandis; assembly: GCA_037957365.1. Lineage (NCBI taxonomy): Eukaryota > Viridiplantae > Streptophyta > Pinopsida > Cupressales > Taxaceae > Torreya > Torreya grandis. The sequence goes on from JARHVA010002062.1 coordinate 1,352,774, forward strand.
GGGTTTTGGTGATCCATTGATATAAATCACTCATAATTTGGTAGATTTGATTTATATTTAATTTTATACATGATTAAATAAATTATATTGTCCAAAAATCAATGGGAGTACAAGGATCATCTGACTGAGCACTAATGGACCTAGAGTATTAGGTTTGAAAGAGAGTTCAATGATATTATAAATGTTTAAGGATTAGTTATTTGAAAGTTGGTATTTTAAAATTAATTTTTAGTCTTAAAAATATTCAAATTTTTCTTTAAAACAAAAAAAAATAAATCAAAGGTCATTGTATTTTGTGTTAAGAGTATATACAATCCTAAAAGAGGCTGAATTTGGTTAAACAAGACTGCGTTAGGTTTTTTGGATAATTGGTGATGTTTGGAACTTGTAAAAAACTTTTATAAACTTTGTATTATTATTTTAATCTCTAATAATACTATTTGAGTCAGTAAGTTAAGTTATCTAAGGATCTATTTTCAATGTATATCAATGAGTTAGTACCGTATTTTACATATAATAAGTTGTCTTTTGTCAAGTTCAGAGATGTCACAAACATACATGATGCCAACACACATGCCTTAAAATATAATTTATTTTATCATAAGATGTCATAAAATGATTTTTTTAAACCTATGGCCAAAATGTATCATTTGGAGTACTAATCTAGCTATGCATTTGAAGTAAATTAGGGTTATTTTGAGTCCCTTCAACCTAATTGCATGACTATAAACTATGATCTAGGAGTTGATCAGCTCCAATTTCATTAGCTTAGTTGAATCAAAGAAACATAATTTATTTATATGTAATTTATACATGTATATAATGTGGTTTTGAGCTCAATAAACTTGAAGTCATTAGCTAATGAATGCAAATGTTGATTAGTTTAATCATGGAGATAATTAGGATCAAGATGAGCCATGCGAACATTTTTTAAATTATATATTCAATATGATTTATATTGAAATTAACCCTAATTTCACGTCATATATAATTAACCAAAGATTTTATTCATTTAATCTAGGAGGCATTTAAAGCCAATTTGGACCCCTTAAAGAACAAGATATGATTTGGGGCAAAATTAAAAGTTTGATTCTATCATGAATTAATCCAATTAGTCAAATTATGCAATTAGGGGTGTTATTTCAAAAAAATTGATCCCCCTAAACCAAATTTATGGCTCAATCAATTGTATAACATGTGTGTAACATGTATGTCTTAACTGACCTAACTTTTATCAAAAATGCAAACATGTTCAGGTAATTCTCACAAATAGGTGAACAAGCAACTCACATTTTCTTCAATTAACTTAGTTATTGGACCCTATATATGATTTATTAAACCATAAACCCTATACCATTTAACTTAAACCCTAAACCATTTACCTTAAACCCTAAGCCATAAGCCTTAAACCCTAAACCCTTTAAATTATAAACCCTAAACCAATAAATTTAGACCCAATTAGCATCCTTTATATATAGTAATAATTAGGTTCATAGGGATGAAATTGGTCAAAATCACATCACTCATTACTATAATTCACTTTTTAGGCTCAATATATGATGATGTGGGGGATAATTGATCCCAAAATCACATTATTTACTCACATATCTAGGTTCAAGGAGCTCAAATTTTCCCCAATCACCATCATGATTATACCTTATACACCCTAAAAAATATACCCTAATCCCTAATCCATAAACTCTAAACCATAAATATAAACTCTTTAAACCTTGAACCAATCATATTATCCCAAATTAGCATCATTTAGACTAAGAATTAAGTTTACATGGCTCAGTTTGGCCTAAATCACATGACTAATTACCCCATTTGACTATTTTACTCAATTTACATGATAACATGGCATATAATGGAAACCCAAAAATGCATTCTATTGTCACAAATAGGTCCAAGTGATTCAAGTTATCCTCAATTATCTTTGTAATTGACCCTATGTACCCTAAACCATATATACATTAAAACCTAATCCATAAACATTATACCCTAAATTGTAAACCATAAAATTTCCCTCTTTACCAATTGATTTAGTCCCAATTAACATCCTTTGCAACAAAAATTAGGTTTTAACATGGCATAGAGTGATTAGACATTATATACAGGTCCTTAAACCTAAACCCTATGCCCTAATCCCTAATTTCTAAAACATAAATTATAATCCCTATGCCCTAATACCCACTACATATTGAAAACATACATACCTTATGATATAACTAATTTTATCATAAGATGTCATAAAATGCATTTTTTAAACCTATGGCCAAAATTTAGCCTTTGGAGTACCAATCTAGTTGTGCATCTAAAGTAAATTAGGGTTATTTTGAGCCCCTTCAAGCTAGTTAGCCAAAGAGGAGGTTAGGTGAATTTTTTAATTGAGGATGCATTTAATTCAAATTTTAACCCCTTCAAGATCAAGATATGATTTAGGTCAAAATTAAAAGATTGATTCTATCATGAATTGATCCAATTAGTTAATGTGTGTAATTAAGGGTTTGATATGGGCAAAACTGAGCCCCTAAACCAAATTTATGTATCAATCAATTTTATAACATGTATGCAACATGTACATTATATAATTGACCCTGATTCTTTTATAAATTCAAACATGAAGGTGATTTTCATAAATATGTGAACAAGAAGCTCAAATATTATTCAATTACCTTAGTGATTGGACCCTATATCTGATATTTTAAGCCCTAAAACTTGTACCATTTAACTTTAACCCTAAACCCCATACCATTTACATTAAACCCTAATCCATAATCCCTAAATCCCAAACCCTTTAAATTATAGACCCTAAACCAATAAATTTATCCCTAATTAACATATTTATATATAATAAGAATTCAGTTCACAAGGATGAACTTGGTCAAAATTACATCACTCATTAAACCATAATTGACTTAATTGGCTTGATATTTGATGATGTGAGGGCTAATTAAGCTCAAAATCACATTCTTTACTCATAGATATAGGTTTAAGGTGCTCAAATTTTACGCAATTACCTTCACAATTGTACCTTATATACCATAAAACCTATACCCTAAGCCCTAATCCTTAAATTTCCTAATCCCCAAACTCTAAACCATAAATATAAATTCCTTAAACCTTAAACCAATCATTTTAGCCCAAATTAATATCATTTACACTAAGAATTAAGTTAAAAGGGTTTAGTTTGGCCTAAATCACATGACTGATTACCCCAATTGACTAATTCACTCAATCTACATGATGACATCTAGGGTATAATGATAACCCAAAAACACATTCTATAGTCACAAATGGGTACAAGTAATTTAAATTTTCCTCAATTATCTTTTTGATTGACCCTTTTTACCCTAAATCATATATACATTAAAACCTAAGCCCTAAACCATAAACCTTAAACACTATACCATAAATCATAAACCATAAGATTTTTTTATTTACCAATTGATTTAGTCCCATTTAACATCCTTTGTAGTAATAATTAGGTTCACATGTCATAGAGTGATTAGACATTATATACAAGTCCTTAAACCTAAACCCTAAACCCTAATCCCTAATCCCTAAAACATAAATTATAAGCCATATGCCCTAATGTCTACTACGTGCCACAAACATACATGCCTTACAATAAAACTAATTTTATCATTAGATGTCATAAAATGCATTTTTTAAACCTATGGCCAAAATTTAGCCTTTAGAGTACCAATCTAGTTGTACAAATAAAGTAAATTGGGGCTATTTTGAGCCCCTTCAACCTAATTTCATGACTATAAAATTTTATTTGGGGGTTGATCATCTCTATTTTCCCCAATCACCATCATGATTGTACCTTATATACCCTAAAACCTATACCAAAATGCCCTAATGCTTAAATTTCCTAATCCCAAAACTTTAATACATAAATATAAACTTTTTAAACCCTGAAACAATCCTTTTAGCCCAAATTAACATCATTTAGGCTAATAATTATCCTTATGACTGACCTTATGTACCCTAAACCTAAGCCCTAAACACTATACCCAAAATAATATCCTTTATAGTAAAAATTAGGTTCACACATGGAATAGATGAATTGGACCTTATATACACCCTTAAACCTAAACCCTACATTCATTAATTCCTAATCCCTAAAACATAAATTATAATCCCTAAACCTTAAACCCTGTGCACTAATGCCTTAATCCCTAATCCAAAATCCCTAATCTATATTAAGTATAACATGATCACATTATTTAATAAAGTGATTATGTTATTCTTAATATAGACAACACTCGGTTCTCAATGCCAATTTCTAACCCCAAATAAGTATTAAGAATAACACAATCATGTTATTAGATAACACGGTCACATTATTCTTAACATATGCTTATCAATATGTATGTTGAAGCAGAACCTAGTATGATAAATAATGCAGTCATGCTATGTAATAATATGATCATGTTATTCTTAACATACGCTTCTCAGTACGTATGTTGGAGTAGAACCTAGTATAAAAAATAATGTGATCAAGTTATTATTATTATAGACTAAGATCAGTTTTTAACATCTATTTTTAACCTAAATAGATAATTTTATCTCCACAAACATTTTCTATGTACTTATATGGGATCATTGATACCTGTGTACTTGACCACACCTTTGAAAAGTTGTCAATTGTCCTTTATGGGTGATGGATCATGTTTGAGGAAGAGGAAAATGTTTAAGAACAAAACACCAGAGGAATTAGAAGATTTGAGAGAAAAATGCAAGATTTAAATGCAAAAACGTCATGATAAACAAGGTACAAACCCTAATATTGATAAACCAAATGCCATAAATAATGAGCCAATTGACAATAATGAATTAAAAAATGATTAAATTGATTATAATGAATTGAATAATGATGAAATTGACCATAATAAAATCAATAATAATGAAATTGACAATAATGAATTAGATAATGTTGGAAGTTTACATTCAAAGTTCTAAGTTTTTTATTATTGATGATGAGTATGTGTATGATGCTTCACCCCTCATGAATGAATACAATTTGTGGAAAAAAATAATGATTAAATTAACCATCAATAAAATTTCATGGAAACATATAATGAAAAAATAAATAATGAATAAAATGTCATCCCACCTCTAAATAATGAAAGTAATAATGATTTTGAAACACCCTCTCAACAAATTCTAACATTAACAACACCTCCAAGAATTTTGCATAGAAAATACAAGTACTTAATCAAAGTCAATGAAAATATTTTAGAACCAATGCATAAAAAAATGTTTGATCGCCATTCAAGAAGACTGGTTCAACAAATTTTGGATATTTTCTTTCATAATTTGGATTATGATAGTCAAAGATGTCAATTATTTATTTCATTGATAAAATTGATTAAGATGAGACCTATAATGTACACATTAGTACTAAGAACATCTAACATGGATGATGAAAACAATGAAATTATTGAAAATTCACATGATGCATATCATATTGTAGGCCCAAAATCATGCACCCAAGATTGTAATGTTGCCTGACGTATACTTACAACTTGTGTAGTAAGTGACAAAACAAGGACAAAATGAATGGATTCAAAAATAATCCAAACACTTAATATAAACAAAAATAATAATAATGAAATCAATTAAAATACGTGAAAGACTTAATGAACCTAATACTAATGAGCTCTGAGCATTCTTTGGTAGACTTCTCTAAAAACACAAGGCTATAGCCAATACTCTCAAAGAGTTACTTCCTCAATTTTAAAAATCAATATAAGAGTTTTTCCCAATGCAAGACATGTGGTGAAAAGAAGATTTGGTTCTTGTAATCATGAACCATATCCAAAACATTTATTGAATATGAATCAAACGTAATTGTACTTAAATTTTTGGAAAGACATCCACAAATTTCTATTTTTCAAACATATTTTTAGATGGCCAAACCTTTTTATGTAAAAATAAATCACACATACACCACTTGTTGTAGGCAACATGTTGAATTTTCAATACATTGTGATGGTTTTTTTCATTTTCATTGTACTTTGGATACTAACAATATTTTTTAGGAGTGTGGCATTGAATTGCCACCAAAATCAGCCAAGGAATTTATTCTAACTATCTTTTACAAAAGATTGGATGGATAATTATTTTACAACAAATCATGTTTAAGTAGAAATTGTAGCATTTGTGGTGGATTGCCAAAATAAAAAAAATGTATCCATGAGGAAATTACAAGTGTAATTGGATAGGAATTAGTTAGTTTAAGCAAATATAAATCAATGACTTATCAAGTAAAAGATGGAAAATAATCTAAAAGGTGTGAGCTTGTTACAAAAAAGATACATGTTTTCAAATTTTTGGTCAAATTTAGGGAAAAGATTATTTATGAGTAGGCAAGGCACACACACAAGGCTATATGGTTGGATGAACATTTAAATATAAGAAAGGATACATTCTCACTTGGTTTGATTATTTCAGTTGTTGATTTTGCTGAAAATTACATATTCAAACCCCAAATGGAAGTTCAATCATAGAATTACAACTCATCACAAGCTACCATATTTATGCATATATCATTCATGCATGTACCTGATAGTATAGAGAAATAATGGAAAATATTAAGGGAGTACCATTTCTATATCAGAAATGGTTGATCACATTGTTTAGAGTATGTGCAAGGTTGTTTTAAAAATTTATATGAATAATTGAGTTAGAGGAACATTACTTCAATAAACATTATATTTGGTCAAACAATTATACATCATAATTAAAAAATACACGGATGTTTTATTGGTTGAGTAGGATGCATGTTACCACTAGTGTAAAACACATTTGGAGTTTCATCTAGGCTGGCCATGAAAAAGGAGAGCATGATAGTGCTGGAGCATGTGTAAAAAGAGCTATTACAAGGGAAAAGTTTAAATTTGAAGAGTGTGTTCATTTGAAAAACTATGGTTGAATGGTGTAATGAGAACATGTGTCATGATGCTCAACAAAATTATACTATTCATATACATTTCTATTTAATGGAGGAAGAACACTTGGCAAAGTATGAGGATTGTATGACTCTAATAGGTTCAAGTGACCTCCACTCATTTTGTAACTCAAATGTAAGTTCTTGGACTATTCATATGAGACACTTGGCATGTTTCTATTCTACATGCATGGACTTTATTTAGAATGAGTGTGAGTCATAAGAGTGGGTGGATTATTGGAGTTCCAAACCTCTAATTCCAATCAACACATATTAGGTTCTAACAACATTACAATTTACAAATATGACATCATTACATGACTTTGACCATGTATCTAATCTAACATAGCCAGGTAGAATACTTCTTCATTATGTATGATTTATTCTCATTATATATCTTGATATTGTCGCTAAAAATGGTTTTTGGTGACACAAGGCATGATTTTGTAGTTATTATAGATGAGGACAACAAAGAGGGCATTGATTACTACTTGTGTCGGTGTGTAGAGAGAAAGAAAAAATTGACTTCCCTAGTTATAGATGGATAAAACATTGACTATCCCATTGGGTTAGTGGTATTCACTGGAACTTGATTTTGATGATATCCTATAAAATATTTAGATCAATGGTTGTTTGAAGAGTTTGAAATGCATAAGAAGATACTGCACTATTCAAATTGGATTCTTGAAATGAATATTTAATTACAAAAATATCATGGGAGGTCATTAAATAGGAAACTATGGAAAGTTTGGGAGTGAGACTATGGAGATATTCTTGATACTATCAAGGTTAGAGTAGATCCTAGTGGTTCTTTGGATTTAAATACGTAGGTATGTTAAATTTAAAAATGTAGATGTAATCAATTTTACCAATTTACTTTATTTTTTACGTAGCAGATATAAATTTCATTTTTAATTACTGACTAACACTATTTTTAGGTTAGTGGTGCTAGATAATATTTCACCTTCATGTGGTTGACACTGTCAGTAAATAATTATATATTCTTGAAGTTAATATAAGGTCAGGTTAGACATAATCAAATCTTAGGTTGTATGTTATTAAAGCTCAGGTTAGACGTAATTGAATCTCAAGTTGTATGTTATTAAAGCTCAAGAAATAACTTACAATTTTCATTTTATGTGTTTGAACTTAGGTTAAAAATGTATTTTACTTGTATTGGGAAGTGCATTCTTGAGGCTAAAATGGGTAGTGGGTTTGTTCATCAGAGATAATGAAAGGCCAATAACCTAGTCTTATACATTATTTACCCCCCCCCCCCAATATGTGTTTTAAGTGTCATTTTTTAGTGAGGAAGCAATGAAACTAGAGTTATACAACCACAACTTAAACTTTGAAAACATTTATTGTCAGTGTTTTCATGCTTCGAAATGGTAGTGAAAATTCACTTATAGGTGGATTTGAACATCATAGAGATGTGATAACATGTAATTTTACTCTATGAATGTGATCATAGTTATAAATTCTAAGCTAAAGGTCCCAAAGGTATAAATGTTAGTTGGAGCTCAAGAAGTTATTTAATCCCAGAAAATTGCATTTTTAGACCTCTCACTGTAACTTGTCGAATGAATTTATCTCAAGGCTTCCACTTTATTGATCCAAGGTGAAATTATAGGGATTAAATATTCAGGGGAGGGATCTTACATTTCATGAAAATAACTTACATTTTTTATTTTATGTGTGTTTGAACTCAGGCTAAAAATTACAGTTTTCTTGTATTGGGAAGGGTGTTCTTGAGGTCAAAATGGGTCGTGGGTTTGTCGATCGAGCTTGATTGGAGGCCAATAACCTAGTTATAGATTTTATCCACCCCTTAGACATATTTTAAGTATCATTTTTTAGCCAAAAAGCATCAAAACTAGAGTTTTGTAACCACAACTTAAACTTTGACAACATTTGTTGTCAGTGTTTCTGTGTTCCAGAATGGTAGTGAAAATGCACTTATAGGTGGATATAAATGTCATGGTGGTGTGATAACATGTAATTTTACTATCTAGATGTGATAAAAGTAATATATTCTTAGGTGGAGGTCTCTGAGGAAAAAATGTCAGTTGGAGATCAAGAAGTTGCTTGTTCAATGCCAAAAGGTTGCATTTTTGGACCCCTCACTGCAACTTGTCTAATAGATTGATCTTAAAGCTTCAATCTGAGTGATCTAATTTTTAATTATAGGGATTAAATAAGACATATAGGGATCTTATGGTTCATGAAAATGAATTACAATTTTCATTTTATGCATGTTTAAACTTAGGATAAAAAATTGCATTTTTATTGTATTGGAAAGGGTGTTATTGAGGTCAGAATGGGTGGTGGGTTTATCGATTGGGCCTGATGAGAGACCAAGAACATAGTACTAGATTTTATCCCCCATATAAATTTTTTTTAGTGTCATTTTTTAGTCAGGAAGCATTGAAACTAGAGTTCTACAACCACAACTTAAACTTTGACAACATTTATCATCAGTGTTTTTGTGCTCTGGAATGGTAGTGTAAATGCACTTATAGGTGGATTTAAACATAGTGGAAGTGTGATAACATGTAATTTTTACTATCTGTTTGTGATCAAAGTGATATATTATTAGGTGGAGGTCTCAGAGTCAGAAATGCCAATTAGAGCTCAAGAAGTTACTTGTTCAATACCAAAAAGTTACATTTTTGAACTCCTCACTACAACTTCACCAATGGATTACTCTAAAATATTAAACTTGAGTTATATGGGGTGAGATTAAATTTATTAAATAGGTATGGGAGGTATATAATGGTTCATGTAAATGACTTAAAAAATATATATGGGTGTTTGAACTTAGGCTTAAAAAATGCATTTTTTAAGTATTGGGAAGGGCATTCTTGAGGCCAAAATGGGTGGTGGGTTTATCAATTGAGCCTAATGAGAGGCTAATAACCTAATCCTAGATGTTATTTTCATCCCACTCATACATGTTGGTAGTGTCATTTTTTAGTCAAGAAGCATCAAAACTAGAGTTTTATAACCATAACTTAAACTTTAATAATATTTGTTGTCAGTGTTTCCACGCTCCAGAATGGTAGTGAAAATGCACTTCTAAGAGGATTTGAATGTTTTGGAAGTGTGATAACATTTAATTTTCTTATATGGATGTGATCCAAGAGATATATTCTCAGGTGAAGGTATCGGAGGCAGAAATGGCAGTTGGAGCTCAAGAGGTTGCTTGTTCACTACCAAAAAGTTTCATTTTTAGACTCATCACTACAACATGTCCAACAGATTGATCTCAAAGCTTCCACCTAATTTATCTAAGGTGAAATTATAGGGATTAAATATGTAAGTTATGTATCTAATGGTTCACTAAAATGACCTATTATTTTTATTTTACGTGTGTTTGAATATAGGCTAAAATTTTGCATTTTTTTGTATTGGGAAGGGCATTCTTGAGGCCAAAATGGGTGATGGGTTTATTGATCAGACCTGATGGTAAACCAAGAACCTGAGACTAGATGTTATCCTCCACCCCAAACATGTTGACAGTGTCATTTTTTAGTTAGGAAGCATCAAAACTATAAGTCTACTAAATTCTCAGCCTACAGAACATGTTAAAACTTGGGTAAGATAAATTTTTGGTTGATTTGAGTTATATAAAATTGGGTAAGAGTTATAACATGTTACAATTGCTAAAATACTAATATAAACATAATTTTTTTGAGATACAAACTCTGTGTTGATAAATTGACCTATAAACGTAATGAGTAATTGACCTATTAACCTATTAGGTGGTATTAAAGGATGATAGAAGGTGATGCAAAGACATAGTTTGAAATGGTTAGGTGAGAGAATTTGTATTAAAAGGTCTCATAATTCATTTCAAATGTATTTTAATACATGTCATTTAAAAGTTATAAATTTGATGACACTTAAGAATCATGTTTAGTCATGCTAACACTATCCTCACATTATATGTAAGAGAATAAGTTATGTAACCACCCAAAATAATGTTGAATTGGGATACATTGGAAGTTGTAGGTGTTTTGTGGAATAAAAGGGATGGAGAGAAGAGAGAGAGTTTAAAGATAGATCTAAGACCAAATAAAAAAGTGGGCAATGAAGAGAAGATAACATACCTCTCAAAATAAGATGATCCAGTACATTTCATGGGTTGTGTTTTGTAATCAAGATTGCTAAAAGTGAATAAAGATGGAATGATTATGTGTATCTATATTTATTGGAATAGTATTAGATTGTCATAAATTTTTATATTATCTTTGAAAGGCCCTAGAGGCCATGATCAAGTCACTTTTATGTGTATTAGTAGGTTTAAATAAGAGACTGTAGGTTACAGTCAAGGAAGAGAATAAATTATGAGATTGGTGAAGTATGTTTCAAGAAAGAGTAACGATCAATCCTCTATAGGTAAAATTAAAGATGTTTCATGTTGTAAGGTACAATTTTTTTGATCTCCAAAACGGATAGAAACTAAAAGAGAACATTCTTTGATAAGAAGTTTTTTATGACTATGACAGTTCCCAAATTGTATTATCTTAATGTATTTAAAACTTTGTGTCAAGAAAGTCATTATATTGTTTGAGTAGATTCACATATGAATTCATCCATATTTCATGGTGAGTATTTGTATGTCTAGGTTGGATTGAAAACAAGTAATAAATGTTCATTACCCTATTATTTGAAAGGTTGCTTTGTTTACATAATTAACACTCTATTCAGTAGACAGTCAAATGCCAATAAAGGTTGATGTGTGCCTAAAGAAGGTAAATTTCTATGGAGTTGGTATAATTTGGTGTAATGGAGGAGAGTAAAAATCACTATAAATATGTTTTGTTATTTTTTAAGCATTGAACACAAGCAAACCCAACACAATGGATGTCTATTTTACTCAGTTACCCTATGAATATTCGTTAGTGTGCTAATGAAAGGATGTGTTTGGTTGAGAAAGTGTATGGTTGTGAAATTTATAAAAAAATTAGCACATTTAGGAGTAAAATGCATTATGAAAATGGTTCATTTGGGGTTTAGTAACCTTTAAAGTGTAGACAGAGCCTTGTGTCTTACATAGTCCACTAAAAAGTGACAAATTTATGTGTTTTGAGTTGGTTGAAGTAAATCAATGTTGATCAAAGGATCTTGACTATTGGGGAATGTGAATACTAATATCATAAACCTATTTAAGGTCTTAGGTTCATTTTAAATGACTTAAAACTAAATAAAGTGAATTATGAATCCTCTCAACCTCTATAGACAGGCAACTAGGGTTTCAAACCCAAAAACCCTATAACTCCTATTCTAACCATGTAAAATTATTCAAAGTTGGTAGTTTAACATATTTTGATTCCCCAAGAAGGATTAAAGTGTATTTTACTCCTTAAAATATGTATTTATATTGTTTTGATTATTATGTCATGAATGGAGGGCTAGAAAGGCCTAATTGGACAAGGGATTATAAACGAAAAGGTACCTATAGAGATAATTGAAGAATGGAACATTAGGTAGATTTTTATCAATATAGAGGGTGGTATAAAATTCTTTTGGATATTTATGGGAGTTTATGTATTTTACAAACTGAATGAAAAGGTCAAAAAAATAAGGCTATAAGCCTAGTGAGGTCATTAATAGCTTTGTATGTGAAAATGAGTATTAAAGTGTTAGTTATGATTTTAAGGAGGTTAAATAAAGTATGATATGATCATACGAGCTCATACATGATAATATAGTGTACTCATGAAACCTATATCAATATTTGGTACTTGAAACCTAAGAGGATTGCTTAGTGAGAAGATAATGAAAGAATGAGAGGAAGATTGTGAATGAAATGAGTTAGAGAAGTAATGTGAGAGTTTTTTAAGAGGTCCAATGACACCAATAAGTCTCTCAAAAGTGTACAATAATCAGGTACAAAGAGAACAAGGCCATTGATCCTAAGTGATAAGAGTGGCATTAGTCATTTCCACTACAGACAATGAAATAAAAACTTTAATTTAAAAAACTATGGGAAATAAAAGATTTATAGAATTGAAAAGAATATTTTTTTAATCCTCATTTTTTTACAACATTAAATATTATATTTTATAGATAATAGTTTGTAAGATCAAAACAACACTATACAATAACACACAATGAAATAAAAACTTAATATAAATTAGATAGATTTCCATGATAGGCATACAATATAGGCACATATGTGTAATGTCAATAATACATAGATTTTCATGACAGGCATACAAACAATTACATCTACAAACATAGTATCTAATGTTGGGTGAATGTCATATACACATATACAATGCTAAAAATGTGTAAATTGCCATATAGGCAAACAAAAAAGTACATCTCATGTAAGACATCTTATTCATAAAATAGCCTCCCTCTCTTTGCATTCCTTGAAGAAGACTCTCCCTAGGATGCCCTGGTAGTAGATGGAGATTCCTTTAATGCCTTGGATTTCTCTAAGGTCTGATTTGAGGTCATACACTCATAGCTGGCTTGCAGCTAAACCTCTTCAAATATAAAAATTATTACAAAATTAACATAAAATACATTTAACCAATTGTTAAGAAAATAATTTTAAATTACAATAAAAAATCATTTAAACATGCACTTACTGTAAGCTCATGATCCTACTCAATCTATTTTTCATGCTCAAACAAGTCAATGGTAGGCTCAGTTATTTGAATAGATGTCTCAAATATGGGAGAAACATGAGAAGTTTCTCTACTAATCATCTAACTAGGACTATTAGATGTTATAGTAAAACCCTGAATACATAATACATTTTCATAAGTTATATTTTCTCCAAGTATACATTAAAATAATTAAAACAAGTTTATTTTCGCAATTTAAAATTACAAGTGAATATATACCTCTATCAACACTTGTGTAGATGGCATTGCAGCATCAATGCCTATGTCTGTCTCAGCTCAGAGAGAGGGAGGAGTGTCTATTTGAGCCATCAAATGTTCATTTAAATAATATCTCACTTACTTTTATATAAAGTATCAAATATTATATATGGAAACCATGCATATCATGAAAATAAAATGTAAACCAAGAATCATGGAAGTGCAACTGCCATATAATGTGCATATCATGAAAAGATAATGCAAACTAAGAACCATGGAAGCGTAACTTATATACAATGTGCAATGGCCAAGAATAGCAAGTAGTTTTCAATTTGGAGGTAATATAAAAAATTTAATACATGTAGGAAGTGTGAATGGAAGAGTAGGAGGTGGAAAGAATAGTAGCATTTCGACAAGGCAAAGTTAAGGGAGAAAAGGAATAAGAGACATATCAATAACTTTTTCCTTACTTGAAGTTAAGGAGAGAAAAAGAATAAGAGACATATCAAGAACTCTATCCTTACTTGTAAATCTTCTTTGTATAGAGTAAATACCATTATATATTTACTGTGAAAAGGTTGTGCTACACATATATGGCCATCATCCTTATATTATATGTGTGATAGCAATCATATTTATCTCTATATATAATACATGGATTGATATCACATTCATTTATAATAGATGGATGAATTGACTTTTGGGAAAGCACCTAACCAATAGAAATGAGTAAGCCACGGTGAATCCAACTCTTGACGAAGGTGTGTGTAAATAACATTCTACCAATCAGTCGAGGAAGGGAGGTCCTTGTTCAATATATCAAGTCTTAGCCATATAAATATATTATCTTGTTTTGACTCAAGAGAATAAAACTGGAAAATAGTTTGATTGTTGAATTGGAAGAAATTGCAAGGTGTAATTATTGAGACTGGCACATATTTTAGTACCAACACAAATAGTGTCTCTGCCCCCAAACTTGTCAATGGGGCTAAAATCTATTGAGACCCAATGAAATGTTTTATAACATAAGGAATGTTGAGTAGAGAGGTTTTCTACCCTTTATACCTTTTTCATAGCCAAAGCAAGAGGTGTAATGAGGCATTACAATTGAAATCTGCACCTTTATTGTGGCTAAAGAAAAAGGTGTAATGAGATATTATAATTGAATTATCATGTGTATTACAAGTTTGTGGCTCAAACATGAGAAGCTAAGGTCAACACCAAAATTTTTAGTCCCCATTTCCCTAGCTTTGCCCCTTCCTACAAACCACACCTCTTAAATTGGTCATCAAATATTATCAACATATATAAGATCTTGTAATAAAATGAAGCAAGATTTAAGTCCTACTATCACTATGTCTTAAGTGAAGTGACTTAATATAATATAAATTTATTTAAATAACTATTTCATTACCTTTATTTAAATAATTCAATTTAATGTTGGGGCCTAAGTCATGGTACTTTATCTCTAAGAAGACTCTTAGATTTGCATTGTTAATTTAATGATCCACTAACTATGATTGTTGATGTTTTAATAATCAGTGAGCAATTTTAAGGTTCTGATTGGGTCTACATTGATATTATTTGAAAGTAAATATAATTAATTTAGCCAACTATTTTAACTATGGCTATGAGTATGCTTGTATTCCTAAAAAATTAAAGTTCAATTAATTGAATTTGCAACCTATTTATGAGTTGGTTTTAGGTAGGTTAATAGTCAAAATTATTTAATTAGGTTGAAACTTAGTTGATTTAGGTGGATTCAATGCAATATTAACATCAACCAATGAACTAAAATCACATTGTATAATTTGATATGGAATTAATGGATAAATGGGTCAAATTTATGAGTCAAGTTTACTTTTGCCCACTATGATGGGTCTTAATCATGTTAAATCTAATTCCTTGTATTTTTACCCGTCATGTGTATTTATTCACTTTTACCTTAAATTCCCTTGCTATTATCACTCATTTTCAAGTGTAACATGTGGATTTATGTATAATGGTAATGGTGACATAAGTCAAAATGGTAATATGACTATATTGAATGTAACAACTTCATTTTCAAGATAGTGTTACCTAGACCCCTAGATCTATGTGTTCTTCATTTTATAAGTATCCTTGTGGCATGTGAACTACCTTTATCTAATCTTGAATGAGATTATTCATGGGATCTTTGTGGGATTTTCCAAAATTAGTTATATAAATATTATTGATCCCATTCTCATAGTTTGCAACTATTTTGGTTCCTCTTTAATGGTTTTTGATACCTTATAACAACTTCTAGAGGTTCAAGGTACCCCTAATATGATCAACCCATCTCCAAAATCTGTGGACAGGTGTATTTAGATAGGAGGAAGAGTATTTTGAAGGTTTAAAGTTGATTTGAGTCCATACATATGGTTTCATAATCAGTAGCCTTTAATTAGGCCTAAGAGACCTAATTAGTCATGAGGGGTGTTGAGTTAGGTGTTCTCAAAAGAGGTTTAAATTATTAAAGTCCCTACATGAGATATTTGATGTAAAGGGGTATTTTAATGTGGGTTTGGTTTGGTTGGGAGCTTTGTAGATTACTTAGAATAAGGAGGTTTGCCTCAAAAAAGCACTAGTAGAAGGAAGCTGTCAAAGAGGAAAGAAGAGTTAAGTGAAGAGTTGAAGCTTGAGGGTTGTGTGGAGTGGTTGGATGCATGAAATGATATGTAATTGACTAGGTAGATGCTCTTATGAGTATTTTGGAAGGACAAAATCAAAGTAGCATGCAGACCTATGAAAACACATAAGAATATTGTAAAGAACAGAGCAAAGATAAAAAGAGAGAAAACTAAAATAAAGTATTAACTAAGAAGGTTGATGTTAAAATAAAATATTGTAGAGACATAGTTGATTAGTAAAATGACTGCAAGCAGAGAAGGAGGATTATGTGAATACAAGGAGGCTTATGAGTCATTAAGTAGGTAAGAGTGAATAAGAAAGACCTAGTAAATGCAAAGCAATCAAAGACATAAAGATATTAAAGGATAACAAAATATCAAAGCTAGGTATTTGGTAGAGGTAAGTGTGTGTTTCCATACATATCAAGGAATTTTGTTATAACTTATGCATCAAGATACTTGATAGATAAAATTAACTTAAACTTACAAGGAAAATATACATAGACTAAATGTACATAGAGCATAAGATTAACTTGAAATTTTACCTTTGTATAAGTAAAAGGTGTTGTCCTAACAGAAATAGATGCAATAATGGATGGGCTAGTAGCTGGATTTGAATATGTAAACAATGACCATGACAAATCAAATGATGTAAATTTTGACTGTGATGATGAAGGTACCATCACCTCCTACGACATAAAAATGACATATATTATTCAATTTATATGTAAATTAATTGTTAGCTAAATTAAATTTGTAAATATAAGTAAATTTAACATGACATTTATATAAAATATATCTACATCTATTTAATGGTTTATGTTTATACACCAAATATGCATGCCAAAAACTCATCACTCATAAGAATCTTATCTAATCGCTCTGAACCACTAGCACCATCATCATCAAAAATTCTAGTGCACATAGCTCCACAAGAACTACAAAACTAGGATTGGGCATGCACACTAAGTGGCATATCTATAGCATCACTCTGTGAGATCTTACTCATATGTTAAATGAGTGTATCAATGAGTGAACTAAGAGCATGCAGAGTGTCAATCTCTATGACCTATTAAACTGTAGAGGGGATCTTGGGCTCAATTAGATTTTGGATATAGATCTATGTAGGTTTATTAGGTACATGATGTGCACTTGGTCAATCCTACATGAAGCCTTTCCCTCAACCTTGAAACTCACTAAAATCAAATAGTTCATAATCTCATTGAGGACAAACTCACAGTAGAGTTTTCTCAAAAAATACAATGGGACATTGAGGTTGTTACATGGTGGATATTCAAAAACCATCCACCATTGACACCAAATATTGGTTTTGATTAAGTTATGTATGTAGCGATGGATTGGAAAATGTTTAGCGGTTACAAGAAATGGGGCATTGGTGGTTGGGTCAATGAATTGGAATGTGTGGAATAGATTCAAGTATTTTATTTAGCCTCTATTCCCAATGATATGGAAGATGATGGTATTATTACAAGTGATACATTTCATGTAGCAAGATGGGATGGTGCCCCGCTTCCAACAATTATTTTTGGAGATGATCATGATAAGACAATTGCAGAAAGGAATTTAAATGTTTTGGTGATGACTTCTAATTAGCTTCTTAATAAGGTTTATCACATGAAGGAATTGATAAGTGAGACTGCATGTGTGGTGAAAAAGAGAAAAGAGATAGCACAAGGATAAATTAGTCATGGTCCCTTAAAAAAATTGAAGCTAAAGAATAATGTTGATGATACTTTATCGATAGTGAAAGATAAGGAACCAACCTAGCCAATTGTTCCCACTTCATCATTGGTCTCTTCTACCCCCATTACTTCTTTTATTCTAACTTCCACTCCTCCAACTACTTCTACCCTAGACCCTTCAATTCATACACCATCTCCCAAGGTTTATTTTGTTAAGTCTTCCAATTGATATATAACTCTATGCACATATATCGATCAATAGGTGCATTCATATAGAAAAAGTGAAAAATGCACATTCATAGTAATGAGAAGAACTGTGTGTGGTTTGACATCCTTATTTAGAGAATTGGATATGTAGGGAGTGGTCAATCATCAATGGGATGATTTGGGTTAGCTTAATCCATTACACTTCCCAATTTTTTATAGCTTTTATCACTTCATAAGTGGACCTATGGTTTTCAAGAGAAGGAGACTAATTTTTAGAGTTGCACATATAATCAAGAGTCATGATCTCACATAAAGAGATATTACAACTAGGCAAAGTGTAATATATGGTCACAGATCCTCAAAAAATATTAGCAAATCAATGTCAGCTTATAATCAATTTTGTCAATAGTTTCACCCCAGCTTGATGTTAGCAACCTGTGCACATAAATATTTAGATTTAAATCAAAGCAACTCAACACCTGCTTCTAATCCTTTTTCATTTTCATAAGTGAGTCATAATTAGTCTATGAACCATACAATCCAAGTATATTTATTTTTTAGTATTTTCTATGTTTATCACATACCTCTTATCAAATCAATTTTCTAAGTATTTTACATTCATATTCATGCTTCACACTTTGAATTGCATTCAATTTTATATCTTAATTAGGGTTTTACAATCCAAACTAGGGTAAAAACACATCCCTAACTAGAAATTGAAAAACTATGTTGTCAAACCCTAAAAATAGAGGGGAAAATTCTTTCATTTTACTTTTTTTTCTTACAAGAAAAAGGATTAGAAAAAAAAATTAGGTGTTGTTTTTATACATGTCAATTTGATACCAAAAAAAATGGATGTGTCATTTTCTTTACAAATATTAATACTAAATGAAAGGCAAATAAAAACTTAATTCTATGAAAAGGGGAGTAAAATGATAGTTGGCCCTAATATATCTTCATATTAGGAGGAAAGGTACATAAAACATGTGATTTCTATTTATTCAAATTTTTATTCTGACCAAGAAAATAAATTAGAAATTTTATACATTATTTTCAAACATAACCCTTCTTTTAATTATGATTTTTTCTATTTTGTAGTTTTAATATATATACTTAAATTTTTTTCAATGTAGATTTCAATACTATGGTACTTGCAAAAAAACCCTAAAACACTCTCTAATTAGAGATAAATCTTCAAGTTAAAAAAATACTGAAGAAAAGAATGAATAATATTTTTAGACCATGTGGTATGTAAAGCATAGTGGAGAGGAGCATAGAGGATTTCCAAATTAATTAATAAATACATTTTCACACCCCCTGCTATTCCCATATCCACCCAATACTGAATTATTTCCATGCCCCTAGAGTACAATCTACTATCCTATGTTACAACTGAAACACCAATTTTATTTAATGAGAAAGGGGAAATTTGGAGAGACCCAAATGGATACTTTTTTAGGGATTGTCTTAAAAAAGGATCAAACACCTTGCTATTCCCAAATATCTAACCCACCTTGAATGGCCTTATTTTCCTAAGGAAGACAAACAACACACATTTAACCTTTTTTTAAATCAATATTGGTTGAATCTCACTCTGTTGAGGACCTTAATGCATATGAGGAATGCTTTGCAAAGGGAAATGGAATGACCCTACAAAAAATAAACCAAATCCCTATGAAAAATTATGTACACTCTCCATTATACCAAAGAGGGGTGGAAATTATGATCAGAGCCTATAAAAAATAAACCAAATCCCTATGAAAAAGTATGCACACCCTCCATTATACTAAAGAGGGTTGGAAAATTATGATCAGGGAATGACAGCAAAGTGAAATAAAAGTTGTAGAAAAATAAACAAATGTCGGTCTCCAAAATCCACATAAAATAGGGTTCATGTTACACTCCACTAAGTTAACTAAAAGACCAAAAAAAAAAAAAAAAACAAACTTTCTATTATAACATTTCTTTTAAGATTAATTTCAGCCAACCACTTACAACTTGAAAACTAAATGTTTCCAAAGCATTAGATGCTACGGTCATATTAGCCCACTAGCAAAACAACCCATTTAGTACTCAAGCAGTAAATTAGTCTATGAGCTGAAAAACTATCCATCATGAACTAACTAATGAAACAAGTACTGCATAGTTGTTAAAATTCATAAATTTGTATTAATTGAGTTTATAACCACTGTTTACATTTTTAAAATATTATATAAATACACATCCACCGTTGAATTGAATATATATTCAAAATAAAGTATAATAATGTGCAATGTCAAATATACATATCAATAAGTATAAAAATATATAATGAATTGTATAAAGCATCTCCATGATCCATCACATAACCTGAGCATTATTCCATCTAGTTGAATCAATTGATAGAGGGAGAGCATTATCTGAGTGCTTTACCTCCAACCACCGACCAAAATTCTCCCACATGCCTCACTTCTAGGAGTGTCCCTACCCTTCACAAAGGTAAAAATAAGAATAATCTGGATATCGAGAAACAACTAAAACTTGTGTGTGTACTAACAGTATTACATGCAACAATCATATAGAACATGGAATCAATTCCTCTATCTAAATAATAACAACAATATATGTAAACTAGAAGCACAGTGAAATGATAATGTCTCAGCTATAACTTTGATTATAGAATTCAAATTTAATAATCTAAGTCATTTTCACTCACACAGTACTCTCTAATGCTGAATCATGACAAAATTATATCAAGGGTTACGTATATGAGTTACCCACTACCATACTCATATATGTACCTCATGTTATCCAAACACAGTCTATAAATAAGGATTCAAAATTAGAGTAATAAAATAACATACATAGTGAAGATATAAGCAATCACAGCCAAAAATCCAATTTAAATCCATATAGATATGTTTATTAAGCTAGAACAAGAATCAAATCATTCTATACTTTTGTCCAGACATATCCTTCTAATATAATGCCAATAAGTACATTTGATACCAATCTACATCCAACATGAAATACCCATACCATCTAAATAAGAAGGTTCAAGAGTAGACTAGTGCATTATCATGTAGTAATTAAATGATGTACTAATTATATGTCAAGAATCCATTATCTATAAATTAGCTTATTTCATGACCAATAGAACAAGAATCAATTCATTTATGCTTTCATCTCAACATATAATTTTTTTATAATGTTAAAAAGTATATGGTCAACATTTATAACACCTCTTGTCAACATCTATAACATAAGTAACATATAATCAAGATCAATATATAACCAAATACAACCTTATATTCTTGAATTATACTACAATGCACTATAGAATAAAATTGTGTTCAAACTAACTAACATTTTGGACTTCTTTTTAATACAAATATATTCTATGTTTACATGTTAAAAGGAATCTTCATTCCATGGTATAATCTAACATAATTATATTATTTTTATTTTTATTATATACTTATCAACCCACTACGTGGAAACTTAATCTTATTCTATTCTACTAGATATCCGCATATAACTATGTATAGACTATCACTAACCAATTCATGTATATGGTCATTTAAATTATCCATTTTTAAAACTTATAGAATGAATTTTTTTTGAAAATAAGGTCCTTAGTATACTATCAATTGTTTATAATTTAACTTAGAATATATATTCACATAGAGGTAATCACACACACACACACACACACACACACACACACACACACACACACACACACATTTTTTTTTATTTTTTATTTTGTGTGTGTGTACATATATGAATATATATGTATATGTGTGTGTATATATACACATATATATAAATGCATATACATATACATATATGTGTGTCTACACACATAAATAGATACATACATATATATGTATATATTTATGCACACGTGTGTGTGTGTGTGTGTGTGTGTGTGTGTGTGTGTGTGTGTGTGTGTGTGTGTGTGTGTGTGTGTGTGTGTGTGTGTGTGTGTGTGTGTGTGTGTGTGTGAGTGAGTGATTCTACCTTTATCAATTATGAATCCTACATATTTATTAAGGAAATAGATACAAGATCAAACTCAAATTCAAGTAAAACTATCCATTTTGCCATATTTCACATATCCTTATACAAATATCCTCATACAACTCTGTATAGACTATCATTACGTAAGTCACGTATATTCTCATTTAAATTATCTATTTTCCAAACCTGTAGAATGACAAAATTCTAAAAATAAGGTCCTTTGTATACTATAAGTGTTTTCAATTTAACTAAGAATATATATTCACATAGAGGCAGTATTACTTACATATGTGCATATGGTTGTGTAGGAATACATATGTATATATAAATACATACATATATACATAGCCTTAATCATTATTTTAATGAGTAAATAAATATTATATTTGTCAATTTTAAAATGAATTTTTAATTATTATATTAATATAAATAAAATATTTTACAAACTAATATAAAGGAATATTTTTTAATTTTTTAGTATTAAACTTTAAAATTATTAAAGTAATATGTTTTGTCAAAAAATTTCACTCATTAAATAAAAAAAAATCTTATAATACCCTATTTTATCTATAACTAAAAAAATATCTAACACAAAATTTATCATTTTAAATGTATGCTTGTTTTTTTAATATAAAATATTAATTAAAAAAAACCATTAAATGTAATGAAAAAAGTGATGCTAACATTTCCATCCTTACTCTATCTATGTATATATTCTAATTAAAAACATGGCACAATATATGGTAGACAAAGTTTTGTTTAAACATTGTTGCCAGAAACCACTACTTAAACAATGTTGTGTTTAGCCCTAGACATGTTAATGCTTTTTGTGTCGCAAAAAATGTGCATGAGTAAAATTTTTTGTTTGCTAGTTACATTTGACCCTGAATATGACGCAAAAGGTGACATAAATTAAGATTAATATACTAAGGGTATGCACATCCATCAAAATATAATTGAAAGATTATATATGTTATGCGTTTCAATTATAATTATTTTGATGTAAATGTAGTAGAATATATAAAGTAGATGAGTTTTTTTTGAAAAAACTATTTAAATAAATATAATGACATTGTAAAAATAAATGTGGTGATATTGTAAAAATAAATGTGATGACATGGATTACAGTGAAAGATATAAGACACTTATTTTTTTATGAAGCTATAAGGTTCTTATTATTAGAATATAATATATTAGTAACTTTAATAAATATTTCAATTAATTAATAATTTTCATTGATATTAAAATTGATGCTTAAAATTTGAAAAATAAATACAATCACCATACAGGTCTCTTGATCAACTTTAAAATTACAGATCAAAAACCTATTAGATAATGATTTTTCTTTAAAAAAAATTATAAGAGATATTAGTTTTTAGATATTTTGACATAAATTAATACTTAGAATGAATTCAATTATTTTATTAAAAAATTATATTATTTCAAAATTACATTTAAATTTTCTTTCCTGAATAAAATAATTATAAATTTTATTATTAAAATAATTAATATTTGTTTATATATATATATATATATATATGATTTGACATAATTTTTAAAAAGTTTAATAATAATAATAATAATAATAATAATAATAATAATAATAATAATAATAATAATAATAATAATAATAAATTTATTTTTATTTATATTAAAAAAATTTAATCTTATATACTTTTTCAATTTTTTAAAATAAAAGATAGATTTTTTATTTTTTTTTAAATTATAAATTTTAATAATATTTTGAAATAATATTTGTTGTGCTATTATTATTCTAGATGTTTAATTCTTTGTGTTTTTTTTTAAAAATTTCATGCTTTAATTGTTTTAAATTTTGAGTTAGTTATTATATATTTTGTATACATTTATTTAAAATGTATAAACTCGTTTCCTTTTCTTTCTATTTAATTATTTATTATTTTGAAATTTAATTAGTTATTATGAAAAATTAATTAATGTTTTAAAAATTTATTAATTATTTAATTTTATAATTTATTAAGTTAGTTTAATAGTTTTTTTTAATATGTAACCTTATTTTATTTTTTATTTGTTTAATTAATTTTAAAAAATAAAATAAATTATTTAATTAGTTTCAATGGTGGCCAAGGTAACACTGGCCATAGAATAATGGAATTTGAGTAACAAGTATTACTCGTGCATATAGGTAATAAATATAAATATAAATATAAACTAATTTTTCAAGTATCTTGTTAATGAATCTTATAATTAAAGATTTATAATATGATTTGACTATCTATCAAAATGTTATTTGTGATCATTAGTTTTTTTACATATGAGTCTAAAAATATAGAATCCTCTAGAAATAAATTTTATTATATAAAAAAATATGTAATGAACAAAAATCTGTTTTTGATTTGAAGTTTAAGTTTTTATAAAATAATAAATATTAGATTATAATATAAAATCTAAAAAAATAATTAAATAATTTTTGTTAGAGATTTTAGTGCCTACAATTTGATAGACTAAAATCACTATTAGATACCTATAAAGTAGGTTTACTATTAAAAAAATTATTAAAAAAATTTAAAAAAAATACATTAAAAAATGTAAATATATTTAGTGTTCAAATAAACATTATTTGAAAAGTAAAAGAGAATAGTGAAAATTAATGTGGTGTTGTTTTTAAAAGTTTCTCATCACTACAACTCATCATATAAATTTACTTTAGATAATTTTAATTTTCAATCAAATGTTATTTATTCCAAAATGAAAAATAATTCAAATACTTAATAAGTTGTGTCCCAATTATTTTTAAAACAATAAATTAAGAACGATGAATATGACTATTACTGATTGTTTAGAAAAATACAGGATATTGAAATTCCAACCCTTTCCTTAATAAGTTGTCAAATTATACATCTATAAAAATAAATAATAAAACAAACAACTAAAATTAATCATCATCATCATCATCATCATTCAAAATTGCATATTGTTATTGTTTACAATCCTTTAATAGGATGCACGGGAATGTTGAGTGTTAATTATCATAACTAAAGCCCATCTAAATATGCTTAATAGCTAAAACTTTATTTCTCCAATATAAAGATAACTAAGCTGGAGGGTTTACTTTTCAATTATTAAAAAAAAAAAAAAACATAATTGGAGGCTTTACAAAACGTTTCATGAAAGAAGACTAAACCTGCATTAATTGCCAGTTTTAGAACAGTCAAGAAGACTATCAACTTTCAATAGTTAGCCGGTGGTAGAATATTCAAAAATTAAGTGTCACGTGATCACTTTAAAGTCGGTGGACAGCCCAATAAATTAAAAGTAGCCCATGTATATTCAATGGAGCTTATGTTTACAATACCAACATTGCTTTCTACCTGTATTTATATCATGAAACCACTAGCTTCCTAAACTTTTAAAGATTAATTGACAACAATAACTCAAAAAAGACCGTAGCAGGAATAATGAATTGACAGCCATCTCTGCCATCGAACATAGATTCCATTTCTTTACAAGATTTTTGCATATTAACCGTGGTCGATGGGCTGAGCTTCCTCCTTCCCTTTGTGTTTGTTGCTGCTGGAGGGAATTGCTTGTGCTGGACCACCTTATTTATTTTAATATACCAGGCAAGCTTAGTTATTGGTCTGTATATCTCTGTATCTGTATGCAGTCACGCCTTCCAATTTCTCTCTCTTTCCTCTGCAGCTGTTTCAGCAAATGGTAGAGTATAATGAATAGGCAAATATAGCCCATTCCCATTTTGTGAAGAGGGTTTCAATACGTGCTTTGCACCTCCACTCAATTTCATTGGTTCTGCCAATTTGAGGGACGATCCTGCATTTTTGTTATGCAATCCAATGGTTGATGTTCTGATCTCTGTTTCCAAATACTTAGTATTAGGTCCAAGTGGTAATCCACTTTCCCTTTCCGGGAATTTTTTAGAGAACCCAGAGTAAGGACAAGCATTCAAAATGTATTCATTCTCCAGCTTCTGGTTGGAAGAGTTTCCTCCATCCATTGAAAATTCAATCCAACTGTTATTCGTTCGGCATATTTCACCATGCCGAGCATCCAACATGTTATTTTCTATTATTTCTCTTCTCTTCGCATGTTTAGTAGCTACAGTGGAAGAACAGATTTCTTGATGAATTACTTTCTTTTGTTTGTGCAGCTCCTTTGCTGTTGAGAATGGAGTAGATCTTTGCATTGGTCCTGCCCCACAGTCTTTGTGCTTTGCAGAAATCCATTTTCCAAGCAACCCTTTAGTGTCTTTAACAGTCTCTCTTTTCCTTGAATCATCTCTGCACTTTCTGTCAATATCAACAGCATCAGTAACTCCCAATTTCTGATGCATAAACTCACATCCATTTGTGGCCATATTCTGGGGCAAATTGTGTATCAGTTTTTCACCTTCAGCTAAATTTATTGACGGATAAATGCATTTGCCTGGCATCAGCAAGGCCGGAGAATCTGCAATAGATGTATAGGAGAGTGGTGGTTGGCAGTGAGATTGCTTTTCAGTTGGGAGAGAAGTTGAATGAGGAAAGGCAAATGTAAAAGAAGGTAGAGGGTCAGCCAACGGCCTCAAGCTGCTAATGGGACAGGACAATGATTGGACTACATCTGAATGGATTGGAGGGGAACATGTATTATTGGTGTATGTCCAACCATTGTAATCTGGGTTTTGGAATGTTTGCTTCTCTAAACATGAGTTCAGGAGTTGACTGTAAGTTTGTTTCTGTACGGGGCAGCCTTGATTACATACATGAGAATTATTATATTGCATTTTGTGTCCCTCATTCAAGCATGTGTTGTTGCAAAAATCTCTGACAGGAGATATAAGCATAGTAGCAATTGGAGCCGAGAATGGCGGACTGGATGTCCACGCTTGACCAGAATAACTTTGATCTTTTAAAGAATGTCCATGAAGAACATTATTTGTGGGAAGCCTCTTTTCTACCAGTTTAGGGGCATTGTTATTCAATGTCCTATCTTCATGGCTTACACTACTTTCAATACTACTCATCTCCTGATTCTGTGCATCTTTAAAGTTATGTTGAATACTTTTTGATATAATTGCATTTCCTCTGCAATGTTGGCACAAAGCATTACCTCCAGGCCATGGAAGATCGTATTGAGCTTTGTTGCATGCTATGCAACGATGAATGTAAGATGTCATCCTCTGCGTAGTGGAAGGGACGCACTTTGTAGTGACCATGGTGCTTATGTCGTCTTTGGTATTGCACTGCAGAGGATGCTTTAGGTCATGTCTGCCCTCATGTTCACCCCCAATTGTAAAACTTTGTCCCATTAACCTCATGACTGGTTGGGTGGTAGATTGTTTATATTTTTTGATATCTACTTGGGGATAAGTTTTCCCCAAAACCGAAGGTTTTTTACTCTGATCCTCATTATATTCAGACTGAACCGTTGCTTGCATACACAACATTGGCATTGTTTCTGGTGCCCCAATTGATGAACTGGCAATTCTAATATGTGAACTTCCACGGTGCATTTTGTCCCTTTGATTTTGGTCGAGAATAGAAGAATGCTCTGGGCCTCTCTTATCAGGATTTGACTGATTAGTTTTTGATACAGAGTACTCTTGCCGATGGTCAGGCTGTTTACACTGAACGGAGTAGTTCTGCTGGGGTGAGCATTTAAAACTGTCGATTTGAAGAGGCTGCTTGGCTGAAACAGCATCATAACATAATTTAGTGCTTTCCACAAAATTGAATTCTCTATGCGTCTTGGTATCTTGTGAGACAAAAGGCTCATTAACAACTGTATAATTTGGAATCTTGTATAGTTGATTAAATCCTGGTCTGGTATTGGGAATGTGCTTGACAAGTTCCCCTTGTGAATCCAGGGGCAAACCTATGCAACCATAATCAGAGGGATTTCCATGGATGCTAAATTTTACAAGTTCCATTGTATTTTCAGATGGACGTGCTTCCACATGATTAGTTTCCTCCTTCATTGCAAAAGTGTTTATCAAACTCTTAGGTGGCTTTGTGGATCTACGTCTGGCTGTTTGTTTCCATTTAGGACAAAGGAGATCACCTTGTTTACTCCCATCCATACTCTGAGAACTCAGGAAACGTCCTTTAGAATCTCTCGGAAAAAAAGACGCCTTCCTGTTGAGATCCAATCGAGCATTTTTGAAGTGACTCACCATTACCTTTCCGGTTTCCCTAATATGCCTTACGTTTTGGAGAGAATGCAGCACCTTAGAGTTTTCTTTTTCCCACTCAAAACTTTGTATGCACGAACTACTGCTGACATCACCCAATTTATGCTTTGCATTAGCTTGTCGGGCATTCTTTCCTTCTGTTTGAACAACAAATTCAAACCCATAGTTAACAGGTTCTGTTTTCTTGTCAGAAATGTTTGTCTGTACCAGGGGGCACCCTTCGTCGAGGGAATACATGACACTGCATTCCGATTCTTCATAGATGCCATTCGATTGCTCAGGTTCCCCTGCATTCCCATGATAGAGAGATGTAACCTTTTTGTATACAGGATTCTCGCTGAGAAAGTTTTGCAAATTTACATCTTCTGGTTTGGATGTTTCTTGTACCTGCAGTCTCGACCTATCAGTGCTGTATGCCTTGCGAGTTCTGCATTCATTGTCACCCAAAAGATAGGACTTCTCATTGTGAGAATGAGATAATTCAGTGCTTAAATGCGCGGTGTCACTCATCACATATGACTGGGAAACACCAATACTAGCATTTTCCATTGTGAGGTTTGAAGAGGGATCTCCAGGAATCTCATCCCCAACAATCATTCCGCTCTGTTCTTCTTCTGTGCTATTATTAAAAATGATGTCTTCCTTGGCCCTATCCTCTGTAGGCAACATACTTTCAGATTGAGTATGGCCCATAACATTACAAGACTGTTGATGCTGATTGTTAGTTATGTCACATTTTTGCATTGGAATCGCCTCCACGGTTGGCGGTTTCTCAACTTTGGAATCGCTGGAATCTTCTTCTGTGCTTGATTGCTTTAGATGATGTTCTGCACCATGATCAGTATTTGCGGAAAGAGTGGCAGCAGCTGGCATTTTTAGCTCCTGAAATGCATTAGACATATGGTAAGTGCTTAATTCCCACAATCCGTGTATCATTATCCCTCCTGTTGTCATCGGTCTTCGATTTGGTGATAGCGTTAGAATCATAAAAGAAATGTCAACATTCTAGAGACCGAGATGGCATGTGACAAGCATATCTAACAGCAGCAACATCAAATTCAAATATATTACTTAATCTTTGTCTACCGTGATTTGATTAAAGACAAATATACATGCAATTTTAAGTAATTGCAGTAGGATTCTTTGACATAAGTTTGAGTAACGTTGCCTTGGCTCGTTAGAAAGAAAAGTAAACACAAAAAGTCAAACATTCACGAGAGCTGAAATACATTTCAGCTATGAACCATAAAAATTAGTAGACCAGCCAAGCGAAGAAACGTTTTAGTCTCATAGACAATTCTGTTGCAACAAAAAAATTCATACCGATCAAGCTTGAGCAAGACAAGATCCGCGTGATTGTCTAACGGATGTTCTCAAATAATCGACTCCATAAGCAAATCGCCACAACTATCAGAGCACCCCTTTATTCTTAACCAGATCATATTGTGCAGTGATCATAAACGTTTTTTTATGGCCTTTGTATGACATAACTATGGTTAATCTTGATCATACATAACTATGGTTAATCTTGAACTTCACGTGACTAAATATTTTTTATAATCCTACGATGTAAATAATCATACATACAGTCTATTTAATGGACCACAATCCCCGTTTCCTTGCATGGTCATCACGATGTTAAATGTCTTTTACAGTTATATTATTTATAAAAAAAATTGCCACAATCTCAAAAATATTTGAGATGATTAGTAAAGCTTTCATTTTTAGCACACTTGCTTTTAACAATATATACTGAGTTTTACATTTATATTAATTTTTATTAGGGTTTATGAAAGAGCTTAACCAGCAAGCATAAACACTGTCCAATTCTATTGGAGTAGAAAAGACACCAAAAAAATTAGGCAATTATGGATTTGATAACTAATAAATAAAACTTGATAATTAATAAATAAATTGAGTAAATAGCATTACATATGGTGCGAGTAGGTAAAGACAGAAAATGAGAGATAAGTGTTGAATCTTAAAATCTAAATGTTTAATACTTTTGGTTGGTAAAATTTAACGTCAAAAATCATTCTTCTGTATGAAATAGAATTGGTAGTGTTTGAGGAAGAATCTTCTAGAATGATAGTTGTGGTGGTCATGGTATAAAATAAGGTTAGAAAATAATAAAATCTTGAATCAGTATAAAATAATTGGCCATGATAAAAATGAAAGCCAATATTTATGAATATGAAGATCATATTTTTCATGAAGTAGTTTTATGAACATTTGATGATTGATGGTCCAATGTTGACCCTTGAACTCATCACATTGTTGAATATTAATTGGTGCTTTGTTGAGGGTATGCCAATAGAGAACACTTTGATTGAGACATCAAGTGTGCTACAAGGTCAGATCATAAACAATTATTTGAAGTTTTTAGCATTATGATGTTTTTTGTGGAGTATTTAGGTATTCTAAAAATATATCATTAAGATGGTTGATTTGTTATTTTGGAAGAATTGTTTGATAAAATAATAGATAAGTTGGAGGATACCTTTAACATTTTAAGAGAGACATGATTTATTTATTCTAATTGAATTTGAGGAAAAAGAATCCAATACAGATAATCTAATATTTAAATGTGGGATGATATCAATTGTATTTCATCAACAAATAGTAAGAAGAAACCTCAATAATTTTGTTTTCAGAGTAGTTAAGATTGAGAATACTTTTCCATAAAATGGTTTCTTAGAATCATCCATCTTGATACATGGTTGAATATGGTTGAATATATGAAAATTGAATGATTGTTTGATTTATTTGTTTAAATATTTTAGATGTGTTAACTTTGTATTGAGGGAATGTTGGAATTGTGTAATCCAAAGTTTACAGGTTTGATTAAAATGTTAAATAAATAAAATGAATCAGGGTACTCAAAAAATTATTGTCTCTATTAATGTAGAATTGTAAGTGAGAAACTTTTGAATTTCTATTTGAAAAATTATATATGTCAAGGATTTAAAGTCTAAGTTTAATGTATTGGTTAAATCCTTAACATATGTGTGTATTTTAAAAGAGGTCATTGAGACTAATTGCAATGTAATAAGAATTTTATCTTTTGATTAAAATCTAAATTAATCAATCACCACAAATGATCATAATCAAACATTACAAATGATCATATTTAACATAATTTAATAGTGAAGTTCATCAAGTACAATACTCTTTCGAGAGATAACTTAGTATCACATTTATAACAAAGGGGCTAAAATGATTGCTAAAGAAAAATCACTATTTTAAAAAAGATTAAATGAACAATTGGGATAAGAAAACATCCCAACAATTTAAATAAAGATGGATTGACTCACTCATTTTTAGAGACTTATAATTAATAAACGTATGTTGAATTGTAAAATCTAATTTATACAATCTCAAAGAATTAATTATTTATTGTAAATTTTACATTTATTTATTTTTATATTTTATTTTATTTTAAATAAATTATTTTATATTTATTATTCAATCTCAAATTAAAACAAATTAAAATTTTAATTAAATTATATAACTTCTTAAAAAACCACAATTATTATTTTTAATTATTAAGAGTATATAAGATGGCCTTGTTTTTAACCAATGACTTTCTAACCTTAAGTAAATGATTATTCCTTTTTTCAACTTTAATTAAGAGTATATAGGATGGTCTTATTTTTAACCAATGACTTTCTAACCTTGAATAAATGATTATTTTCTTTTTATGTCCCTCTCTAACAAAATATGAAATAATTGAAAATTTTCTTCTATATGAAGGTTTATGTCTGCAATGTATATTAATTTTGATCTTAACGATGAATTATATAAGATGATTCAAAATGCCAATCTCTAAATTTTATACACAAGTTTTTTAAAAATATTATTCTAAATTTATAGATTATAAAAACTTAAAAACAAAGTATATAAAATGGCCTTGTTTTTAACCAATGACTTTTTAACCTTGTTAAAAAAAAAATTGTATATAAAGGTTTAGACCTGGCATGTTACTTTTAATTTTATAAAATGATTTAAAATGCCAATTTCTAAATTTTACACCCAAATTTTTCTAAAAATATTATTCTAATTTCATGGACTATAAAAAATTAAAAACACTAACTTCCATTAATGTTTAAAATTTAAACTCTTTAATATCACATTTAAAAAAATTAGTCTACCTATATTTTTATATAAAAATTCAATTAATCATAATTAATAATATTTTTTTAAATAATAAAAAAATATATATTTGAAACCGAATCATATTTATAATATAAATATTTTTACTTTATAATTTTATTTCAATGTATTAAATAAAAAACTGATCCCAAATAAAAATAAATAAAATTAAAATTAATTAATTAAATTTAAAATTTCGTCATAATATTTATATGAATATATGGGACAACTCCATGTTCTTATAGTCCTATTATATATAATGAGGAAGAAACTTAATTATAATGTTATCAATTTATATATCTTATATACAAGACCTACAAGACCTTGTTGTTCACAATTTATATTCTCTGCTGGCAAGAAATCAAATAGCAAAAGATATATATGTATTGTAACGACTTGATCTTACACTAGGAATGGCTACATTTTCTCTCCTCTTGAATATAAAATCAGTCTCTGAAATATAATGTTTCTAAATTTTACACCCAATTTTTTCTAATGTTTAAAATTTAAACTCTTTAATATCACATTTAAAAAAATTAATCTACCTATATTTTTATATAAAAATTCAATTAATCATAATTAATAATATTTTTTTAAATAATAAAAAAAATTATTTGAAACTGAATCATATTTATAATATAAATATTTTACTTTATTAATTTTTTTCAATGTATTAAAAAAAAACTGGTCCCAAATGAAAATAAATAAAATTAAAATTATATAAATTTAAAATTTCATCATAATATTTATATGGGACAACTCCAAATTTTTATAGTGCTATTATATATGAGGAAGAAACTTAATTATAATGTTATCAATTTATATATCTTATATACAAGACCTATAAGACCTTGTTATTCACAATTTATATAAAATCAGTCTCTGAGGTGTAAAGTTAATGTTTGCAATTGCTAATATCACTTATCTTAGATATTTTTACTTCATTTTTCTATTTCGATGTCATTTATCGTGTGGTCATGTGACCTGCCTAACTTTGCCTTTGAGAACATTCTTCGTCATTCTTTTAGCCTACTACTTGACCTCTGTCAAATTACCAATTTTTTTTAACATGTTTGCTGTACAAAATCCATGTTTACTCCCTTTCCTAACGCTACAGCTTTCCACGTACAACAACTCCATTCTTTTTGAAAAAATCATTTTGTGATCCCTTCCATGTAATTTTTGTTCTTTATCTAAAAATTGATATGAGATTTTTTAATTGTTATATTGTAGCTTAAAAAAGAAATATTTATATTCTTCAAAGTAATTTTTCCATCCATTGATATCAGACCATTCCAAATTTTAAATCACCAATATTCAAAATATAGTTATACTCAGTCGAAAAAATTTTATATTGCAAGATATATATATATATATATACAAAAGTTTAGTTTGATTTTATTTCATTGTTGAACTGAGGGAGATGTTTAGTTTCTTCAGTTATAGAACAATACAACATATTTACTAATTTTCATAATTAAAAATATTATTATTATATAAAAATAATTTATTTGATTTTTTTAAGATATATAAAAAAATAATTTCTTAAATAGGAAGACATAATTTACAAAGTTTAAATATTAATCATTAAGGATAAAGTATTTAAGAATGGATGGGAATACTTATTTTTTATTGAATTTATTAGATGAAGTAGACAAAATAATTTCTTAAATAGGAAATATAACTTCGAAAATTTAAATGCTTTTTAAGATATATAAAAAAATAATTTCTTAAATAGGAAGATATACTTTACAAAGTCTAAATATTAATCATTAAGGAAAAAGTATTTAAGAATGGATGGGAATACTTATTTTTTATTGAATTAATTAGATGAAGTAGACAAAATAATTTCTTAAATAGGAAATATAACTTCGAAAATTTAAATGCTAATCATTAAGGAAAAGCATTTAAAAAGTTTCCCGAATACATTCTTTTGTTTTCACTTATTTTTCATTGAATATATAAGGACTTTGCCCAACTAACTTCAAGGGCCTACCTTCCCTAAACAAATTTATCTTTTTTTTAATAAATTAAAAATTAAAGATAATTTATTTTTTTATTAATAAAATAAAAATAAATAAAATCATGTTATTTTTATTCATATCTATAATTATAATAATAGTTAAATATGTAATGTATTGAAAAATTATTTTTTATTTTATTTTTATTTATAAAATTATAATATTTTTTAAATATTATTATTTTATGTATAAAGTATCATTTAATTTTTTTTTATATTTTTAAAATTATATAATAATTTTTATAATAAATGATATAGAAGAAAATTCTTGGAACAAGATTGTTGGTTGATTTTTAAAATATTTTTTTTTCCAATCAACTTCTATTTTTATATTTTATAGTATTTTTGAAATTCTATTTTTTTTAAAACAAAAATAATTAATAAATAAAAATTAAAAAGTATAATATTGTTAAGTTGAAGGTTTTAATGAATAATTTTATTTAGATATTAATTCATGTGAGATTTTTATTCTTATTTATTTTTAATTATTATTAAATATCTTTTGTGAGTAGTCTTTATCCAATTTTAATATATGAAAAATAAATTTTATTTAAGTAATGATTATTTATGAAGGTTATTTTGGTAATGACTATTTAGATAATAAATTACTCAAGTCATTTTGGTAATAAATAAATTAATTAATTAAATAAATATTTGTAATTAAATAAATATTATTATTTATAAATATCTTTAAAAATTAAATAATAATAATATTAATGAATTATCAATTGATAATATTAAAAAACATTTTAGATTAAATTATGTTACATTTTACTAGTATTGACATTTCAAATTACATCAAATAATTTTAATAAAATAATTTTATCTATTTTTTTAATTATAAATTAAACTTCTTTATATTGAATAATTTTTTATTATTTTTTATTTAAATAATATTTTTTTTAAATTGAAATAAAATTTTATTTTAAAAAGGACATCAATGCTTAATTTTTTTCATTAATTAAATAATTGTTAAAAATAAATAAATATTAATTTTTTTTTATAAAATAAGATTTCTAATTAAACAACATAATTTTAGATAATAATATTATAATAACATAAATTTAAAAGATGAGTTCAAAAAATAAGAAGATGAAGAAAATAAAAAACAATAATATAGATATTTTTCATATAACATCGTCTAATAGACTAAGATTCCGGCATTTCTCAAATATTCGCTCATCTTTTCATTAAATAAAATATTAAAAATGAATTAAAGATTCATCTCAAATGATAATGACATTGCCTCATATTGTAAGAAGAGCGGTTTCAAATTCCAACTTATATAGACGTTGGAAAAAAACTACATATTAAAAATTAACTATAAAATTGAAGATAGAGTGGGATATTTCTATTAAATGTCATATATTTCTCCGTGTTAGATTATAAAGACAATAGTCCCCTATCCCATTCGTCGATTGAATGAGGCTGTAAGATAGTTCATTGCTTCAATGCGGTCATCGGATCCAAACGTAAAAATGAGCGATTAAATAGCGTTAATATTGCATTTACTTAATTTTCACAGAACATAAACTAGCGCGCTATATCAAAGAAAACCACCGACGGTGCTGTAACCATCACATCCTCGAGAAACAGTGCAGCCCTCTCTTTATTCATCGTCTGCGGCAACTGGCAGCATAAAGGCAAACAACGTATTTAAAGATCTATATATAGAAAAAAGTTTGATTGTACAGTTCCCGTTCGCACCTCGTTGTACTTTTCCCGCCATCGTCGACTGGCCCACAAACTGCGTGGAAACGATAGAAAGGTGAGATCCCCATACCCTTAACATCATCTACTCGCATTGGCTACCTGACGCTCGCGGGTCCGTGCTCCGACTTCCGAGAAAGCAACGATCGGGAATTTGACTGCAATACAAACATCCAAATGATACATTGTAATTTGTCAAAACTCAAGACAGCCCTGCAGATGTCACAGTGATGGTATGGACGAGTTTTCTCTCTCTGTTTAGTGCTAGAAAACGTACAGCTGGCAAGACGTCGACAGATGGCCTACCATTGACAGTATATATTTAATGCTAAATCTCCTTAACACGATATCTTTATCAATACTAAATCTACTTTTAACCTAGAGATTTTCGCCGCGATACTTTCCCTAAAACGTACACCGTTATAATCGAATCTGAGAGTTGGTGGAATGGTTCTCCAAATAAATCTACACCGTTCCAGAATTTTTGCGCGCGTTTAGCGTTAGCTATAGAAAGAAGCATCCGCCGGGTGATTTATTAATATATCATCTTAGCAGGTACCATCATCGTTCATTCCGATTTTAATGAGAAAAACGCTTGTATAGACATCAGTCTCTTGTGCTTGGGTTACGGCAATCCCGAGACAAGTATACAGTATTGAAGCCTGTTTTGCAGTAGAATAAGTAGCTATTCTCGTATGGTATAAACTGTTTTAAATTAGTTAAATGCGCCACAACCACGGTGGCGTAAAAAGACTCCTTTTTTCCTAACAAGTAAATTTTACTGTCAAATTTGTAGTTCAATGCGTTATAACCTGTGCATCAATTACTACAACCATGAAACTAGTTTAAAGTCTCACCCGGATGATTCAAGCGTCATTCGTAATTTTGCCCGTTTCTAAACTTAGTTGTGTCCAAATGTTCATTCTATGCAAGTTACAGCTAGTTTTCTATAAATTCTTAATTTGAAAGATATATATATATATATATAAAGTTGCAATTGCAGACAATCACTACCAAAATCTAGAGGATTTGTGGATGGACCTCACCGTAGTTAGCCAGCTTATTCTTGGCGAACGTTATATCTTGTCTGTATTCAAGTTTACCAAGTCTTTGTAGTTATTCTTTAACTCGATGATCTCAAATCTCAAAATGTATTTCTACACAATGCCATACAACATATAAGCTACACCCAAATGTCCTGGCATTAATATAAAACAGACGGGACAGTTGAGAAAACATGCCGATAAATGTACATCTTAATTAGTAAATACTTTATTTCAAAAAAATTTAAAAACGAGATTATATATATATATATATATATATATATATATATATTAATAAGATGCAAATAAAGAATCAATGCGCTATTACATTAATAATTTTATCTTAGCTTAGGGACGTTAGCTTCAGTTTTGTTGGAGAGTACCCTACTTTTTCTTAGTCCCAGAAAGTAGCTTGCTTCCTCTTCAAATTATGCAGCCAGCCATATTTGACCTTAACTATTATAATAATAGTTAATAATGTCTTTGCTTCTTCTTCAGTCTCGACACTTGTGCCAACATCCTCTCCTTGATCATTGTGATAATGCACTTGGTTCTTCTCCCCAGCTTTACATATGTGACAATATCCTTACTTTAACAACCCACCATTCTTTCAAACCAACATTAGGTCCTACAAAGAATATCTTTCGCCTAAGTAATTCTCTTAATAACATTCTTAAACTTGGTTATGGAAACAATCTTAATTGTTCCCACATTCCTGAACTTTGTCACGGACACGTAATTTTCTAGCTAACAATAATTCCATATTATGGATGAAGAATTTCCCGATTTTATGAGAATTCTTTATAAAGAAGCATTATTTTCAAGTAAATATATTTTTGCATGAAGAGTTTCTGATTTTCTATTTCTTTAATTATCTTTGGACATGGTTTGACTGCTCCTTTTATTTACCCTAAACGATTTCGATTTTAAAGTCTCACTGGTCATGTGAGCACATTTATATATTTTATTTTTTAAAATAGAAATTAAATTTTATAATATAAATGAGAGTTACTTCTAGGCTATTTTAGCAAAGGAATAAAAAGGTAATAGGAAATGCCATGTAATGTTCTCGAGGAACTGAACTTAAACAAAAATGTATATGATATGTTCAGAAATTTAAAAATTTTAGGGGATTTAGAATACGTAATTACCAGATTTGTTTCATGGAGTTTTAAAACAAGAATTACTTTTCATTTTATTGTTTTTTTAATAATGAAATTTGTTAAATTACTATTTATTTATTTTTTTAAAAGATATTTAATTTTCAAAAATATTTAATTAAAAATTTTACTTTTAAAATATTTAAAGAATTGTTTTTTTTTGAATTTATGTTATATATAATAAGAAATTATCTCATAATAAATTTGTAGTTATAATAAGATCAATAAAATATTAGAGGACATGATTTGTTATTATATATTTAAACATGATTTATTTTCATATATTTTTTTAATTACATATTATTTTGTTGAAAATACATTTACACTCTACTCCCTTTTATTTACACATTCTATTTTTTATTTTTTATTATACTTTCTCAATTTTATAAAATTAATGTCTTTCATATATATTAATATTATTATTTTATGTTATTGTCAAAAATAATAATAAAAGTTAAGAATCCTTTTTATTTGATGAAGAATTTTACATTAAAATTTTTATTATTTACAACAATATACTAACAATAAGTTATCCACATTAATTTTACATTAAAATTTTTACTATTTACAATAATATGTTAATATAAATTATCCACATCAATATTAACAATAATAGTTACAAAGAATAATTTCTTTATGAAAGTGATGAATTACAAACAATCTACAAATCAACCCTAGAAAATACCATCTAAAACTCATTAATTAGTATTTTGTATATAAAAAATAATTTTCAAAATTTCTAAATACATATCTTGCCTCTCATTTGCAAATAGACATCACGAACTTATAAAATTTAAATATGAATGACACTTCTCGTAATCATGAACCTAGATAGATATATAAATTTTAATCCATGAAAACTTGGGTTTAATACTGATTAATAAAGTCAAAGGTTAAGCATATTAAACAAAATAAAGGCACTTTAAACCTTACTTCTCAGGAGAAGCAGCTTTGGTTGAGTGGTGATGCCTATAGGTAAACTAATGGTGATACCTATGGTTTTCATTTAAGAAATATAGCCATCATTTAACAACTATGGTTACATTATAACAGAGATTAGCCTAAACATTTTCATAGGAGAAGTCCAAAGTTACATGGGACCAGTGGTCTCCTTCCTTGATATCATTTTCTTTTACTCTCTCTTTATTGTTCGGATGTAGTAATTGCATGTGAAGTAGTATAACTACTATTGACCATATATTAAATTTGTGCTTCAATGAACATTATAGTTGAGAAAGGAAAAGCTTTGAATCTATTGGATGTGTTTCACTGAACAATGTTGATAACATAGAATGCAGTTTAACACAATGTAAAATGTATATTTACTTTTTTTTTCATTTTTAGTAAACTGTTCTTTGAACAGATTTAGAACAATAGAGGTTAAAATAGCAGTGGTCCAAAGTTACATGGGACCAATGGTCCCATCCCTTGTACCATTTCCTCTTTATTATTCGGATGTAACAACTAGATGTGAAGTAGTATAATTGCTATTGGGCATATCTTAAATTGGTGCTTTAATGAACATTATAGTTGAGAAAGGGAAAGCTTTGAATGTATTGGATGTGTTTCACAGAATAGTATTGATAATATAGAATACAGTTTAATACGATGTGAAATGTATATATTTTTCATTTCCAGTAAACTGCTCAAAGACTAGATTTAGAATGATAAGAAGTTGGAATAGCAAACTTTACTTTCAAAATGTCTCTTAAATTTAAACCATCAGATTAACAGAAGTTCAATTTTTTTCTTAAAAAAGATTAGACAGTTGGAATAATTTCAACACTATAAAACTGTTAACTCTAATTTAATCCTATAATTCTATCTCAACAAAAAAAGGGAAAAAAAAAAAAAGATTATTTTAAAAATATCACAGGAACTAACCAGAATGATATATTACTAATTCATCCCTCATTATCTTGTTAAAAAAGTGTTGTTTTTTAAGTTTTGTTTACACTTTATGTAGTTTCCATGCTATAAGACTGTTAGCTCTAATTTAACCTTATAATCCTCTCAAAACAACTTTAAAAAAAATGAAAACATTGTTTTTAAAAGACCAAGATGGGCAAACTGGTAACATATCAGAAGCAGTTTTTTGTTTTTTGTTTTTTTTTTTAAAATTGAGATATGGCGAATACAATAAACTAAGCGGCAGGTATAAGCAAAAGGTTTGCGCAGCATACCTTAACTCCTTTCGAAATACGAAGATGACGGCGTTTTCTTTTCTTTTCTAACGATTCAGCTTTCACGTTTCCAGCTTTCCCATTTTGAATAAGTGAATTTGATTGAGTTGCCCTCTTTCGCTTGCAATTGAAACTTGGTAAGTCATCACAAATTATATTTCCAAAACCTGTATGTATGGGTGCCACTTTTTTCATTAGCTTGCAATTAGGAGCAGCTGAGCCCTCTGATTCACTCATCCCCAAGTTTTCTGGGTGATCCAAATGACAATGAGCAGGTGGAGCCACAGAAAAAATGTCAACTATTGATCGTTTCTTTTGTCTCCTTGATTTATGTTTTTGCATTTTACCTTGTTTCTTCTCCGCTTTAGACGCTTCCAAAAGGCAATCATCAATGTGAGCATTCACAGCTGTTATGGTGGTTGACGTAAATGTTTTGCAAACTGGGCAAACTTTGACAGCACAAACTTCACCATTGCTAATGTTAGAAATTCCATTTCTAATCGACTCGGATTTTGATGCTTGAGAATTCAGATTGTCAATTGTATTACTCTCAATTTGATTGGAAACGGACCCCGCTGTTACCTGATCTTGTGTTACTTGTGTAGTCTTCCTTGCCTTTTCTGTTTCCTCACGGATACTTTCATCTTTGAATATCTCGTATTCCCTTTCCATCAAATCAAGTGTACAACTCCTTCCGCGGAGGCTTTGCTTAACGAAAGTCTTACTTATAGCGGTATCCGGTTTTCCGTTCTGGTTTACATTTGCTGGAGCGTAAGGCAAATAAGTATCGGCCTGTCCGTTTTTGTGTAATCTTGCCGGCTTCTCCTCCCGAGTTGGGTGAGAATTAGCTTTTAGGCT
Organism: Torreya grandis; assembly: GCA_037957365.1. Classification (NCBI taxonomy): domain Eukaryota; kingdom Viridiplantae; phylum Streptophyta; class Pinopsida; order Cupressales; family Taxaceae; genus Torreya; species Torreya grandis. Next base: position 1,394,435 of record JARHVA010002062.1, read on the forward strand.
CCCAGTATTCGAAGAGGAAGCTCTAAAATATGGCGGCCCTAATGATCTCTGGCGGTAACCAGACACATTCCTTCTTTCATCTTTATTTTCCACTCCTCTTATTCCGTCTTCGGTTTTAACAGTATTGTCGTCGTCGCCGGAAATTTGGACTCTGCTAAGTTTTCGTATTTGCTCTTCCAGATCCTGAGAAATACACGGTTCCATGTCACCTGGAGGGACTGTCATTTCCCGGTCTATAATTCTGTCGGTCTTCCTGGTATAATTTTCTGGTTCCTGCTGAAAGGAGGTTCCAATGTGCTCGTGTTCCCCTTCGCAATGTTGGCATGCCCACCATCTGTAACAAGGCCTGTTAAGAGGCGGAAGCAGGTGCTCTCTTGAACCTTCTTCCATAAAACTCTCTGAGAAAGGCCAACATTTCCTGAAGTTCACACTTCTGATTTTGCCCACATATTCACTGCAAAGCATATGACCCTATGTGATCAGGATCTGCACATTCATATTGAATTTTTTCTAAAAATCACATCTTTAAACCTTCACAATAAACTTACCGAATGGAGAAACCTTGGCATAACAAGCCTCTATCCTCAACAAACCCGGGCCGGCCGTTGAGTACGTTACCGGGATTCCTGAATGTATGGAAAGAGCGACCTGTTTTCTGACTGAGGTAGTTCACTTCGGAAACATTTTCACACGCAAAAGCTTTCGAATTGGGTAAAGTGTCCATTTCTACACCAAACAATGGTGGAGACGCATCCGGAGCAATAATGCCCTCAACCATTAACACAGTCCTCAACCTGTTTCTTCCTTAAATTGACTGGGTTTGGGGATAAAGGGAAGCGGATAAAGGGAAGCCAAGACGCCACTTTTAAAGGGTTAGAAGGCTTTATTGAAAACGCCACAGCAGGCCAGAGACTAAATGGGCAACCGTTCAACTGTGAAACTTCCTGTAAGACGACAGTCAACATAATAATAAAAATATATTACAAATTCAACCTGCAATTTTATAGTTTTTTGGGAAGATGTTTTGAAATGGAACAGCAAAGGTACACCGTTCATCACATCACAAGCTGAAATCTTTAAGAAAGGGGCATCTAAGAGAAGTGTGCCCGGAAACAAATCCATGGCATGTAACACAACAAATTTCGAATCACAAATGTTTCAGTAAGCGATCACAAAACCTATTTTGGCCTTCTCAACACAAGATTTGAGTTTTAAATGAATAGTGTACGCCTTATTTGTAAAGGTAAAGGTCAGCGGCTACCGTTTTTGAAACTCAAATCTGCCAGTGTTATAGGATAACACAACGGCCATGGAAGAGATTCACACTAATATTTCCGGTACAGGTAAGGGCTGTTATAAAAATAAACCCTTTGCGGTACAGGTAAAGGCTGTTTTCAAAATAAACCCTTATTTGGACTAAACTCTTCCATAGAAAAAACAAAAGCATTTGTAAGGGGAAAAAGAACTTTAAAGAATGAAAAACAAACAGTTGAGATCAAAGGAAAAAGGACCGACCTGAGTTGTGCAGTCGGATGATGGACCAAAGCACGATCAAAATCTCACAAAGCGCCTCATCTCCATCTCGCCGTGGAAAGAAAAACCAGCATGTAAGCGGTGCGAAGGATAATGAATGAAAAACAAAAGGGTTTGACGATGCCGTTGATTAGGGAAGTTGCAACGACGCAATCCCATCATGTCCATCCATATGTATAGATATCATTTTATGGATACATACATTAATTCTTTTCATGCTCATGCTTATGCTTATGCTTATGCTTATGATGGTTCACAACCACATCGCATGTATGATTATGATAGGAAATGTCGGGCTGTTGTTTCGTTGGATGTCGTCCTCTTCCTTGCAAGTGGGGTAGAGGCCACGTTGAGTGAATATGTCCTCTAATATAAAACAATTCAGATTTTTTACTTACAACTGTAGAAGCTCTCCAAGGGCCCACCCTGCAACATTTGAATGCAAAATCAAATCAAGAGCTCCATTTTATTAGGGTTTATCAATTGATATTCCGTAAAAGCAATATAATAAATAGATGTTAGCCCCCACCTCCCATGTCCTGCAATGCCTATCGACTCTGTTTTTTTAAAGCGTAGAGCTTATTAATTTAGATTTGTCGCAAAAGTTTTTTTTTTTTTTTTTTAAATGTTTTTAATTAAAGATAGACCCCTTTGCGCAGGATACAGAGGGATAGAAACAAGAATTTTTCAGCAAGGAAAACACGCGGACCATCATAAAAAGCCACCGCCTTCGATAAATTCTGAATAATATTTATTATTCGAAGACCGTTCTCATCACGATTTTTCTTACTTTATATTTGATTTATAATATTAATATATGGAAAAAGAAGAGGTGCAAAATACTCCTCTTAGTTTTAATATGGAGCTCTTTAAATTAAGTTTTTTTAATTCTTATTTATATTATACTCAACTTTTATGTTTACATTTAAAGTACTCATTGAGATTTACACTTGGTAGGTAAATATAAACTTTTAAAAATGATTTCTAATTATTTATCATTTGAATTATATGATTTTAAATTTATTTTATATATTAATTTAAATTAAATGTTATTAATGCATTTTTTTAATATTTTATGATTTTTAAATTTTTTTTCCTCTCTTTTTAAAAATGATTTTTTTTTTTAATTTAATTAAAATATCATGTAATTTTTTGTAATTAAAATGTACTCATTTTTTTAATCATATTTTTTATAATTTTCAACCATTTGATATTAATTTGTGTATTATAAAAAAAGTATAATTTAAATTCAATTGTCTATAAATATATAAGTCATTTGTCATTTACAATAAAAAAACATCAAAAGAAAGAACTATAAAGAATCAGTTTATTATTTAAGGGAATCTATTAAGCATTCAAAGCATTCTATAGGAATTAAGTAATCATTAGAACATTTAAATCAAAGCACACATGTTGGCATACCAATATAAAAATGAGTTTAATTCTAATTATTGAGATTTATTATTTTCAATATTATTATTTTTTGAGGGCTTAAAAATATCAAAATAGTTTTGTCATTGTATTAGTTCACTATATCCTCAATATATATATATATATATATATATATATATATATATATATATATATATATATATATATATATATATATATATATATAAAAAAATCCTTAAACTAACTATGACAAAAAAAATAATTTCCTTTTACAAATGATTAAATTTGTATTGTATAAAATTGAGTCTTCAAGTTGTTAAGTCAATTCATGCATATATGTCACTTTGTTTGGAATGTTCCAATGCTTTGTACATTGTCTAAAGAGGAACAGACACTTATTGGATCTTTGTTTGTCATCATATTTCAATGTTATATCTTTATCACTTATAATTATTTCCACTACCAAAATCCTAGAAACTATCATTACATTATAAAATAAAATATATATTCTTGTAAACATTATATGATCACCCTTCAAATGCTAATTTTAGAAATAAATAATTAGGTTTTTCCACTATCAAATCTTACATAGAAACTATCACTATATTATGAAATAAAATATATATTTTTATAAACTTTATATAATCACATTTTAAATATTAGTTTTAAAAATAAATAATTGGACTTAAATATTATGATTTTATATAATATTTCATTTATTTAAATATAATTGTATATTTTTGTCACAATTTAATTGTAATTAATTTATCTATATTATATTTTGATGAAACCTGATCCCTTATATCCTTTCACTATTAAATTTTATTCCTTTATTTTTTCATAAAAAATTAATTTTTAGTACACCTTTAAATTTAAATATCTCTCACATAATGCTACATCTTAATTTCTCCATTTTTTAAAAATTAATTATATTGTATACTCTTAGTTCCAATATCTCTAACTTTCATTTCACTTGGTTTTCTTGAAACCAAGCTCTAAGTAATTCAATAATTTTAAAATATTTTAAATTCTATTATACTTGCAAAAGTATGGTTATTTATGTGATTATTTCTAAGATCTTTAAATTCATATTTTTCAAACAGTAGCTATTAATTATTTAATTTATTTTAATTTTTTAAATATGTTCATTATTTATTTTTCTATGGATATAAATTTTCCTTTGTCTTGTATGTATTTTCATTATTATTTCATTATGTTATGATTTATGTATATAAAACTATTTTAAAAAATTATAACATTTGTTTTATCATGTTTTTCTTATTATATAAATTTTTTGTATTCATATTCAAGTATATATTTATATTATAAAATTGTAAAATGCTTAAAAACATTCCAATATTCATTATAGTTTTGAATAGTTTCATAGAATTTATTTAACATTAATTTTATTTTTATTTTCCCTATCCAATGATAAAATATAAATTATTTTATTCCACCATACATACTCTTAAATATATAATTACGTATTATGAGATAAATTATATTATGAAAAAAGGAATAGAACTTAAAATATATTAATCGTTCCTATGTTTCCTTGAAAATAACCCAAACATCCCTCTTAATCTTTCTTAATATCTTAAACTTTAATTAATATTATAAAATATTATAATATAATAAATTAATTTTAAAATATAGACAACAAAATATATCAAATACAATATTCATAAAAAATTATTTAAAAAAAAATTGGTAATACAACATTGCCAAATAATACCCTTCTATGTCACGTTGTTTCTATTGACAAATATTTGAAATATATTAAAAAATGCAATCATATTTTAAAATGATGAAATACTTCTCAAATATTTTATTGATCAACGTGTATCCTTATTTATCAAGTTAACATAAATAAAAAAATTAGGGATATAAAATTTGTTTTTTGACAATTATTTTCGATGTAATACCTGTAATATAATATTTATGCTACAATTAAGTGTTGATAAAGAGAATCAAATTAGTTTTTGAAATGATCGTAAAAGGAAATTACAATCAATAATGAAAGGTTTTTTCAAATAGGTGTTCTTTCAATAGATAAATATTAATTTGATATTTAAATTAAAATTAATAATAACATATTTTTAAAATATATTTAATTATGATATAAAATATAAAATATTATTTTAAATATTTTAAACATTTTAAAATGATCATTTAAAAAATTTTACAATCAATAATATAAAGTTCTCCCAAATAAATAAACAATAATTTGATAATAAAGAGTTCTTCCAAATAAATAAACATTAATTTGATATTTAAATCAAAATTAATAACAACACACTCTTAAAGTATATTTAATCATGATGTAAGATATAAAATATTACTTTAGATACTTTAGACTAATGACATTAGGTTTTCCCCTACCACTTTATTTAAATATTTGAAATTAATATGCTAAGGAATCATATATAGATATCTAACAAAAAGAATTTTTTTAAATTAATATTTAAATACATGAAGGAATCATGTACAAATATCTATACAAAGATGTTCATTTTAGATTTTAAAAGATGTTTGAGAATTAAGATGATATGATTTTTTATTTGATATATATATATATATATATATATATATATATATATATATATATATATATTAAAAAAATTATTATAATAAAATAAGTTAAAAAAAAAGAGTTTAGTAGATGTGATAATGTTAATGAAGATAATAATATTATAGTCTATGGTATAGATGAGAAGTTGTTTAAGTTAATATTTACATTAATTAGGTCTAAAAATTATAGAAAATAGAAAAATGTATTTAATATTGATACTCTTCATATAATTCTTTTATATTATGAAAGGAAAAATTAAATATTAATAATCACATAAACACAATTAATTAATGTTAGGTGGGAAAATAAAATGATAGATTATTGTTTTGTCATATTCAAACATAATAAACATCAAACATTTCTGATAAACACATATAATTAGAAACTTCAAAAATAAGATTTCAATAGTTGTAATGATTATGTATTTAGTATTATTTTGGTGGCTCGAGATGGAAGGAATGGAAGATGGAGATGGCGACAGTGATGAGGGAGGATAGCAGGCATCAGTATAAGAGGCTAGGTCTAGAATTGGCATGCAGACTAGGGTAGCAGTAGCGAAGGGCAAAGGAGTTATTCAAGTAGTAAGAGCAGAGGTAGATCTAAGGGTGGCAGTCAGAGTTGACTCCTAGTCAATGGGGGTTTTTGGGTTTGAAAAGGCTATTGTAGCTTAGGCTAGTCAAGTTGGGGAAGATGTTATCCTCACTTAGGTTGTTTTCCAAGTGATTTTGGCACCAATAGAAGTGGTAGTCATGCTAAAGCAGGGCTAGGGGAGGAAGAAAATAGTGGTATAGGTCCCTTTCAGGGATAAATCCTAGAAGGATGATGGTGTTGGGAGGTTGGTGTAGGAGTAATAGTGTGGGGTTAGTTTGGATATGGGCAGAGGGAGGAAAACAAAAGGTGTTAAAAAATTATCTGGTTTTTCTACATCTAAATTTGTTCAAGATCATATGTCCTTTAAAGATGTTTTCTAGATGGATGGGTCGATGGTGGGAAATGGCATGTTTGAGGTTTGTCTTTCTCCATTAAAACATGCAGATGGAACAACTATGGTTTTTACAAAGGATGCTATGTTTTCGAACTATAGCAATTCCTCAAACCCCTTTCATTGTTGTAGTGATTTCTATAAAGAAGTCATTCTCAGAAAGAATCTTGAATCAAACCTTGTTCTAATTTCTAAGAGCCATTTTTAGAAGGAAAAGATTTTAGAGGAGGTTACATAGACTACATAGGAGGTAAATACTGAATCAAACTCATCTCAAAATAAAACCCTTGATATGGCCTTCCCTACATGATATTCCCTTAATCTTTTCTAAATATCCTCCTCTCTTTGAAATCTTGGATGCTGACCTCTCTATGCTAGAAGTGGAAAGAGGGCATAGAGATTTGATTAGCATGTGTGTGGGAAAGCAACCTTCTTAGAGCTCGCTTTCAGAGTGATCTCTGAAAACTTGGCCCTCACTTTGATCTCCCTCTTTTTTTGTCTTGGAAAATGGTTTCTTTGTGCTTTTGTTTCATTCTTTCGAAGATAAGGACTTTGTCTGGACAAATGGGCCATGGTTATTTGGTAAGCAGGGGGTATTCCTTTATCCATAGACTCTCTTTTTTGACTCAGCCACTATGGTGATCTCCCAAGCTCCCATCTGGATTAGATTCTTATAACCTTCCTTTGGCATTATAGGATGTTAATATTTTCAATAAAATGGTTAGTAAGCTGGGAGCCTTTGTAAAAATTGATGAATCTATTGGGAAAAATATGATCTATGTCAAGGTGTGTTTGATGGTAGATTTAGTTAAACCTCTATACTATTCTATTCAAATTTATTCTTCCCATGGTGTGTGGTCACAGTTTTTCAATTTTGAAGGCCTCCCCTGTAGATGCTTCAAATGTAATCAAATAGATCACAATTTTGCTTCATGTCCCAAGATAAACTTTCAAGGATCTCATTCATTTTTATTGTAGAAATGGGTCAGAAAGATTGGTTTCCCAAATCAAGATTTAGTTCATAGGATGCATACTTATAATGAGCCCCCAATGGAAAAAATCTTTTAGTAGGGTGAGAAAAGGTCTTAGAAAGGGGATTTTTTGGAGTCGGTAGTAGTGCAACCCACTTTGAAGGTAGGGTAACCCTCTTCTGCTATGAAGGAAAGAGTCATGATGGAAACTGGGCCTGAGCATGCATTCAATCCCTATCTTGTAAAGGACTCTTCTCAATAAAAGATGATTGAGATTGTTGAGGATGGGGTACAAGATGGGGAAGATTTAGAAGGAAATATAGTCATTAGAGAGGTTATTTCCATTTCAAATCAACCTAGTGTTTTTAAGAATCCTGACTGTGGCATGAAAGGAAAAAGGGGCAAGAAAATGGAAGTAGAAACATTGTAATTTGAGGCCCAAAATTCCATCTATGGAGGCATGCAATGGACTATAGAGTCTTTGATTTCCATAAAAAGTAGATAATTATTGGTATATAAAGGATGAGCTCTATGGTTCATTTTTTTATTTTTGTGCTTAGTAATTTTCTCTTGGTCCTTTGTTTTCATGTATCTCATTATCTAGTCAATGTCTTTGTCCTTCTTGGTTTTTATGTGTGGTTGGTATCCTTAGTTTACTTATTTTCTTGGATTTTATTTTTTATAATTCTTGGTGTTTTTGTTGTTTCCATGGTGTTTTCATGGGGACTGGGCCCTTGATTGTGCTCTAGAACTGGTTAAAGTTTCAATCAAAAACTTATCGATTATTGCTCCATTCAAAAGCTTTGTATCTATCTAAAAAAAAGATACCAATAGTTGTAAGGCTTGAGATTTAATTTTATGAAGGCTTCATTTCCCTTCTACAAAGATATCTTGATAGAAAGATAAGTTTGAGTTTATAGGTTGAATCTTGTCAATGAATAAAATCCTAGTTTTGAGATCATTAAATTCCCTTAAATGGTTTGAGATAAGGAGATTATAATGATCAATGGTGGGTAGTTTAAAAGCTCCCACTGCTCCTCATATTTAATTTACCACAATATTGTTTATAAATAAATATGTTGGCATCTATTAAAATGTTGAAATAAAACAACAATATTTCTAACGTGTAAAGCCTTTTTTTTCTCTAAATTATTAGATGTGAAATGGAAGGATATATAAGGGTCACATATATTTTCCATGAAAGCCTTATAATTATTTTAAATTATATTTTCCACAAGAGCCTTATAATGATTTTGTAGATATTAAAACTAAATTTGTATATCATCTTAGTCGTGTATATTTGATAAATATCAATTGGGTTCTACGCTTCAGTTATAGACCTCCCTACTACCGAAAGGCTCACATTTACCATCTCATTATGCCCAAATGTTTATATCTTAGTCTAATCTACATCATTTTGATAATCGAGGTCTCTTATATTACATAGAAAGTTTAAAACATATTAAACATTCTTCAATATCAGTTTTAGATCCATAATTATTTTTTATCCCTCTAGAAACTATTGGCCACAAAGGAACACTACTGAAAATAATAGTGTCTAGATATTTATCTAGTGTCCATTTGCTAAAATTCATCAAAATTATAAATGTTTCAAAACCTATGAGTTAGCCTATTTATCTTATTCAACCCTACCGTGAGATATTTTCAAAAAGTGTGGTATAAATATAAGTCTTAAGTCTTTCATTTTCCATATAGAAAATACTAAGTAAACACCTACAAAAAGATAAATCAATCTACTACACAACCAAACTATTATTCTCTATTCATCCCTATTTTCATATCAAACATAGGAGCAATGATATCACAAGTCTAAAGTATTCAAATAGAAGCCCATGAGTGATATTTATCAAATTAAAAGTTATATCACTGCATGTATCATCATATAGTATATTTCATCCTTATGCATAGACTTTCCCATAGATAGGTGAGAACTACATAAGTCTAAGACCCCCTTGTTGGAGTATTGGATATGTAGTAATAACCCATTGATAGAGGGTTCAATTGGGTTAGCTCAACATTATGATCTGACTAACCCATTTTTAACAAATTCATTGCAAGGGGGTGTTTAACCCTAAATTTAGATAAGGTGTTATTTAGGGTTAAGGGGTATTAGATTAACTTTTAAAAAAATATGATGAACTAATATAATGAGTAGTATAATTAATAGAAACCCAAATAAATAATATTTTAAATTTATATAACTAAGATTGATAAAAATAATAAAGTACAAATATTGATAGATATTGCAATAAAAGGAAATAACTGATACTCAACTAGTTTATTGTGCTCATGCAAGTCTTATCTATAATAGGCTATAAGTGTACTAGAAGGTAGTCCTATAATAACCATAATAATTTGGGAATATTGTTTATGTGGATTTGGACATTTGCATCAGATTTGGATAGTTGTGTTGATGTAGGTGTCTAATTGTGATGCAAGTTTCTAGTATGAAATATTGACTGGATCTAGATGTGACCAAGTAGAGCCTTTTGGGTTTTATTTCTCCTTTCTTCTGATGTCTTGAGATTGTGTAGAGAGGTTTTTGATCTTTTTTAAATGATCAAGCCCTATCTTCCTCACCCTTGGAGTGATTATGGGTAAAATGGGTTAGTGGGATCATGGTGTTGAGTTGTCCCAAGGACCCCTTTGTTAATAGGCACTACCTACATATCCAATACTCCAAAGAGGGCCTCAGACTTATGTAGTTATTCCCTACATTTTGGCTTATCTGTGTATTAAGATGTAACATGAGATAATGAATGGTATAAAGTGACCTAGCTTGTAACTTGGTAAATATGGTTCATAAACTGCTCTTTGAATTCTTAAAACTTATGTGAATATTGATTCTATGATTAATATAGAAATAGGTATGAATATGGAAGGTTTGCTTACTTGAATGTTTGATTGAGTGCTTCGTAGTAGGTTACCTTATGAGTTTTTTATATTTTCTAGGTGAGAAATGAATGAGGGTTGATATTTATATATACCAATCCCTTTTATAAATATATTGAACTAAAGCACTTATCTGACCTTTAGGATGTATTTCATTTTTTAAATAGATGAATCTTGTGCACTGGACACTTTGTAGGAAAGTTGGACACTTGTGTCGATGCAGGTGTCCACCTAAGACACAAGTGTCTAACAAGCTATAAAATAGGTTCATGTATAATATTGGTAGTGAATTTTAATAATTAGGTTTAGATATATTTGTACAAAATATAAGTCCTGGTTATCAAAATAATAATTGTTAGACTAAGAGATAAATAATTTAGGCATAAAGAGCTAATGAATGCAATCCTTTTGACAGTGGGCAGGTATATAAATGAAAGGTATAAATAGGATGGATATTTTCTAAGTGTACAATAATAGATTACTACATAAATCATAATTTAGTATCTACATTCTCCCTCCCCCCAATATAGTGATTAGATTTTGAGTTTAAAGGAAAGAAATGCATACATGGGTATGTATAACACACCTTGTCTTTACGTGAGCCCAAATTGAGTGTTTTTATGATGATCCACCTATAACCAAGATGATGTTAAAATATATAGTTAGTGTATAAAATTTGAGATTGAAACAATTTGAAATGCTTTGAAAGGATAAAGAGCAAGGTTAGGAGTACATCCATGTATTGATGTACACATCTTGCCTTTTGGTAATTTGATTTGATAGGATGCCTTAGTATAAAGCATTAAATCTAATATTAGGATAAATATGAACCTACAAGTGCATAAAGATAGATAAATAGAGAGAGAGAGAGAGAGAGAGAGAGAGAGAGAGAGAGAGAGAGAGAGAGAGAGAGAGAGAGAGAGAGAGAGAGAGAGAGAGAGAGAGAGAGAGAGAGAGAGAGAGAGAGAGAGAGAGAGATGTGAGAGACACATTCCCTCAACCTTGATACAAAAGTGAGTTTTAACACATCTATTAAACTTGTTTCTTATCAATCATATAATTCAAGTATGTGCATGATCTAGTGAGTGTCGCTAATTTAATCAACTCACAATATATCTAGTGAAGGTGGATGATTTAATCAAATACAACCTATAAATATAATAAAGTTAGATGATTTAATCAAGTCTAAATTATAATCTTGGTAATATTGAATGATTTAATCAACCCAACCTTCCAAAAGTGAACCAACTATTCTAGTAGTTTGGCTTAATAAATGTCATTAAAATTCCAACTTAGGTATAGTAATAGTTCATAACAATATTTAAAATGTATAAATTATTTGATTTTACAATTTTAGGTGCCTTTAGAATGACATATGCACCCCATATATGTATAAAGATAAAACATGGGTATAGTAATAATATAAATGTATAGAATGATACCAAAAATGTGTATCTAAATCATATAACTATGAAATTTGGTGAATCTAGAATCTGTGCAATTATGGAGGACATATTTCCATAACATGTCCCCTCTATAATCTAGAAAATTTGAGAACTTGTGTAAATATGGAGAACATGTTTCCATAACATGCCCCCACTATAATCTAAAAAAATTTGTGAAGGTGTGGAATCCATGCCTCTATGACATGACCCCATTGATATGCCCCCATTTTGAGGTGAGGTGAAATAAAATTTGGTAGTTACCTTACCTCAAAAGGATAAGATAACTATATAAGTTATGTATGGATCATGTAACATATAGAGGTAACATGTCTAGGTAGATATATCATTTAGACATGCTATATGTGATCACATCAAATCCTAAGATGCATGATGTAAATCATGAAAATGTCTAGAGAATAATAGTAAAAATTCAATAAGCAATCAATCGCACATCAAGAGCGCTCAAAATCAAAGTAACAAGAAATGTTCCAAGGTGACCTCATACAAGGGGCATGCTCAAATACTACATTATTGAAGGCTTATGACTTAATCTAATGTCCACAAAGCATATATTGACATATTAAAATGTTCACATACAACAAGTAATGACATATCAAAATGTCACCATAGGAAAGTATAGCATGGGAGCCATAATTAATGGACCATATTCAAATGATCAACATAGGCAATACAATGCAAGACAATATTAGTCAAGGAGAAGAGGCAACCAACATGAACATAAATACTATTTCTTAAACATATGTATTCTTAAACCATGTTATGTATATAGAATATCAAGTACACTATGAAGGGTATAAGCATGGTTATAGGCATGTGTAAGTATATATAAGCTCCAACATGGTAATGAAAATCAATCATAGAATAATGTACCTGAGTGTATCTTGATCAAAGAAGTAGATGCCCCCAACATAATTAGGAGGTGAGTGGACGTAAATCCTAACTTTTATGTGTGCATATATAATGTACCTAGGTATGTTTGTATCACACTCAAATTAAGTTTGAAATACATGTGTATATCAAAATGAATAATATTTTATCGACTAACATAGATAAAATAGCATATGTATAAGAAATAGCACAACTAGGAACATGTTGATTTTTTTTTTTTGTATTTTTGTATTTTAGAATGTTTTTGGTATTTTTAGAATGATATATTGCTTAACCGATGAAGTACTCATCCTCAAAGGGGATAAGGCTACCTAATAAGCCTCTTTCTTGATACAAGAATTTGTATTGAATGATTGCCAATTCTTAAATGTTTGTTTACATTTGTTCACCATCCATAATTGGTATAGGTCCATGATTATATCCATCATGAAGAATGTGAATCTCCATTTGTTTAAAATGAAAAGTGAGGCACATATTGGTAGTACTCATTTCTTCCTTTATTTTGGTCAACTAGTCCTAACCAAAATGGATTGTTAAATGTGGCTCATAATCTATTACATATATAATTATTGGGGAAACTTTTGGTCAACATGCAATAGATAGCTAAATATATCCATAGGATTTTCAAAACGCTGATGAATGTTGTAAATCCTCCATAGTATACCCAAAATGTTGTAATGAGGAAATGTTAAAAATTGTGTTTCAATTGTTTATATCAACCTAAAGATGTTTAAAATAGGATCCATTAATATTTGTGATGATAGTTATATTTTTTTATCATGAGTGATTTCTAGTATGAGAAGATTCCACATTTTTCATATAGTGTATTTGTGTTTGTCACTTATAAGGTTGTCTTAATGTTTTTATCTAAGAGGGATGGATTGAATAAAAAGCATTAACAAGCTCATATTTTATTTTTTCCTTGCCCTTATCCTAATGTGGTTTTGTATCCTATGGTGATGAATTTAACTTGTATGTATCAAGCCCTATATGTGTGAATAGGTTATGCAAAATATGCTCAAGTGGATTGAAACAAAGTTTTTGAAATTGTTCATCAATCATATCATGTGAAAGTTCATCATCAATATCATAGTAATCTAGAACTTTGTGATATTGTTATTCAGTATTGGCTTGTAAAAGAAACTCAAATATGGGATTTTATTTTTATGTTGGCATCATTGGATCATTTGGTAATGATTCTTTTTCTTAATTTGCATCTATGCGCACCTTAGTGGCTAGTGCTTTATATTTTTCTTGAGGTAAAGGAGTCATTGTGCTTGATGCCCCCATTTCATATGTTTGTATATTTTCAAATGGAATACATTGTTTAGGTGGTACCACTTTAGGTATCCCTTTCATGTCATAATGTAACATTTTGAAAAATATGAAAAGTTCATTATCAATAGACATTGTGAATAAGGTCCCATCATGTATAAATTTGACACATCGATGTAATGTTGATGGGATGACTTTAATGGTATGTATCCATGGTCTGCCCAGAAGTAAGTTATAGTGTAGTGACTGAGATGTTACTTAGAATGTAGTGGGGACCATTTTTGGACCCAATGACACATCTAATGTGATTTAGACAACTAGAGGGATACATGAATTATCAACTCCTTTGATATGATTTTTGAAGAATATTTTTGGGTAATATCCATGGTGGTTAAGAAATGTGTGTTACAAATGTTTAGGCTTATACCATTATCAAAGAATACTCTTTTAATCCCCTTACAAAATACCCCCACTTATATGAACAAAGTCAAATATTGATGAATAATATCTTTTGATGGTAAATCTTGTATCTCAAAGGTAATAATATTTGCATTACTCTTGAGATCTTGGATAATATCTGCAAAATAGGCTAGTTCAATATCACTTAGTACTTGGGTGTCACATAATGCTTCGTATAAAATATCTTTGTAGATAATATATTTATTTATAAGTTTGAGGATTGAAATTATAGCATGTATGTTACTTAATTGGTTAATAATATCTTATACTTTTGATTTGATAACAAGTTTAGGCTTAGGAGGAATTTGTCATGTAGTAACAAGTGGTGAGATAGGTTAGGCACCTTTACCTTTTCAAGTTATGATAGTGTGGACCATGAAATCTAATATAAGCCATGGGTGAATAATGGGTGTAAGATGGTAGTTATCATTTGAATATGATTTAGGTGGAAACAAGGGATGGGAGCATGCACGTTGGCATTTGGATACCAACTCAATAGCATTGTAAAAGGATAACTTGATTCTTATCCTTTCTTAGGTTTGGATTTAATTTAACCATGTAGGAAGTATAAAAAATAATGACTACTATGAAATATTAGAAAAGAAAATGAATGATATGTGCATCCATAATTAATTCATTTAAAATAAAAGGATGGTTATGAAATATTTTTAGTCTAGAAATTAGAAATGAGATAAAAATGGGAAATCGTAAGTTGAAATAGGGTTTTGAGACCAAAGTTCAAGTTCACCAAATTTTTAACCCTAAATTTAGATAAGGGGTTATCTAGGGTTATGAGGTATTAGATTATCTTTTATGAAAAGATGGTGAACTAATCTAATAAGTAGGCCAATTAATAGAAACTTAGACAAATAATATTTTGAAGTTATACAATTGAGATTACCAAAAATAGTAAATTACAACTATTGATAAATATTACAATAAAAGGAAAGAATTAATACTTAGCTATTTTACTATGCTCATGCAAGTTTGATCTAGAACATGATGGAAGTGGATGGGAATGTGATCCTATAATTGTCGTCAAATTCTAAGAATAACTGCAGAGTAAAAAATACTCTACAGTTTCATTTTGATTTTTAGTCGCATGATCCAAATCACT
Organism: Torreya grandis; assembly: GCA_037957365.1. Classification (NCBI taxonomy): domain Eukaryota; kingdom Viridiplantae; phylum Streptophyta; class Pinopsida; order Cupressales; family Taxaceae; genus Torreya; species Torreya grandis. Next base: position 1,410,003 of record JARHVA010002062.1, read on the forward strand.
GTCCTTGAACACTTTGGTTCGAGACATCAAAGTTTTGACTCGGAGCACGGGCTCAAATTTCTTTATGCTCAATTTTCTCTAAGAGTCGAAGTCAAGCGGAAGCTACCAAGTGTCATCGATTGAGGCACCTTTCATAATTTCTATAAGTTGGTTGGGATGTGCCACGTATCTCATAGTAACTCAGTGGAATGTGATAAGTGTCAAAATATGCGTTTCATATTGGCATCTGCATGTTTCAAATCTCTTTTAAGCAGAAGGTTTCAACAAGCTAAGTATCAGGATTAGGTAGAGGGCGCCAAGTGGCAATAACAGAAGGTTTTAATTTGCTTTTCTAAATGTGATGGAAGATGCCACGTATCTCAACTGAAGAGAACAAAAGCCACCATGTGTCAACTTTTGAATTATCTTCATTTTGTTATCACCAAGTATAGTAAAGACTGTGGTGGGTCTCAAGTTTTGTTTCTGAAGCAAGTGGAAGCTGCCAAGTGTCGTTGTCCATGTAAATATGAAATGAGGCCTAATTGTTTATATAATATAAGCAGAGCGATGTGGAGACTAGCATGTGTCACCTTTTTTAGGTTTCTCAAAAGGTGGCTAAAATTAGTGGAGATTGCCACATATCCCTAGTTAAGTAAAGTGGAGATTGCCACATGTCCTTTGTTGAGGCAAGCAGAAATCGCCACCTGTCCCTATGCCTTTTTTTTAAGTTTCTCGGGTAAGAAATGCCGCGGGTCTTATTTTTTGTTAAGTTGATAAATTTTCAAAGAAGTAGATTGCGACAGGTGTCAAAGGTGAAACATTCCTGAGTAAAGACACAAAAGGAGTATAAGTTATGCAAAAAGTGCCATGTGTCTTTGATAAGTTTTGCGGAACATGCCAAGTGTCATTTTTTGGTGCATCCTAAATAAAGAGAAAGTTTTCAAGAGGAAAAGGGGAATCAACCAAGTGTCCTCTCCCATTTGAAAGTGGGAAGAGTCCTGAGTATTGACTTTAGCCAATGAACTTGCAGAGAAATAGAACGTTTTAGAATCTAAGAAATATCTTCTGTTAAACACTTCCAGTTCTGTTAGTTTTCAGTTGGGCTGTTAGATTGAGAACATGCAGACAATCTGGAAGGAATCCAAGGCTATAAATAGGGGTGCAAAGATCACCAAAAAGAATGATCAGATATTTGGAGGAGAATCCAGAGAGAATTTTTGGGGAGAATTATTGTTAAGAGTTTTAGACTTTCTAGAGTTGTGATTAGGAATATCATTTGCCTTTGTTCTATTTTCTTAAGTTGGAAATTTTATGTAACTATGCATGTTTTTGTGCCTCTTATGTGGCTGGAGAATTAATAAGAAGATTGAATCCTATGCCTTTATTGATATTTTCTGTGTCACTGCAAAAGTAGTCTAAGCTGTGTTGTCAAGAGTTTTTAGACTTTCTAGCGCTGTGATTAGGGATATCATTTGCCTTTGTTCTATTTTCTTAAGTTGGAAATTTTATGTAATTGTGCATGTTTCTGTGTCTCTTATGTGATTGGAGAATTAATAATAAGATGGAGTCATGTGCCTTTGTTGATATTTTCTATGTCACTGTAAAAGTAGTCTAAGCTGTGCGCCTCTGTTTCTATTGTTTTCATCTTTTACATTGATCATGACTTGTTTGCTCTTAAATGTAATTAAATCTTACATATAGTTTCACTATGCTCAGATTAAGGGTTGAATTACATTTAGGCGCATTGCCATAGTTAGATTTTATTTCTTTGCATTTATGTTTCTATTAAAATTCCTATCCCTTTTCCCAGTATACACTCAATATAAAGAAGAGACCAGCTTCTGAAAAATATGGAGGTTGTTTCATGTTGCAAGTCCCACATCTTGAAACTTCCCATTATTGGTGTTAGAAACAAATGCAATTTTAACCATCAATAGTTTTTGGCATGCCTGATGGGACAATATATTGAAGTTTATTTCAAGATTGTATGAACCAGAGAGCTATGAGGAGTCAGAGCTGCAGACTAATAACTAGATCTCAATTTGCTGTAAATCAAGGTATTCTTTTGCCACCATTGGTAACTAGTCCTAGAAGAAGAGTCAACCAGTTTATACCAATACAAAGAGCAAATATGGGAGCCCCTATATCCCCAAGAAATTATGTAAGTTGGAACACTAGTAGTCCTTTGATTCTCCCAATACCACCAGCCACTTGGGACCCTATCCCAGTGAATGCCCTAAAAGCTTTGCCCAAATTTAGTGGGAAAGACTTCAAAACACCTGAAGAACATCTGCAAGATGTATCAGATGTCTATGTTATACATGTTGTCACACAGCAAAATGTGGCCATAAGATTATTAGCAGCTTATTTTAAAGGGAAAGATCTATAATGGTACTATTCCTTGACTCCAAATACCATATCTACATGGGATCAGCTTAGAAGATCTTTTCTTTGAAAGATTTGAAGAGAAGGGAGATAAGTCTTCTTTATTATAGTAATTGATTACCATCTAAAGGGCACCACAAGAAGCGATGACTGACTTCAATTCTAGATTTCAAAAGACTTGGGAAAGAATCCTTGCTATAGCTAGACCATTACCAAGTATGGCTATAATGTTTTATCTTAAGGCTTTAAATTCAGACATATCTATTATGATTCAGTCGCTTCGAGGTCAGACTCTGCTAGAGGCTTATGACTATGTAGTCAGAGCTGAAAATAATTTGATAGATGGTGGAAAGTTGTCTCCAAGGCCTCCCATGCCCATGTTTCCAGATATTTCCTTGCCATTACCTCAAGAAGCCCCTAAATCCATAACCCCACCTATGTCTATGTACACATGTCCTCAACCAACTACTAAAGAAATTTTCCCTACCCAATCATCTGAGCTGGATGATATCAAGAATATCTTAAGGACATTTTCTAATGAGTTGATTAATATGAAAAGACAATAGAATGCTTATACTAAACCCCAATATCAAGGCTATCAAGGAAATATATTTCCATCACATCCAAACCAATATCAGGGTCCTCAAAGGTAAAATAACCCTCAGCCAACAAACCAATTAGTTGCAGTCCCTACACCCTCACAGACTATTCCTCCTAATTCAAATAGGGAGATTGTTCCAGGGCAAAATAATTATGCAGATGGTACCAATGCCTAGTGTTTCCCTTGCAATAATCTCATATGCCTAGAGATTGTCCCATGGGTAATCTACAACAAAAGGTGGCAGAGTAAAGAAGGATGGATGGACAGTTTGCAAGTTCTAGTGACAATCAAGCCTACCAATCTTTTGATATGCAAAAATCAGCCCTAATAGCTCAGATGCAAGGGATGTCTTTGCAACAAGAAGAAGAAATAGCCCAGGAATATGCTTTGTTCTCATGAGTTGAAGATGAAGAATCGGTATTCTTGAATGAAGTTTCTACTTCTAAGAAACCAGTGGTGCAATCAGACTACTATACCAGAGCAAAGAAAAGAATGATGGAACAGCCTAAAATTGTAAACAATGAAGTTATGGAGAATCCTTCATTTCAAGGTCATCAAAACGCAGTTGTTAGAAAAGAAGTGCTTCAGCCAGTATAGAATCAAGAAGTTCCTGGACAAGTTCAAGAAAAGGCAAGGTATCCTTATTCTCCAAGAATTCAAACTTTGGGACCAATGAATGTGGTGGATCAACTAAAGATGACTCTAGCACAAGTATCAATTTGGGACATATTAGCTATTCTTGAGCAAAGGACAATGTTACAAGAAGCTCTTCAAGGCCAAGCAATGCCCAAATGTATTGGTATCAAAGAAGGACCTGCTGAAAAAGAAAAGCTCAAAGACACAGTTCATTTACAGACAACAACCCTAGTGAACAATGCACTAGAGGTAAGCAAATCCAAACTGGATCCCTTCTATTTAACTTTGATAGTTGGCAAGAAACTGTTGCATAATGCAATGATAAATTTAGAGGCTAGTACTATAGTAATGCCAAAGCAAATAGCAGATGCTTTAAAGATAAAATATGAGCCACTCACTAAAGGAGTTATGCAGCTAGATGGCAAATCAGTGCAAACAATAGGGAGAATTAAACAACTACCATTGCAATTATATACTTGTTCAGATATAATTGTAAATCAAGATGTAGTAGTTATAGATATACCTCCTGTATTTGGCCTATGTTTATCAAGAGACTTTACAGCCAAGATAGGAGATATGTCTCTTGATTGGTCTCACTTAATTCTAAGAACTAAATATGGTTCAAAGATGAAAATTCTATCTGAGCCACTATTGAAGGATCACATCACAAATGAACCAACATCAAAATTAGAGGTAGATCATGCTATGATAAATAAGGAAGAAAGGGTTTTTGTTGAAGAGTTAGGTGACTGGACTAAGCATGATCAAGAAAAAGAAAATAACCAGTTGTTAGCTATGATGCATAATGACCCATATGAAAATTATGACTCTACTGGTCTAGGCACTTATGTTATTTTTGATGAGGACCATGAAATCCCAAATGTTTTAAGGGAAGAAATGCCAACTAATCAAGAATCTAAAAAAGATTTAGAAATTTAGACCTTAAATTTTGATGGGGCTAGAAGTAAAAATGGTGCTGGAGCAGGAATTTGTCTTACTGCTCCAAATGGTGAAAAAAATTTAAGGGCTATCCATTTTCAATTTGATTGTACTAATAATGATGTCAAGTATGAATCTTTAGTACATGGGCTCCTGTTAGCCAAGGAAAAGGGAATAAAGAATCTAATAGTAAAAAGAGATTCAGAACTAGTAGTAAAGCAAATTAGAGAAAAGGCAATAGCAAAGAAGGTAAGGATGAAATCCTATAAGCATAGAATTTGGGACTTAATAGAATATTTTGAAGCTTTCAATATTGAAGTAGTCCCTGGGATTCAAAATTTTGAAGCTGATAGGATGACACAAATTGGTTCGCAGTTTGATCCAACAACGGGCCTATTAGTTAACAATGAGTCAGTAAAGGTTATATCAAGGCCAACTATCCCAGATAATGATGAGAATTGGTAAGTATTTGAGAATGATTTTCAAGTACTCTCATTCTTACAATAATCAGGGGAATTTGCCGATCAATTGTAACCAAAGATTAAAAAGGCATATGGGGATCAAATTATACAATTAAAGAATAATAAGCTTCCCAAAGGTTTAATCACTTTAGAGAACCTTTTTGATCTAGAAGATGTAAGCTTGGAAAAGAAAAGGTTCCAAGCAAACAAAGCAGATTATTCTGAAATAGAGGTGAGTGAAGGAAAAAAATTAAAAGTTGGAAATTTTGCAACTCAAGTAGAAAAGGAAAGGCTAATTGAATTATGCAAAAAATATGATAGAGTCATAGCCTGGAGCTATGAAGACCTTCATGGATATAATAGAGATATTATTCAGCACACAATAGAACTGAATGAAGGATCTAAGACCATCATATAAAAATAGAGGCCAGTGAATCCAAGGATTCAGCCTCTAATGGTGGATGAGTTGCAGAAACTTCTATATTCTAAAATAATTTTTCCAATCAAACACTCAACTTGGGTATCAAATCTAGTACTAGTTAGGAAAAAGAATGGTGATATAAGACTTTGTGTAGATTTCAGAGACCTAAATAGAGCATCTCTGAAAGATCATTATCCTTTGCCCTCCATGGAATAGATTTTTTAGACTATGGCTAGATCTAAGAGGTTTTATTTGCTAGATGGTTTCTTTGGATACAATCAGATTTGGCTGGCTAATGAAGACCAATACAAGACTACTTTTACTACCAAATGGGGAATATTTGCATATGCTAAAATGCCATTTGGCTTGTCAAATGCTGGAGCCACTTTTCAAAGAGTTATGGATGTAATATTTGGGGAACTTATAAATAAAATCATCTTGATTTATCTTGATGATCTTACTATTTTTTCAAAGAATGTTGTAGATCATTTTGATCATTTAGAATCTGTGTCTAAAAATTGTCAAGAATTTGGAATATCCTTGAATCCTAAGAAATGTATCTTTGTTATCCCTCAAGGAAAATTATTGGGACATATAGTATCTAAAGAAGGAGTCTCCATAGACATAGAAAGAGTGACAGCTATAATGAAATTACCTCTTCTAGTAAATAAGAAAGCAATTCAATCTTTCTTGGGAAAGATTAATTTCATTAGTCGGTTCATATCTAACTTTGTCAGGCTTAGTAAGACCAGTGACACTCTTACTAAAAAAAGACCTAATTTTCAAGTGGACTACAGAAGGAAGGCAAGCTTTTGAAGAGGTCAAGAAAGCTATCTCAACAGCTCCAGTACTTAGAAACCCAGACTTTTCTAAGCCTTTTGTAATGTATGTATATGGAGGAGAGCTCAATATTGTTGCTGTCCTAACACAAAAGGATGATAGACAGGAGGGAGAGCATCCAATAGCCTTTTTCTCAAGGACTCTTAGGGAATATGAAACTAGATATAACTTTGTGGAAAAACAAGTATATGCTATGGTGAAAGCCCTCAAAAAGTTCAGGCATATAGTATCAAGAAGTAAAATTTTGATGGTTGTAGCTCATCCAAGTGTCAGAGAATACATCATGGAGGGTGAACTTACTGAAAAAAGAGCAAATTGGATAACCAAGATCCTTGAATATGATGCAGAAGTCAAACCCACTAAATTAGTCAGAGGTAGGGGTTTATGCCAATATATGACTCAAGAGCTTGAAAAGATGATACCTGAAGAGACAAATTCAGAAATAGAAGAAGAAATTATATTAAGAATACAAGTAGTTGATCAGGTTTCCTGGGTCACAAGTAGGTTTCATTTTATGAAAAATGGGATTTACCCAAGAGAACTCCCTCAAAATAAGAGAAGATACTACAGGATGCAAGGAGTTTATTTTGTTTTAATTGAACTGGTTCTTTTCAAAAGAAATTCTAATGGCAAATTGTTAAGATGTGTAGAAAAGGCAGAGGCTAAGAAAATACTACATGAAATGCATCATGGAGTATCAAGTGGACATTTTTCTGCAAAGACCATAGCTATAAAGATAAGTGAGGCAGGTTATTTTTGGCCTACTTTATTTATAGATTGTTATCAGCTGGTTAAAAAATGTCAATCTTGTCAATATTATGTGGGGATGAGAAGGAATGCTACAATGCCTCTTAGTCCTATAATTGTGGATGAACCTTTTGCTCAATGGGGTCTTAACTTCACTAGAATGATAAATCCAGTGTCTAGTATGGGTCACAAATGGATCTGTAATAGCCACAGATTATTTCACCAGATGGACCAAGGTAGTGCCACTCAAGGAAGCAATAGAAAATGTGATCCTAGATTTTCTAGGGAGTATCACTACTCATTTCTGGGGCTCCTTGCACCATAATTTCAGATAATGCTAAAGCATTTTTATGGTCTAAAGTATCCAACTTTGCATTAAAGCATGGAATATATCTAAAAGCTTCCTCTAATTATTACCCTCAGGGTAATGGTTTGGTAGAATCAACTAATAATAACTTGATTAGACTCATCAAAAGAATAGGGGTTGATCATCACAAAGAGTGGCATAAAGTGATTAATTTAGCACTATGGGTTGATAGAATCACACCTAAACAGGTGATCAAAATGTCCCCATATGAATTAGTCTATGTAAATCCTACTGTAATACCCCTTAGCTTGGAAATTCCTGCTCTCTAGTTGATCAAATGGATTGGAATTGAGGAAAATGGCCCCATGCAGGTTAGACTCATGAAACTTCTAGAAGTTCAAGAAAAGAGGGATGCAGCACATGATTCATTGATAAAGCATCAGAAAATAATTAAAGACTATTTGTATAAAAGGACTTCAAATCCCCATTTTGAAATAGGCTCAATTATTTTGAAATGGGATGCACGAGCCACCAAGCCAGGTCAACACACTAAATTTGAAGCATTATGGACTGGCCCTTATAAAATTCACACATGTAAACAAAAAAATTTGTTTGAGCTAGAAACGATGGAAGGTGAACCTAAAGAGATTCCTATGAATGGAATCTATTTGAAACATTTTAGTTAAACTGTGTTTTTTTAGCGATTTTTATCATGCGGGAGTTGTATATTCTTTTTTAGTAGGCTCAAAAGTCCTTGGGGTCGCCAATAAATGTAGAGTAAAAAATACTTTATGTTTCATTTTGATTTTTAGTCGCATGATCCAAATTACTATCCTTGAAAACTTTGGTTTGAGACATCCAAGTTTTGACTCCGAGCGTGGGGGCTCAAATTTCTTTTTGCTCAATTTTCTCTAAGTGTCAAAGTCCAGCAAAAGCTGCCAAGTGTCATCGACTGAGGTAACTTTCATAGTTTCTATAAGTTGGTTGGGACATGCCACGTATCTCATAGTAACTTAATGGAACATGACAAGTGTCGACATCCATGTTTCATATTGGCATCCGCATTTCAAATCTCTTTTAAGCAGAAGGTTTCAACAAGCTAAGTATCAAGATCAGGTAGAGGGTGCCAAGTGGCAATAGCAGAAGGTTTCAATTTGCTTTTCTAAAAGTGACAGAAGACACCATGTATCTCAGCTAAAGAGAGTGGAAGCCACCACTTATCAACCTTTGAATTATATTCATTTTGTTTCACCGATATAGTAAAGATTATGGTGGGTCTCAGGTTTTGTTTTTGAAGCAAGTGGAAGCCGCCAAGTGTTGTTGTCCATGTACATATGAAATGAGGCTTGATTGTTTTTATAATATAAACATAGTGATGCAGAGACTAGCACATGTCACCTTCTGTAGATTTCTCAAAAGGTGGCTAAAAGTAGCAAAGATTGCCACATATCCCTAGTTAAGTAAAGTGGAGATTGCCATGTGTCCTTTGTTGAGGCAAATAGAAATCGCCACCTGTCCCTATGCCTTTTTTTTAAGTTGCTCAGGTAAGAAATGTTGCAGGTCTTATTTTATGTTAATTTGATAAATTTTTAAAGAAGTGGATTATGACAGGTGTCAAAGGTGAAACATTCCTGAGCAAAGACACAAAATGAGTATAAGTTATGTGGAAAGTGTTGTGTGTCTTCAATAAGTGCTGTGTAACACGCGAAGTGTCATTTTCTAGTGCATCCTAAATAAAGAGAAGGTTTTCAAGAGGAAAAGGGGAATCAGCCAAGTGTCCTCTCCCATTTGAAAGTGGGAAGAGTCCTGAGTATTGACTTCGACCAATGAACATGCAGAGAAATAGGACCATTTTAGAATCTAAGAAATATCTTTTGTTAAACACTTCTAGTTTGGTTAGTTTTCAATTAGGCTGTTAGATTGAGAGCATGCAAACAATCTAGAAGGAATCCAAGGCTATAAATAAGGGTGCACAGATCACTAGAAAGAATGATCAGATATTTGGAGGAAAATCCAGAGAGAATTTTTGAGGAGAATTATTGTCAAGAGTTTTAGACTTTCTAGAGCTGTGATTAGGAATATCATTTGCCTTTGTTCTATTTTCTTAAGTTTGAAAGTTTATGTAACTGTGCATGTTTTTGTGCCTCTTATGTGGCTAGAGAATTAATAAGAAGATTGAATCATGTGCCTTTGTCGATATTTTTTGTGTCACTGCAAAAGTAGTCTAAGCTATGTTGTCAAGAGTTTTTAGACTTTCTAGAGCTGTGATTAGGGATATCATAAGGATATCATTTGCCTTTGTTCTATTTTATTAAGTTGGAAAGTTTATGTAATTGTGTATGTTTCTATGCCTCTTATGTGACTGGAGAATTAATAATAAGATTGAGTCATGTGCCTTTGTTGATATTTTTTGTGTCACTGCAAAAGTAGTCTAAGTTGTGAGCCTCTGTTTCTATTGTTTTCATCTTTTACATTGATCATGCCTTGTTTTGCTCTTAAATGTAATTGAATCTTAAATATAGTTTCTCTATGCTTAGATTAAGGGTCGAATTACATTCAGGCGCATCGCCATAGTTAGATTTTCTTTCTTTGCATTTGTGTTTCTATTAAAATTCCTATCCCTTTTACCAATATATGCTCGATATAAAGAAGATACCAACTTCTTAAAAATATGGAGGTTGTTACAAGTCGCAAGTCCCACATCTTGAAACTTCCCATTATTGGTGTTAGAAACAAGCACAATTTTAACCATCAATAATATTCTTTCTATGGTTTTATATGCTTGCATTAGATCTAGATGGTTGCATATATATAAGTGTCTAACTTTAATGTAGGTGTCTTTTAAAGAATGTTGATAGGATTTGGATGTGATTAAATTGCGCCTTATAGTATTTTTATCACCTTTGTTTTGATGTCTTTATATCATATGCATATATTATTATTCTTTATCAAATGATCAAACTTTAGCTTCATCACCCTTAGAGTGATTTTGGGGGAATGGGTTAGTAGGCTCACTATGTCAAGCTACACCAAGGACCCTTTTATTAATGGGTGTTACTTATAGAGCCAATACTCTAAAGAGGGCCTCAGAATTATATAGTGTTGGGCCCCTAACTCATTAATAGAGGATTCACTCCAACATGACATCCACCTAGGCATGAGAGGATCATTTTGATGAGTGGTTAGCCTTTGGGATTTTCATAGCTAGCTAGAGGTTGAAGCACATATATTGAACCAATTGGCAAGTAGCTAACTATCTCCTAGATTTTTAGAGTGTCTTTAAATATTTGAGGAGATTTTTTAGGTGTAGTGTGAAGTTTGTAGATTTATGGAGCTGGCAGTTATGATGACCAAGTTCCAACTCGACACTTAGCATCCAACTTCTACCCTGGGAAAGATGCTCATGATGGCTTATTTAAAAATTTTGATCCAGAAGAGAAAGAGAGGATATGAATACCTATGATGAAGCTTTGGTGAAATTATTTTAAAATCTCTATAAATAATGCTTTGATGGCCATTAAGGCTTAAGAACAATATGAGGCTGCTTCGATCCACTGGTAAGTGCCCAAACTCATCTGTGAGCCTCTGGGTTGTTGAATATTATGACATAAATATACACTCTATTATGAACTTTGATTAATTATAAATATTGTTACACTAAAATGTGCTTTATGTCTAGTTTCCATGTCTTGTTACTGTTGTCATCAAATTGTACACCCTGGGATGTTATATGAAACTCCTTCAATTTGATGCAACATTGAATCATCCCTCAAGTTTGTGGGAACCTATAAGACAGATAAGTCTCCAGGATTGAAAATGGATGGCTTCCTTAATTCTTCTCTAACTGTCTATCACCTAGTCTAATGCTTGATCATGAAAAGAGTCAAGAGTTTGCATAAAATAGAAAACTATGCTAAAGAGGTGATCCACCAAGAATTTATCCCACCGACCCTCACACTTATACTAAATAAAAATGCTTTCTAAGACTAATTTCATGTATTGAAAGATACTAACATAATGTTTCAATGTGAAGGTAACATGCTTAAGATAATCAACAAAATGGTCAACCTAAGGGGCAGATTACACACCATAGAAATAATTGCATACTTGAAAGATATTTCAATGCATTTAACACACTTCACATGACCTATTAACATCAAAACTTTTGTTCAAACATGAAGGATAAAGAGAGTAAGGATGATGTTATCGCTTGGCTCCACTATACATCACTCACATACTGTAGACAAAAGTTTACAACTCAGAATTGGTCTTGTATTCAATGTCCAAAATAAAAGTGTAATGTCATTTTAGTAGGGCTTTGCCATACCAAAAATGTGGTTATCTACAATGGCCAAAATAGCTCAATTTATAGAACTTTGGGGAAGAGAGAGAGAAGAGAAGCTAAAAAGGCACAAAGACATGTGTCCACATGTGATAATCAATTACAGATGTATGAAAGGGATAGATGGGGCAAGCCATGCCATGTTAAGAGTCTTACTTGTCTAAAATTAGTTATGAGAATGGTGACAAGTGGCATAAAACCTTTAGGAGTGGCATAGGAAACTAATTCTATCGAGGATCATCCATGAGAGTTTGAAATTGAAAATCAGAGAAGAAAACACATTACACTATTGGAACTCATGATGGCAGTTAGAAAATGCTCTTTCTAACTACTAGTTATCCTTTGGACACCTATATTTGTTGATCTCATAGAATTTATTTGATTTGGTCAGTCACTAATAATGACTCGATCCATTAACTTGTCCATTTTACTTGCTTTGTCTGCTCTCATGTTCTCTCGAAGTCTTTTGAATAGCAATGGATATTTCTTGTAGTTTGAAATTACCATTCTATAGGCCATCACCTTTCAAGTATTTCCTTTGGACCTTTTGTCTTGACCCTTTCTTGTAGATAATTTTCTCGCAAGAATTTATTGGACAATATTTCCAAAATAATTCATGTCTTTGAGAGCTCTATTTGTATCAGACAAAATTTCTAAAAGAAATAGACCTTAGTACCTTTTCAAGTTTTTTGAAATAATTCTTCAGAGAATTTCTCCAAAGGAATTCCTTCAGAATTTCTATTTGTCCCTTCAAAAAATTGAAATGGTCCTTCGAATTCTTGAAAAGTACCCTTCAAAAGATTTGAAAGTGTCCATTTAGGCTTATAATGTCCCTTCAGAAAATTTGTAACATACCATTCGAAAAAGTTGTAAGGGTCCTTTTTGACTTGAAAAAGTCCTTTGGAAAAGTTGACAACTACCCCTTGGAAAAACTAAAGTGCCCTTCAGAATTTTTAAATGTACCCTTTGAAATTTTGAAATGTACCCTTCAGACTTTTGAAATGTACCCTTTGAACTTTTTGAAAAGGGAACTTTCTTCACAAGAATTCCTTTGAAAAAGTTACAAAGTACCTTTCAGCTTTGAAAGGATATCTTTCATAAAAAATGTGTAGGGTAACTTTTGGAGACTTATCCTTCAGGAAAGTTAAAAAAAATGTTTGAAATAAATATACTTAAGGAAAAAAAGCTTTAGACAAAAAGTTTGAAAGAATTTGGCAAGCGCTTAGGACAAAAAACTTGAAAGAATTAGTCAAAGGCTTAGAACAAATACCAAAATGAACCTTCCAAAAGAAATAACACTTGGTATTTTTTTAAGCTTTTTCAAAAACCATTTCTTCCAAAGGAAAACTAAGTAGTGGATTGGACAAATTTGAAAGGTGAAAACCTAGGGTAGAATTTGACCAACATTCTTGGTGATTTTTGGGTATGGCATGCCTGTTATGCCTAATACTAGTTGCCTAAATCCTTCCATTGGGCATGGAGTCACACAAAATGAGCACTCAGATTGTCATGAACAGACCTGGGATTGACCACAAGACAATGACATTACATAAGACACACACAAGCAAAGACACACTTATGCGACTAAGCACTTAGGGAACATAAAGCAAAATAAAGAAAACACACATGTGTCAATTAAGACACTTAGGGAACACAACAACCAAAACAAAACTAGACTAAACACACACACCTATGCTACTATTTACAAGATAGACCTGTAAGGACTAATAGCAAAACTTCAGTTGTATCCCATTCATAGGGATAAGCAATTCTTCTCCATTCATCTTGGTCAGCTAAAAGGAGTTTCTTTTTTTGCACTTGCTGATGATGTAATGGCCACTCTACAAAGCATCAAAATTTGTATGTTACCTAGTTTTTTTCTATCCTCATCCCATTTTAGGACCAAGTCACCTTCTTTCAATACTCTTGTACTTGCTCTTTTGTCAAAATACTTCTTCATGAGTACTTGGTGGTGTTCCATGGTCTTATGTGCATTGTCCCTTACTTCTTGTAGTTGTATTAGTTCTATCAATCTAACTTCCATTGGAGTATTTTCAAATAATTTTAGCCAATGTGTAAGTCCTAGATTAGGAAGCTCTTTAGATATGGACAACTTAGCTTCTCTCCCATAAATAAGCACAAAGAGAGAGTTAAAAATTGATCTCTTAGAAGTGATCCTATTAGCCCATAAGGCTATCTTAAACATGGTGTGCCATGCTCTTTGATTGTTCTCCAATGTCCTCTTGATGATCTTGATGAGGTTCTTATTAGTAGACTCAGCCAATCCATTACCTTAAGGGTAATAGTTAGATAAGGTACTCAAGTAAACTCCATTCATGTTTGCCCACTCAAAATTTTTATCACTCATGAAAGCAAGTGCATTATTAGAAATGATAGTATAAGGGACCCAAAATTTTGTTATGATACTCTCATAAAACTCCAAAATTGAATTTTCATTTGCCTCCTTCAATGCAACAACTTCTACCCACCTTGTGAAGTAGTTAGTAGTAGTCAATATCCATTTGTTTCCAACACTTGATGGAGGGTTGATCATACCAATGAAATCAAGGCCCCATTACATGAAAGGTTGGTCTACCTGGATAGAATTCAATGGAAGGGATACAAGTTTCTATTTGCCTTTAAAGAAGGCACATTAAGGACACCTCCTAACCCAAGAGTAGCAATCCTTAAAAAGGTTAGGCCAATAATAGCCTGCCTTCATTATCTTTACATCTATTATTTTAGGGGATAAATGACCTCCATCGACACCATTGTGAAACTTTTCCAGCAAGATGTCAAACTGATCATTGTCAACACACCTTAGTAGTACACCATTCACATTCTTATGAAAGATAATACCATCAGAAAGATAATATGGAATGGTTTTCAATCTAAAATACCTTCTTTGTGACTTTTTCAAACCATTATGACAATTACCATTTTGAAGGAAACCAATGATGTCTTGTGTCCAACTTTGAATTGGTATGTGACCAACTGGTTAAGAATGAACTTGATTGACCAAGACCTCTTCCTTTGGTCCTTAAATATCTAAATCCATATGTTCACATATACCCTTTCCTCTTACCAAGTTTGTTACATTGACATCAACATCATACTTTAATACCTTTGTGATCCACCCGGCTCTCTTTTCATTGACACCTTTGCTTAAGAGGAACTTTTTGGTGTTAGGATGAGAGACCATGACATGTATCCTATTGTTTGAAACCATGTGCTTGAAAATTTCCAAACCTCTTATCATAGTTAGAGCCATCTTCTTGACAAATGTGTACTTAACCTCATAATCTTCCAATCCTTGACTAAAGAATGCAATGGGTTGTTCAAATTCTACATCAATTTTTTGCATAAGCATATTTGAGATTGTGTCAAGATTAGAAAATGTATGGAGTATGAAATCCTTGGAAAATTTTGGGTTTAGGAGAGTATGATATTGGGTAATTTCTTGTTTGATTGCCTCAAAACTATTCTTAGCTTCCTTTGTCCAAGCAAAATCTTGGTTCTTCTTGAGCATGTCTGTAATAGGCTTCACCAAAGTAGAAAATCCTAGAATAAAACTTCTTATAAAGTTGATCTTGCCTAAGAAACTTTTCAAAAATTTCTTGTGTAGAGGCAAAGACAGGCCTAGAATGGCCTCAATCCTTTCAAGATCAACATACAGGCCTTCCTTTGACACAATGTGGCCCAATAATTTACCTTCATGAACAACAAAGATACATTTTTAGATTAAGAGAAACTCCAAACTCTCTAGAATTCTCAAATACTTGACTTAGATGTTTCATGTGGTCATCAACATCCTTGGAAAAAATAGTTATATCATCTAGGTATGCAAGCAAAAACTCATCGATCAAACCTTTAAAATCCATATCCATTTCCCTTTGGAAGATAGCATCAACATTAGACAAACTAAAAGGCATATTTATATATGAAAATGTTCCCTATTTTGTGGTGAATGCTATCTTGAACTGATCCTCCTCATTCACTAGTATTTGGTTATAACCTGAATAACCATCAAGTAGTGAAAATCATTTAGAACCTGAAACCACTTACAAAATCTGCTCCACAGAAGGTAGTGGGTAATGATCTTTGAGTGAAACTATTCATATCCCTAAAGTCCACATAGAGTCTAATCTCTCCACTCTTTTTCTAAATAGGGACAAGGTTAGCTACCCAAGTTGAGTGTTTGATAGGAAAAATAATCCTAGACTCAATCAATTTGGTAAGCTCTCTCTTGATGAGTTCCTCTATCTCGGGATTGATAGGCCTTTATTTTTTCCTAACTAGTTTAGCTTTAGGTTCTAACTCAATGGTGTGATGAGCTAGACCTAGATATAACCCTTTCATATCCTTGTATTTCCAAGCAAATATATCATGAAATTATTTACACAATTCAATGAAAGCTTATCTTCTGGAAAGAGAACATATCTTACCAATTTTCAAAATTTTGTCCTTAAATATCAATATTTTTTTGTAGTTATCTTCCTTTGTAGACATGATTACCCTTTCCTTCCTTCTTTTATCATCGTTATTGAACACACTCTCCAAAGTAACCAACCCCTTTGGTATCTTGTTTTTCTTTAGCTAGATAACTTGTTCTTCATATTGATTGTGAAGATTCTTTTGATTCTTTGAATAAAATTTTGCTTCATTTTGAATGAAGTGTACAATGTGTTTATCACTCTCAAATACTTTCCAAGACACTTCATTATCTAGAATAGAAGGTCTCACAATGAATTTGATGTAATTTTGGTCCTTCTCTCTATTTACATTAGCCACAATATCAAAGTGTGTTCCTATCACAACTAACTTGTCAACATGTTTATTTGAGTCTCATGGTATAGGTTAGATATTGAAATCATCAAATTCCCTTATGCATGTAGGACTTAAGTAAAGGGTTAATGGTTGTATCTTAGTTTTTCACTTGATGTATAATCAGTTTACTATCTCCATATACCTTCAAATTCTTGATTACCTTTCTCTTTGCCCATTGGAAGACATGAACCAATCCTTCATATTCTATTGTATACCAAGTATAACTAAAATGGAATCTGTATGAAGAGTAATATTGGTTCTTTGAGGGAGAAGCCAACATGACACCATCTCCTACTCCTACCTTGCTTCTAGAGCCATCAAAAATCATTTCCCATATCCCTTCAAGTTCATGATTTTTAGTAGTGAGTGATGGTATAGGAGTGTTCTTCTCATGCATACAATATACACCTAATTGAGTCTCTTATATGAATGCATAGGGGGCATGTTCATAAGTTTCAGTACTATACTCATAAAGAAATAGGTCAAAAATACCTTTAAGGGGGAAGGATGTTTCACCACCAATGACACCTTCTTCTTACTCACTAATCGTACAATTTTGATTTGAACTTCTCTCGATATATGGTTTAATGTGAAACCTTGCTAAGGGATACATTCTTATAGATACCTTAGCTCCATATCTTGTTCTAAAGGCTAAAAAATACCAATCAGCTATAAGGTATCCTTCAATATTAGATGTGAAGTCTCTTGACAAGCAAATAGCAAAATGAGTTGGAAGATCAACCACCATAATGTCTTGTCGAATGGGGAAACTTAGACAATCATTGAAGAAAGATTTCAAACCTTTAACCAACCCCAAAATATTGGCTGGATTTCCATCAATTTTAAACACACCATTGCTATGAGGCTCATATTTTAGTCCTAATTTATCAAAAACCACTTTAGGCATAACTGTGGTATTAGCCCCACTATCCACAATGTAGTTGTGAACCAATTTATCTCCCACAATGAGTGTGAGATAGAAAGGCAGAGGATTTTAAGATTTGGTAGATGGTTTTAAGACATAATTAGGTGTGTTTGTAAGGGCTAAACCATTGTGTCTTGGAACCTTAGGGGCTACATGAATGCTTAAGAGTTGTTCTTGTAGAAGCTCCTTTTGGCCAGGCATATACAATACTTCCCAAAGAGAAATGCTAGTTTTGGTATTCTTCAAAGAGTCAATAATATTTAGAGATGAAGTATTCACCTTGTCTTACATTATTGAAGGCAATGAGTGAAATTTAACTTCTTATACTGGAGGTTTGGTAGCCTTGCTCACATTCTGACTTTGAAGAGTAGTGTGACTAATAGGATCTTCTACATTGGTACTTACACTTTGTGGCCTTGGAGAGGCACTACTTGGAATCACTTGTTTTGTTGGAGTATCTCTTAAATCCCTCTTTTTATCCCTTTTGTTAGCTGCAACTGATGTGTTTTGATTTAACACATAATCATCTTCTACTTGGAAATTCATAAAACTAGTACTTTGGCTGCTACCTTCTCCTTGAACATCTCTTTGCATGTGATTTAATTATTCTGATGTAACATAAGGAGTAGCTCCTTCTTGAGTTACCAAATCTTGATTACCTTCTCCACAATTATGCATAAACTAACCTTAATATTTCCCCCAATGATCTAAATGCTCCTTTCCTTGAACTAGATTGGTGTGGACTAGAAAAACAACCTTTGTCAATGAAATGGAGATAGGATTATAGGCATTGGGATGCCTATTGAAACCTTTTTGGCCTTTTCCTCTTTATTAATTAGTGTATTAGGGTAGAGGTCTATATCCTTGTTGAGGATAGTATTGGGGATTGGGTGGAGCACTTGTATAAATATGTGCTTTCTTGAGCTAGGCCTACAAAGATCGAATCATCTCATCCTTATCTATAACATCATCCACCTTCATGGGAGAAGTTCCAAGTTTGAAATTAGTATTGGTAACTTGTGTTATATTTGGGGATTTAACTAAATTATGAGACAAAAAAGTCATGGAGACTCTTAGAGGTAGTTTCCTATCTTGTATCAGACTATTCTCAGTGTCAAGGGCTATCTCATATGCCTCAAGTAAAGTAAATCCTCCCATTGACTACAACATTATTGCTACATTAGTGTCAATATTCTTAAGATATGTGGGGAATACAAAGCTTGGAGGATGACTCATAATAGGTGGTAGCCTATACCATTTTCTTTTAAATCTCTCATTGAAATCTCCCATGGATTCATTAGGACCTCATTTTATCACATTCAGATAGTGAATTAGTTAAGTATGGTCACTCTTATTTTTAAATCTATTTACCAATAACTCTCTAAAACTATCCTAATTAGTAATACAACCACCTTCCAATGTCCTATACCAATCAAGTGCCTTCCCCTTTAGAGACATGGCAAGTAGTCTAATAGCTATGTTAGCTTGGGTGATATTGTAAAAATTACAAAAGTTTGAAATGTCCCTAATATGCTCAGATGGGGTAACAGGACCTTCTCCATTGAAATTGGGGAGAATTTTGGTAGCATTGGGAGAAATAGGATCATATGCAGGAAGGTTAATTAGATTTTGGGTGTTGAAGGCTAGGAAAGGATGTTTTCTAGCCATTTCTTGTTCCTCTTGATCTACTAATTATTTAACCTCCTCTTATTACTCTTCAAAACCTTCTTTTTTAGTATCTCTAAAGGTTAGGAATGGCTCAGGGTTTTAATCTTTAAGAGGAGTTTCAGGCTGATGAACTTGATTAAAAAGCCTACTAGAAGATGATCTAGTGAGGACCATGAAGTATACTATGGAAAAACTAATCTACAAATATATATTCTCACCTTTTGGAGTTGCCAAATGTTGGATTAGAATGCTTCTGCAACCTTGGACTTGTCAAGGCCAACATTCACCTTGACATGGAAAAAATTAGAACCAGTTATCCCATTGGGCATGCCAGAACTATTATCATCAAATTATGGACCCTAGGATGTTCTATGAAACTCCTTCAATTTAATTCAACATTGAATCATCTCTCAAGTTTATGGGAACTTGTAAGAGATATGTGTCTCTAGGATTGAAAAGGGTTAGTTCCCTGAATTATTTTCTAAGTGTTTATCACCTAATCTAATTCTTGATCATGAAAAGAGTCAAGAGTTTACATAAAATAGAAAACTATGCTAAAGAGGTGATCCACCAAGAATTTATCCCATCGACTCTCATACTTTTATTGAATAACAATGCTTTCCAAGACCAACTCCATGCATTGAAAGATACTAACATAATGTTTCAATGTGAAGGTAACATGCTTGAGACAATCAACAAAATGGTCAACCTAAGGGGCAGATTGCACACCATAGATACAATTTCATACTTTAAAGAGAGTGTTATGATCCAAACTTATAATATTCATAAATAATGTAGAATAAATGTAGATCAATTAAACCCAATATATATTGGTAGACCAATATGTCCAAATATTTAATGTATGTAGAATACCCTTAAGGTAGGGCAACACCAACAATACTCCTTTAGGAAGAAATAACTCCACAATGTCTCTTCGAGGGGACAACCTCCAATATCCTCTTACAATAGAAGACTCAATGCTTAGTTGATATCTTTACAATGATAATCATCTCATTTATATAGACCTATAATGGATGGGTAACCTCCTAATCCCATTGTAGGCTGACCATTACCCAATGTAATAATTCCACAAGTTACTCCATTACTAATATATTGGAACCATATAACTACTAAGGGGGATGTGTACCACATGTCAACATCTCCATCAACCTATATACAATAATAAATCATATCCCTAGGTACATAGCATTACCTCCCTTTTTGACATGTTTCATCCTCAAAACATAGGAAGAAACTAAATAATGAGTATGCTTCAAATTATTTCACACTTGTCTCCAATCTTGATCTTTGATCCACCCATATGTGATCTTAATAGGTGATAGCTCTCCACATATACTATTTGGATTCTATTCATAATAATAACTATACTTCTTTGGTGTTCATGCATAACTATTCCTCTTTTGATTTTATGTACCATATTTCAATGTGCTACTCTAATTCCATCCATGGCCATAGTAGGTATTCTTCCATGCATAATCAAAGTGATTTCCCCATTCATTACATATTCCATAGGCCATTGCATTCCTCTAATACTATACTTGATCATAGTAATTCTTCTGTGGCTTCCATGCATAACCATTGTGATTAGAAATATGATTTATTGCATCACCAAAATGATTATTGTTATGACACTCTTTCATTGGGTTCCATGATTGTTTCCTCTCATGATGATGTGGGTGTCTATATAATTCAATTTTTTCCTCCTTTTCTTTGACCACTTCCACTTTGTTTGTCTCTATTTCTTGAGTAGATAAAGTGTTAATTTCTTATTGTAGTGTGTCTTGATCTATGTCATCTGAATCTTACTCATGCTCTTCATCACTTAATTCAATCTCATCCTCATGATCTTCCTTGACTATTATTGGTTCCTTTCCCACTATGATATCCTATAAAGTGACCTTTTTTATATACAAAAACTTCATGAACTTTTTCTGAATATTAATATTGATTGTTCCCAAAGTCTCTAACCATGGATATCCAAGAACTATATCCATATCATCCATATCCAAAGCATAAAAATCTAAATGCAAAACATATTTTTTCATAATGAGCTTCAAATTTTCAAACTTTGAAAAATTATTACCATCTATTTGAACCACCTAGATATTCTTTGCTTGAACATGTAGATTCTTGGCCACATTCATGTTGATGAAGTTATACTTGCCGGTAGGGTTTATGGACACAACAACCTTCTTGTTTTGAATGCATCCATGAAATTGAAAAATTGACTCAGATTTTTTTGGAGCCAAATCATTGAAACCCTTATTAGCTAAGTCTTCTTCTTCTTCTTCTTCAATTACCTGTTCTTCCTCATCTTCATTCTTTTCTTCCACTAATTTTTCTTTTTCAATAGCTTCATTCTCTTCTTCATTACCATTTTTTTTTAATATCCCAATGATCTAGGAAGATATGTTTCATTTCTTTCCATGAAAAAAAACCTTTCTGTATAACTTAACTAATCAAACTAATGTAGTGCAAGCCCAAACAAAAATAAAGTAATTGTCTTTCCCCAAAAAAAATTTAAAAATGATTCTCCAAAAGGAGCCACCATTCTCTAGCATCAATATCATCTTCCCCTAAATTTTTTTGTAACTTCATGATTCACAAATAAAAACTAGGGTTTGTGAAACCCTAAAATGTCAATAACTCACTCAAATCATATCAAAACTATCCCAAATTTTTACTGTATCTTCCTCTTACTATATTATAACTTCAAAAAAAATTGTGAAAAAATTCCATTAATTATGACCTCTAGAGTGAATATACGAAAAATACTAAATTAGTAATAACTCACTCAAAAAAATTCTAAAAATTCTAAAATTTTTAATGTATTTCTCTTGTATTTTTTATATCTTTAGTAAAAATTTTGAAGATGAAATCCTTATTTTTTGGAAGATATAGCTAGATTAGTAAAAACCTAAAATAGAAATAACTCCCACAAAACTGATAAAAAAAACCTTGGTCCTTTTACTGTGCCTTCCTTAAAATAATATCCATATCTAGTAAAAAAAATGTGCAAAAATACAAAATTAATCAAAATATATTGATGATTCCACAAAACTAGGGTTTCACCACCCATAAATTATCCAAATCGAAGCTCTAATACCACTTGTTATGATACACACTTATAATATTTATAAATAATGCATAATCAATATATATCAATTCAAAATAATAGATATTGGTGGACCAAGATGTCCAAATATTCAATGTATGCATAATACCCTTAAGGTAGGGCAACACCAACAATATTCCTTTAGGAAAGAATAACTCCACAATGTCTCTTTTAGGGGACAACCACCAATATCCTCTTAAAATATAAGACTCAATGCTTACTTGATATATTTACAATGATAATCATATCCTTTATATAGAACTATAATGGATGGGCAACCTCCTAATCCCAATGTAGGCTAACCATTATCCAATGCACTAATTCCACAAGTTACTCCATTACTAATATATTAGACCCGTATAACTACTAAGGGGGATGTGTGCCACATGTTAGCATCTCTATCAACCCATATATAATAATATATCATATCCTCTAGGTACATAGCTATTTTATGTACCTAGGGATATGTTATATTATTGTATATGGGTTGATGGAGATACTGACATGTGGCACATGCTATGTACCTAGGGATATGATATATTATTGTATATGGGTTGATGGAGATGTTGACATGTAGAACACATCCTCCTTAGTAGTTATATGGGTCCAATATATTATTAATGAAGTAACTTGTGGAATTAGTGCATTGGATAATGGTTGGGCTCTCCATCAACCCATATACAATATGCTATGTACCTAGGGATATGATATATTATTGTATATGGGTTGATGGAGATGCTGACATGTGGCATACATCCCCCTTAGTAGTTATATGAGTCCAATATATTAGTAATGGAGTAAGTTGTGGAATTCGTGCATTGGATAATGGTCAGCCTCTCCATCAACCCATATACAATAATATATCATATCCATACGTACATAGTAGAGAGTTCAATGCATTTAACACATTTTACATGACCTATTAACATCAAAACCTGTGTTCAAACATGAAGTATAAAAAGATTAAGGATGATTCTATCACTTGGCTCCACTATACATCACTTTCATACTCAGATAGAAGCTTACAACTCAGAATTGGTCTTGTATTCAATGTTCAAAAGCAAAGTGCAATGTCATTTTAGTAGGGCTTTGCCATACCAAAAATGTGTTTATTTGTAATGGCCAAAATGACTTAATTTATAGAATTTTGGGAAAGAAAGAGAGAGAAGAGAAGTTAAAAAGGCACAAGGACATGTGTCCACATGTGAGAATCAATTACAAATATATGAACAGGATGGATGGGGTGAGCCATGCCATGTCAAGAGTCTTACTTATCCAAAATTAGTTATGAGAATGGTTACAAGGGGCATAAAACCTTCAGGAGTGGCACAGGAAACTACTTCTATCAAATATCATATATGAGAGTTTGAAACTAAAAATAGAGAAGCTAACACATTGCACTACTGGAACTCATGATGATAGTTAAAAAATGCTCTTTCTAACTGCTAGTTATCTTCTGGACACTTGTATTTATTGATCTCATAGAAGATCTTTGATTTGTTCAGCTGCCAATAATGACTCAATCCTTCAACCTATCCATTTTACTTGTTTTTTCTGCTCTCATGTTCTCACCAAGTCTTTTGAATATGAATGACTATTTCTTATATTTTGAAATAACCATTATGTGGGCCGTCAACTTTTGGGTATTTCCTTCAGACTTTTTTTCTTGACCCTTTCTTACAGACAATTTTATTGCAAGAATTCATCAGATAATCTTTTTTAAAGAATTTGTGTCTTTGAGAGCTCTATTTTTATTAGATAAAATGTCTAAAATAAATGGACCTTAGCACCTTTTTAAGTTTTCTGAAAGAATTCTTCAAATAATTTCTTTGAAAAAATAACTTCAGACTTTCTGTTTGGCCCTTTGGAAAATTGAAATGGTCCTTCGACTTGTTGAAAAGTACCCTTCGAAAGATTTGAAAGTGTCCATTTAGCCTTATAATGTCCCTTCAAAAAAGTTTCAACATACCCTTCAGAAAAGTTGCAAGGGTCCTTTCTAACTTGAAATAGTCCTTCAAAAAAGTTGAAAACTACCCCTTGGAAAAACTAAAGTGCCCTTTGGCCTTTTGAAATGTACCCTTCAAATTTTTTGAAAAGGGCACTTTCTCCACAAGAATTCCTTTGAAAAAGTTACAAAGTACCTTTCGGCTTTGAAAGGATATCTTTCAGAAAAAATGTGTAGGGTAACTTTTGGAGACTTATCCTTCGAGAAAGTTGAAAACAAAATGTCTAAAATAAATATACTTAAGGAAAAAAATATTTAGACAAAAAGTCTGAAAGAATTCAATAAGGGATTAGGATAAAAAACTGGAAAGAATTAGGTAAAGGCTTAGAACAAAGACCAAAATGAACCTTCCAAAATAAATAACACTTGGTATTTTTGTGAGCTTTGTTAAAGAACATTTATTCTGAAGGAAAACTAAGTACTAGATTGGCCAAATTTGAAAGGTGAAAACCTAGGGTGGAATTTGACCAATAGTTACATTATTAATACAATGTAAAGATTTATGATATCACATTGTTGACTAAATTATGTTGATAAATGCTTATGTATGTTACTAGTTTGATGTAGTAATCAAGTACGTATAAACCTCCATGATATCACCATTATTTAGTATAAAGGATGAGTATAGGTCTACGCTAGTAACCCAATACTTATGTAATTCCCATCTATTTAAAATGAGTAAAATAAGCCTTGTGACCTCTTAAGCCCTTATATGATACTAGGCTTAGTCCATGAAAGGATTGAACCTATGGATCTACATTAAGTTTATCAAATTATTTAAGTCCCCTATTTGAATCCTTGTACCATGGTACAAGTAGCTTAATGTAAGCCTCAGTTCTTTTTTATTTGTGATTTATGTGAGTACATAAGGCTTGTGCCTCATGTGGATTGATATGGACATAGTTGAGTATTCAAATTTTGAGAGCAAAGGGAGTATCCCATGCTTGTGCCTAGTCATAGTAAATCTAGAACTAATTTGGAAAATAATTCACAACATTTTGGTTCCATTATTGGGACCCATGTTGAATTTTGTTGTTGCAATGGTACAACAAAATGATATACTGACTTTCTCTCAAAAACATTTAGTGTTGGTTGTAATAGGTATAAGATAGCTTTGTACTGAAGCAACTAGCCTATAATGGACAAAAGCCAAGAATATGGGTTCAAAATAACATATATGATGCTCTTTATGAGGTGTTTTTTGTGAGTTACTTGAGCATGTCTACTGGTGGTTGGCTACATATTAAACCCATAGAATAAGAAGCTATGGATGGTGATACAAGTAGACAAAGGAATGCATGGAGAGGTTTGAGACCCTAGATGTAACTTGGACTAGAGTGGTGGATAAATGGTGGCAAGGAACCCTAAATTGCTATGTACTTGAGTTTATAGTCTCAACATATTTTTTACCTAAGGAAGTGGAGTACCAATTTTTGCATGACCCTAGAGGCATATTTATGAAGGATTTTGACACATATCTCAAAAATCTAATGGTGGGTTATAGTTTAAAACTTTGGGGATGGATGGCTAAAATCCTTTCATGTATGAGTTATGCACAGGGGGAGAAGGGGATGTGTAAGTGAGGTGTAATGGAAGGGGATGAGGAAATTGACACTTGAGAGCTCTGAAGATAGACCTATAATAAGAGATGACACTAACTAATGGAGGATTTGGAACCTAAAAGTGTTGAGAGGGACCATAGTGAAAAGAAAGGGAATGGGGAAGGATCTCTTGAAATACATTAGCATGAGGATGAGATATATAATGAAGTAATGAATCAAGCTCAAAACTTGACAGGGGTGGGATTCACTAGGTTTCTATAGGATTTGGTGACTACATATATGCTTAATTCACCTACCCCCTTTGAACTTATGGTGCATGGTCATGTGCTGGATCCCCCACTTGAAGGAAGTACAGAAGTAATTATTGACTCTGCTAATGACTTAGATCTTAGACATTTTACAGACTTAGATTACAACTTTGTGATTGAATAGAATGTTCCATATATTGAGGAGAGCAAAACTACCTCTAGACCATTGGGTGATAGCGCACCACTATAGTACTTGAATGTGAGCATACCAATTTAACTAATGTCAGTGATGTAAGGTGGGTAACATCCAACAATAAGTGGTTTGACACCACAAAAAAGTAGTACAACACCAAAAACATTAGCTACACCAGTAGTAATGATGGGACCAACACCCAACTCCATGGCTTGAGGCATTTGAGGATCATCACTGGGATAAGAGATAAGGGGACAATCACCTCAAGTACTAGCTTCCCCCATAACATATCTACTACAAGATGGATATGCACCTGCCAAAGAATCACATCATGGAAAATACCATAGAGTATGTATTAAAGTGTGAATTATAATGGCACATGTTAGGAATAACCCAGTTAGAGCACAAGGTTACTCAAGTTTTGACCACTTTACTTGATCAATGCCCATACTTGGTATAGGAAACTTGATCCCAACCAATCCATGGTTGACTATGATACCCTGAAGGATGTATTCTTGAAAGAATTTGACATTTTGAAGTTTGAAAAATAAGATATCACCATGATAAAATATATTACCTAAGGAATCTTAGATAGTGTGTGCCTATATGATGCAAGGTTCAAAACTCTCATATCAAATCTCTTGTAGGATATTCACCCTTCCCAACATGTGTAGTGATTCATTACAGGGTTGTTTATGCCATTTCAAAGAGAAATTTTTGTGAGGAATTTTATAGACCCTCGAGAAGTGCTTGAAGCTGCACTTAGAGTTGAGGTAGATTAAATTTTAGATACCAAGATCAACCCATTTATGGAGGCACAAATTTCATCTATGGCCTCCCATCTCCAAAATCTTACTGCCAGCTCTTCACATGATGCTTAAAGTGGATTATGGTGCATTGACTATGAAGTAGAGCTCCATAATAGAACTAACTATCCAGAGAGGAATTATGCACTTTACTTCTAAGTTTATAATTATATCAAGAAGTGTATGACATCCAAAATTTCACTTTATTATAATGAGCTAGCAAAGTCAACATAACCATTTATTTTCAATTATGTGATTCATACACCCATACCGCTTCTAATTGTAGGGTAATTAATAATATGTAAAAAAATATAGAGAGAGGCACATGATAGGTTACTATAGTAGTTAGAGAGTAGGAAAAATAAGGTAATAATGGCTTTAGCTAATAGAATATAGGCTTTGGGATGAAATGAGGTGCCAAAGGGAGAGGTGGTGGACACACTAATAGAAGGTTCCCATCACACTCATGTTATAAGTGTGTCCCAATAGAACATTATCATCATGAATACCTTACACATCCCATGTGTGGGTATTATCAAGGACCCCATAAAGTTGAAGAATGCCCTAACCTGTATAAAATGTTGACTCAAGGTAGGCCTAGTATAGAAAAGGGTGTAAGAATGATTAGGCATGAGCAAAAGGCAAAAAAAATGGACCCCAAATGTACAACCTAAATGTATAGAGGTAGTTAAGGTATAGTCAACTACATGAAGTGGATTCACCATTCAACCACTAATTACACTTGGAGTATGGGGATAAGGGTCATAATGAGAATATAATGTGGCTTGAACCCAAAGTTACATCATACCCAGACCTAACACACTATAAATATGTATTACAATAGGCTATGAGTGTAATCCAAAACCTACATGGCGAGATCTAATTAGCATGAGACTTATAAGCACAAGTTACCACCTCTTGTAAGAAGAAGGATAACTAGAAAGATAAAGTAAAAGAATTAACTTAGATCTTATGCCTCCTACAAATAGAAGTAATGTTATCTCTATTGAATAACTTATTCCTGGATCATGCAAGACAAAATTAAGTTGAGTTCATCATACCATGCATGGAGGGTATGAGAAGTTTTACATACAAAAAATGTTGGATATGACCAAGAACTCCTAGTGGATGCCATGATTGATAGATTTTATATCGGTGAGGTTCTTTTGGACACAAGCACTGAGTTCAACATCTTGACCAAGAATTCCTTAGAGAAAATGGGTAGACTAGACTTAATTCATTCCCCTCATGTACTCCTCATGGTCAATAAGACCTGGGCATAGCCTATCAAAAATTTTAAGAGCACAATTATAGATATTATGGGCATCAAATTTTGCACTAAATTCAAAGTCATAGAGTTGGTAGAGCAAGACAACTACCTGACACTTCTAAGAAGGCCATGGTGTAACATTAAGAATATAGATATGCACTTAAAAAGGTGCTAGATGACATTTTAGAATGGAAGGAAGAGGGTAATTATACATCTCTCAAATGACCAAGGACCCCCTTATGCTGAGAGTGTGGACATTGAGGATGGGATCAACCACATCTATAACATCATGGTGCAAAATGATCAAGGAATCCTCTTTTGGGAAGATGGAAAATTATCTTCAAACACCACTGATGTTATTTATTACTAATGGGTCGAGGAATCATATGAGACCATTGGTCAATGGTGCTACTTGTTGCACATAAAGGCACCAAAACCAATAAAGATATGCTAGGTACAGATTGATTGTGCTTCTAAAATATGGGTCCCTTGTGTCAAGAAAAAGGGGAAAAGAGTTTTTTGCCTTAATATGGGCAAAATTGCAGTGATCCCTACATATGAAGGGAGTAATCCCATAGAAGACTATGTCCATGACTTTGAATCATGCATCCTAAAATAGGTGGACATAATGGGTGCAATAGTATACACATTGAAGAACATTGTTGTTCATTGGTGGGTAGTGAAAAAGCCTAGCTTACCAACTTGGTAGGATGTAAAGGTAACTATTTACACCATATTCAAAAATAATAATGAGGATATAGACATTTTAGCCTACTCTAGTGACTCTTCCCCCATTGCACATGTATATATTTATGAAGAAACATGTACTAGTTGCGATGAAAATGCCCAAAAAAATATATGGGTGCACACCTTCTACAAAACTTTAAAAACTTTGTCATGGGCATGGTACATAGTCAATGAGATGTGCCATTAAAAAACCAACTGGGATGTCCTTAAGGAGTGGTTTTTTCATACATTCTCCTTTTCTTCACAAAACCTTGATATGATTAAGCCATTATAGGTAGTTTGAAGGTCAGTGTTTGAGGACACTGCTATATTAGAAAAGTTCCTAAAGGACATGTTTAGTGAAAAAGGGTTAGCTCTCCCAACCTTCTTTGAAGAGAAAAATCTCAATAGTGACTCTAGTGATGAATATGATGACACATAGAAGACATGTAACTCAAATAATTTTATAGGGAAAAGGAAGTTAGTGCACCAAGTAGAGGATAGTGCCCTAGAAGAAGAAGACCCTACCCATCTTCATGTAGAAACAACTAAGGAAAGAAGATAAGTCAAGGATTCACACCAAGAGAAGAATGAACCCTACTGAGTGTTGTTAAGGACTACCAAGGTAGATATTAGTTTAGAGGGGGAACACAAAATTGCCATTTGGATGCCTATTAGTCTAACATAGAACTAACACATATTATTGATTTCTTGAAGGAATTCCAAGTCTTATTCCTGCATAACTAGAAGGATATGAAAGGTGCACACCCATCCCTTAGGAATATGAGCATCAAACTATTTGATGGCACAAGACCTATCAAGAAGAAGCCTTACATGATGAACCCAAATCTTTATGCCAAGGTCAAGATGGAGATCAATGTCATACTAGCCATAGTGATACTACCCCATACAAGAATTCAAATAAGTTATCCCCCTAGTCATCAACATCAAAAAGGATGGGCGCATTTAAATTTGTGTTGACTATATACTATTGAATGACATCTACATGACTAACCCCTTTTAAACTCCATTCATTGATGAAGTATTAGATGAAATCATAGGTTGTGATATATACACATTTATGAATAGGTTCTCAAGATACCATCAACTTCAAATCAAGGAGGAGGACAAGCCC
The DNA here is from genome assembly GCA_037957365.1 of Torreya grandis. Lineage (NCBI taxonomy): Eukaryota > Viridiplantae > Streptophyta > Pinopsida > Cupressales > Taxaceae > Torreya > Torreya grandis. The sequence goes on from JARHVA010002062.1 coordinate 1,440,162, forward strand.
AAAACCATGTTTATGACTAAATGGGTTTGTTTTGCATATAACATGATGCCTTTTGGACTAAAGAATGTACCATCCATTTTTTCCTGGGTGGTGATCATTGCATTTAAAGACTTCATTCATAATTTCATCCAAGTATACGTTAGATGATTGGATAGTGTATGGGTTAGTGAAGGATCACTATGATAATTTGTGCCTAGTGTTTGAATGATGTAGGTAGTTGTAAATTTTATTAAACATAAAAAAGTGTGTTTTCACAATGCCATTTGGAACTTTTCTTAGGCATATCATCTGTAATGATGGTCTACTTATTGATCCAACTAAAATTGTAATCATCCTTCATCTTCAAACATGATCAACATAAAAATATGTTCATTCCTTTCTTGGACATTGTGGGTACTACAAAAAGTTCATAAGAAATTATGCTAGGATTGTAGTGTCATTACAACAAATCTTGTGAAAATATGGCCCATTCTATATGGATGAAGTTCAAGAAGATGCTTTTGAGACTCTAAATCTCAAACTCACAAGTGCATCGATATTTTAATTTCATGATTGGGAAATTCCCTTCCATAACTACGTCGATGCCTTTGGTATTGTAATCAAAACCATACTCATACAAGGTATTGTAATCAAAATCATACTCATACAACTAGGAAAAGGGAAAATGGATCATCTTATTTATTTCAAAAGCAAGAAACTAACCAAGGCACAACAAAACTACACCATAACTAAGCACGAGGTGATTTCCATGGTCTACACCCTATAAATTTTTTGATAATATTTGTTGGTGACCCCCTTTATCTTCTTCACTAATCACTAGGTGCTTAAGTTCCTAGTGAATAAGCCCATTTTGCAAGGATACATTTGTCAATGGATTATTTTGTTTCAATATTTCTAGTTTGTTGTGGTAGTGAAGCCTAGAAAATAGAACTCATGCATAGACCATCTGTACCACATTAACTCTATCAATGTAGTATCACTAATCAAAGATGATATTCCTAACACACAACTTTATAGGGTTAAATGCATCTTAAAAAACTTGGTAGAGATCACTATATTTTTGACATCTAGATCTTTGCTTTAGACCATGATGACTAAGGAGAAGAAGTAGCTCATAGTTCATACCACCCCTTTTCAAATCATTGGTGGGTAATTATACAAGTTGATTTGTGATGAAGTCATGCATCAGTGTGTCCTAGAGCATGAAAAAGACTCAGTACTATAAGAGGCATATGAGGGGATTATTGGAGGCCATTGTGATGGAGACACTATGACATGAAAAGTACTATAATCAAGCTTCTAGTGATCAACTCTATTTCATGACACAAAATAATATGCCAAAACATGTGATGTATGATAGTACACAAGAAAACCAAACCATTGACATGAGATGCCTCTTGTCCCCATCCTTATCCAAGCACCATTTTAAAAATGAGCCATTAACTTTATTGGGCCTAATACTCCCATAGTAAGGTGAATAATCATAAGATATAATCTAGCTACAATAGAATACTTCACCAAGTGGGTCAAAGCAGTGCTAACTAAGGATTGTATAGTTGACATAGCAATAAGATTCATCTAGGAAAATAATATTAGTCACTATGGATGTTTGTTTAGCTTGACTAGTGACCATGGCACACACTTCCTCAATGAAACCATTCAAATCTTACTGATTGAATATATGATGGTTCACCATAAAATAACACCCTGCCATCCCCAAGCTAATGGCACTATAGAGGAATTCAATAAGATAACGGGGACATACCTCACAAAATATGTGAAATTGGTCACAAAGATTAGGATGATCATGTGTCAGTAGTTTTATGGGCCTATCGCACAACATATAAATGCTTAAATAAGGCAACACCATTCCAAATAGTGTTTAGAGTAGAAGCCATTTTACTAATGGAATTCTTAGTTCCCTCACTACACATCACACATATTTGTCAATTAAATAACCAAGAGTCCTTAAGCACATGCCTAGAAGATTTGGAGAGGCTGGATAAGACACATGCCCAAGAACGATGGAGCTAATAGATAGAAAAAGCATGCCAAAAGCTATGACATGATAAGCACATCAAGTGAAAGGTATTTACAAAAGGTTTACTAGTCTTTTTATATGACTCTAAGTACCTTAGGAACTCAGGAAAGTTATATATTAGGTAGATGGGACTATATGTCCTCCATAGTATATTGGAAATTGGTGCATGCAGGCTACACATGTTGATTGGTGAAATTCTCCTTGAGCATTTCAATGGTAATAGATTGAAGGCATACCATCACTAAGATGGTTCTCATGCCATCTACTACTATTTTTCTAGTCAAAAGTTGATCGTTTTGACTTGTAACCATGATAAAATTGATGCAAGCCAAATCTTTTCATTTTTTTCATTTATGTTGTGTTAATAGAATAAAAATGATGTTTTTGATCCCACATGAGAACTTTTATGGCACTTATACCACATAAATCTTGTTGGGTGAGTCTAACCCTATAATTGTTAACTACTTGAGGCCAAAAATCTAAGTTTTTGGGTGCACGTGACGTTTACCAGGTTAAAAAAAATATAAGTATGAATTGATGAGGAAAGGTGCACAAGATGTTCGTGCACCCAAGATCAAGAGGAGACAATGAGGAACTGGAAGACCAGTGTAAGGATTTGTATGGGGCAGTGAAGGATAAATAAAAATACATTAAAGCATATAGAAATTGACCAATAAATAGAGGTGTGCTTGAAAGGAAGTGTAACACTGAGAAGAGATGGAACTAAGGAGGTTGATTTGAGCGCATGTGAAGCACTACACCCAGGTTACCATAAGAAGAGAGAAGGTCATGCCAAGTTAAAAAAAGTGAAAGATAATGACCATCATAATAGATATCACCCATCCAATGGTCAGTGGGAAGTGATCATTTGAATTACCTATCACTTTACCAAATAAATTATTATCAAATTTAATGCTACAATAATGAAAGAACAAAAATACGTAATAAATGAGTAGTTGGCAGTAGGATTTTAGTGGATTTCATGGGTTTAGTATATTTTAAGAATTTAAATGCCACTAGCCTTCAATTTGGTAGATGGAAATAATGTATAAAATAGTATATGATAGACTTCAAAAGGTTACTGACATTTGTAAGAGTTCAAAACAGAACAAAGATCCAAAGCCATTAAAACTAGAGGATGTTAATAGAGAGAACCAATCATCCACATCCCCCCAAGTGAGAATGAAAGACCAAAAATAATATTATGTTTCATCTTGAGTTGAAAAGGAGTTGAGTGGATAAAATTTGGAAAAAAGGGGATTATGATTTTAAAAGAACAACCAAGCCATCATTAACAGGGTAAGAAGCTCGATAGCTAGATGTACAATCACATTTCTTATGATTATGAAACAATGGCAAGCATAATTAATGGATTTGGTATAATCAATCAGCTATATTTCAATAGAATTAGGTTTAATATGGGCAAGAAGAGGCTAAGCACAGGGCCTCCATAGGCACAAAAAGATGTAAAGAAAGTGCAGGTAGTGAAGGAAGCAGTTGCCATAAAATTAGAAGTGCAGATGGTGGAAGGCATGAGCATAACATAAATAGAGCTAGAAGTGAGAAAAAATCTCACCTATGAGAGATATAATACCCCCTAGAAGTCATGGTGGGGGAAAAGTGGGTGTCCTTTGTACATATGTGAAAACTTAAGTATTAAAACCATAGATAGGAAACAACCTTCAAGAATTAAACAAAGACTATATGGTTGACACTAGGAAGAAGACCAAGGTAGGTGTTGTTCTCTTTGATGTCTTCATTTGAGATAAATTTAAAACTAGGGCACCACATAACTCTTTGAACTATTGAGCTTTGACAAGCTGGAATATTTGGTACATTTCCTCCTCTCATGTGTATATGGTGATTGATTTTACTTTGGTAGATGGCACATGAGGATCTCAACGAACCTCATTAGCATAACCATAGGGCTACCTGGCATAAGAATAGACCTATGCAAGATGATGTAGGATGAGGTGGAGGTAGAAAGGGTCTTAAAACTCCTAGGCTATTATGATTCAAGGTTTGTATTCCCTATCGAGGACATCTAAGACCCTAGTATAATGGCAGTGGCGCATCTTGTTAGTGCCAAATTATGCCCTAGTGGCTAGTGGTCTGATATTATTAAGACCTTCCTATACATTGCCTACCATATGGTGCAAGGAGTAAAATTAAACATCTCCAAATTCATTATAGAGGAGATAGTAAAGAACATGCAAGAGTGCCTTTGAGTAAGTGAAACCTTATGATGGGTGTATATGCTGATTTTTATAGTAATGGAGGAGATAGGTGTGTCTGATAGTGATGACAACCACTTATGGGTTTTCCCACCTAGCCATGAGTCCCTTGTAATTAAGTATCAAGACTTTATTTACTCACCAACTTATCATAAAAGTATAAAACTAGGGTGTAAGAGTGGTTTGAGAGGTAAATATAATCCTTTGGGAAGGAGTGGTGCATCCATCAAGAGCTTCCCCAATAACTAGTGGGAATGTTAACCTTTGTCATGACGCAAAACTTCTAAGTGGTGTGCCTAACACTCATAGATGGGAACCTATTGGGGTGGCTCTAATTTCCTTATGCATTCTCAGCCAAGTACTTCATCATAATACTAACGAGAATCCCCAATACATAACAACTTGAAATCTTAGTCAAGACCATAGATCAAGATAGAATCATGATGAGGCACCAATTTGTGCACCCCAGAGCTAAGGCCACCAAATATGAGGAAGATGACAATGATAGGATGGACATTCATCCCCTCTAGAGGGTAATAATAAATGGGAGGATATTTAACCTCTATTATAATATGAAGCCATGTAAGAAGGGAAATAATCTTGAAAAGGATGATGATTGTCCCTCCTAGTTGGCAATGAAGGGAAGGTTACATCGAAGCTATAGGAGAAGACACTCAAAATAAATGTTGTGATAAGCTAAAAGAGATCATAGAGTGCATTCAGTTAAATATTGCCTCTGAAGAGCCAATTATACCCCCTGATCTAAAGAAGCACATGACCTTCACGCAAGAGAGTTATTCTTGCAACAAGAAGACAAAGAAAAATATCAAGGGACCTATAATGTTCCCTATTACAAATATTGTAGATATGGAGAGAAAGGTGACACTCACACCCATAATAAAGGATGATACTAAATAAGATAGAGCAGGGACCTATATTTTACAAATAGGGGAAGGAGAAGAGGAATTTAGTATCAGGAATGTATAGGAAGCCCTGCAAGGAAGTGTGACTATTGTTGGGTGAATATTTTGTCACCCAGCTAACTGGTGACCAAAATAGTTCCTATCACCACATTATAGGAAGATTGGTCACCCAGGTGTGCAACTTTACTACATCAACCGGAGACAAATCTCTCCTCTCATCAAGGGGACGTTCCCTATTAAATAAGCAAAGGTTATATACAATATATATAAGCAGAAATTAAGACATAGGGGTAGGATAAACCATCCATCTCTCTTTTTTAGAGATGATGCTGATAAACAAGGAGGAAATCTTGGGTGATGGGGATAGTACTTCTCTTCTTTCAGAAGCAACTTTTAGCCAAGAGCAAGATTCCTTCCTAAATAGTAGAAATCTTGGTGCAATGACAGAAGGCACTTCTCTTCTTTGAGAAGTGTTCTTTAGTAGACAATAGGAATCCTTCAAGTAGCAAGTAACCGATAATGGGGGTGCTGAGTGACCAGCAACCTGAGAGAGGAAAATGAAGAACAATGGGGGCACCACATCGTCCCAAGGCTCTTTACACAAGAAAGGAAAATGTGAACACACTAAAGGTAATTATGGGGGCACAATGTCATCCCACAGTTGGCCTTCACAACACCTTCCTGATCACCTCCACTAGTTCTACTTGTTAAATCAAATGGACAAGAAAGCTCTTAGGAAATAGACATATGAATAATCTCCTAAGATAGCACAAGCTATAACAACACAAAGTCTGCAAGTAACTTATTTTCTCATTCAGATAAAATAATATAAATTACAATCTGAGCTCAAAGTCTCAGTAATGCCTTTTAGTTTGGGTAGAGTTTTGCTTTTAATAATCAAAAAAGGTCCCTTGGCATAGCACAAGAGATTACAATATATAGAGGCCTGAGGGAGGCTTGGTACTTTATCCCAATTAAGTGACCCATTTGGCACACTCAATGCCTTAGATGCATTCTTGGTTTTGTCAGGAAGGGCCCTGCTAGAGTAGGGTGGTTACCTTAACTGTGGCGTGTCGATTCCTCTCTTAGTGCTTCCTCTTTAGCCTGAATCACTCATTTTTTCACCTGCTTAGCCACGTAATTGTCTACTCTATCTTCACCTCTAAGGGGACAAGAAAATGGTGCTTTCAATGTTACCAGCTCCCAAATATCTACTTGGTAAGCTGCTTCACCTGTTGGCAGTAACTCCTAGTGAGTTTCTCTCTCTATCTCTTCCTTCTCTTGATTCTAGCCTTGGGATTTTTTGAATGCATCTGGGTTTATCTTTTGAGTCTAAAAAAATCAATAGACACTTGAATGTAGCTGATTTGGCATTCGCAAGCCTATCATCATGCCATGATGTGGGTGAGGACACGTGGCGGTATCTACTATTTTGAAATATGCTTATTGGAATAAGATTTGAAACTATTAGAGGCTGAGGGGAGCGTAGATGCAGACATGTGGTAGCTTCCACTACATTGGGTTGGGACACATAGTGGGTTATTCTCCTTGAAGCTTCATTTGAAATTTCACCTCAGCATGTGACACTTGGCAGCATCTGCCACTCTCTTTGAGGCTCAGACCTTTCCCAAATGGAACTTGTCTTTTGGGGTCTTTTAAGTGGCCTTCAGGCTTTTTCTCTCCAACTGGCTATCATCCCCTTAATTTCCTTAGCTCTATGTATGCCTTTGCATTGTTAGTGCCTCTTTCCTTTGACACATGGTGCCTTCTGCAGGAACAAGTGAGGACATGTAGTAGTATCTACTATTTCTTCAGGGACACGTGGCACAGTCTGAATACATTTGTTAGTCACATGGATGTAGACACTTGGTTCATTCCACTTCATTTAGTCATTTATCCCTAGGCCCACCATGGTCTTTGCTCTAAATAGTGAAGCTAAGGGAAGAGACTACAAATATTGACACTTGGAGGCTTCCACCGAACTTTGGAGGGGACACAGGGCACAGTTCGCTGCTATCAGGAAAAACATAGTGAAGCCTTCCATGATTGACACTTGTTGCCCTCCGCTGAGTTACAATGCTAACATGTGGTGTGGTCCAAATATTTTTAGCAATCGTGTGGATGTAGACACGTGGCAATATCTTCCAATTCACAAAAACAAAGTTTAGTGGGGCTCAGTGATCAACACTTGGCAGCATCTACCTGACTCTTTCTTTTGTGTGCACTTATTTTCTCAACTAAGGCAGCCTTTGAATCTTTTGAACCCATGCATTGAACCAATTGAATGTTGAACCCATTGAATCGATGAAGCAAAATGGTTCAATGGTTCAAGCTTTTGAGACTCGTTAAGTGCTCGGGGCTGCAGATCCTTTAAATGGTTGAACTTTGAACCTTTGAACTCTGATGAAGTGCTTGACCCATTTGAAGCTTACCATCGATATTGAACCTTGAACCCGTTGAATTTTGAACCAAAGTGGTTCAAGGTTCAATGGTTCATTGGTTCATTCGATTAGAAGATTGCCTATGACCCTTTTTTGGTTGAACCAAAGCATTGAACTTGTCTCGAAAGTGTCCAAGTGTGAGAAACTAGTCCCTTTTGATTGAACTCGCCCATAGAAGCCTTTAAACCTATTGAACCTGTTAGTCCCTTTGCCAAAAAGTTTGAGAAAATGATGAAATTGAATGTTTCAAAACAAATTTTGGAAAGGGGAAAAACAATTTTGGCCATGTAGGACCAAAATAGTCCTATGTTGTCTAAAAAATGAGGAATCACTTTTTAGGGATAACAGATGGCTTCTATTGGGGAACTTCCTTTAGATGACAACCTAGAATAGCTGAGGGGAGTAGAAACCAAAATCTCTAGTGCCTTGAAGTGTGCCATTGGGATATGGAGTCATGTTATCCAAAAAAGAAAGGCTCCAAAAAATGAAAACAAAATGAACAAAATAGAACAACAGACTATACAAATATACATATGTATAGGGGAACTCATCCAATACTTCAAGAGTTGAAGTGCTTCAGATATTTCCCATTGTGAGGCAGAGAAAAGAGAGTGCCATCTTGATACTTCAACATGAAACTATCTTTACCATTGAGCTGATGAATAGTAAAGGGGCCTCTCCACAAGGAATCAAACTTTTCTGTGCATCCTTTTTGGTTCTCTTTTCTTGTCACACAATAGGACTTGATCTCCAATCTGGAAATCATGATTCTTTGATTTCTGGTCAAAGAGTTTCTTTACCAAACTTTGATGAGTGGCAATTCCATCCACCACTGTAGTTCTCTGCTCATTCAACTCAGCAAGGCATATGATCCTCTTCTCAAGTGAGCTCTCATGTGTTTGATCTTCAATCACCTTAGCTAATTTCAATGTTGGCAATTCCAAGGTGATTGGTACCTTAGCATTTACACCATAAAAAATTTGGAAGGGAGACATACAAATTGCTCTCTTTGGAGTAATTCTATCCACCCATAGAGCATCAACCAATGCCTTATGCCAAGTCCTTTGGTTGTCGTCCACTAGCTTCGTGATGATAGTCACCAGGTTTTTATTGCTTGATTCGGCCTATCCATTCCCTTATGGCAAGTAATCAGAGGAATGGGAGAGTGTAAATCTGTAGTAGAAGTAGAATTGAGTAATCTCCTGGGAAGTGAAGCAGGCAACATTGTCAGTGACGATTTTGATTAGGACCCCAAACTTGGACATGATGTTTTCTTTGAGGAAATTTCATACTACTTCTGAAGTAGCATGTTTGGTTGGAACTGCTTCCACCCATTTGGTGAAGTAGTCTATTGCCATAAGGACATAATCATGTCCCGCACTTGATGATGGGTTCACATCACCAATAAAGTCAATTCCCCATTACTGGAAAGGCTCTTCTATGACCACCAGTTTGAGAGGTAAGGCAGCTAGCTTGGGCCTTCTAACAAACTACTAGCATAATTCACATCCCCTGACCCACTTGTATGCATCTCTAAAGAGAGTTGGCCAATAGTACCTGGCTCACACGATCTTATGGGCAGTCACCAGGGCATAAAAATGTCCCCCACAAGTTGAATTGTGGAAAGACTTTAGAAGTCAGCTTTGTTGCTCCTTGTCCACATAGTGAAGGAATGTTCCATCAAGGTGCCTCTTGTACAGGCCATTGTCTTAGAGGACAAAATTAGCGGATTTCAGCTTGATGGTCCTCCTTTCTTTAAAAGACAAGTTTTCAAGACATTCACCATAAGTAAGGAAATGAGAAATACCTAAATACCATGCATTTGTGGTGGAGACAAAGAGGACTGTAGGTGAGTCATCCACTTCTAGCTCTTCATGCTCTGTCTCTCCTGGCTTGTTATCAGCAATCAGTTGGCATAGCCCCTTCCCATGCACCAGCTTCATTGGCTTGATGATTAGATCAAACTCCTAGATTTTTGTAACCCAGTTGCCTCTTTTTGTCCCAAACTCTTGCTGAGTCAGTATAGATTTCACTGTTGTGTCAAGGACCAAGGTAGTCACTCAAGAATTGAGGATGTAGAAATGAAAATGTTTCACAGCCTTCACCACTGTGTAAGCGTGCTTCTCCATATTTGAGTACTTCAGCTCATGATCTTTGAGAGGATAGCTCATGAAGAAATGGGAGATTCCATACCTTCTTTATTTTGTTGAACCAAAATGACTAAAAGGGTATGTTCTGAAGCATAGCTGTAAATAGTGAACTCTTTGCTATAGTCTGGGCAGGCCAAAATTGGAGCATGGGCAATGGCAGTCTTGACATCCTCAAAGGCTGACTTGCCTTCTTCAGTCTAGTTGAAGGTGGCTTTTCCTTTCATCATGTTTACAATGTGCCTAGTCTTCTCGGCAAACTCAGGGATGAACCTCCGTAAGAAATTCACCTTCCCAAAGAAAGAGTGAACAACAGTCTTGCTTGTGGGCAAGGAAAATTCTTGGATAGATTTGACTCTGTCTGAGTCAATCTTTATGCCTCCTTTGGACACAATGTGTCTGAGAAGTTTCCCCTCCGTTACTCTGAAAATTGACTTCTTGGGGTTCAGGGAAATGCCATTCTGGCGACAACGTTCTAGCACTTGATGCAAATGGCTCACATGATCTGCGCAATGTTTAGAGAAGATAGTCAAGTCATCAAGATAAACTATGATGAGCTTACCCATCTCATCCTTGAAGGCAAGGTCCATTGCTCTTTGGAAGGTGGCACCAGCATTTATCAAGCCAAAAGGCATCCTTTTATATGCAAACATGCCCCAAGGTGTGGTGAAAGTGGTCTTATGCTGGTCTGCTTCACCAACCTTGACATGGTTATATCCTGAGAAGCCATCTAGCATTGATAACATTTTCGAGCATGTCACTATCTGCAGCACTTGATCCATGATTGGCAAAGGATAATTATCCTTCAAGGATGCTTGATTCAAATTTCTAAAATCCACACAGGCAAATTTCACCATTCTTCTTCCTTATAGGCACTATATTGGCAATCCAGGTGGAATGATGGATTGGGAAGATTATCCTGGCATTTAGCATTTTTTGAATCTCTAATAAAATAGTACCTGATATTTTTGGATTATAATGCTGGGACTTTTGCCTTTAAGGTGTTGAATCAGCCTTAAGAGGAATGTTGTGTCAGATTTCATCAGGCTAGAGTGATTTCAGGTCCTCATAGGAGTATGCTAGGACATCCATGTATTCGTTAAGCAAAGTGGTGAACTTGAAACATTCCTTAGGAGTACAACACTTCCTGATGTTCACCATCTGGGGGTCTACCTTGATTAAACTCCTGAGAGGAGCTTGAATCCATTTACTGCTATTGGATGAATCTATCATGCTTATCAAACATCTTCTCAAGGAAATTTTATTCCCTTTTAGTTGCAAGAACTCCTCACCTATGCTTGAAATTTATTCAGGAGTTGGTTTAAGCTCTTGAGGTTCACTGCCTTCAAAATGTAGCCATTCAAAGCTATCCTTTCACTCCAGGAAGGCAATGATGTGATTGTCATTATCAAATACCTGCCAATAATTATCAGGCATGCTTGGTCTAAAGACCAGCTCAACAGTGTACTTGTCTCTTTTGAAGTCTGGGTGGGGGACCAGACAGTAGCTAAAATAGCCAATGCATCTGCCCAATCATTAAATTCTCTGGGAACTATAGAGATGCTAAAAGCATCAAAGTCGTCAAGCTAGTCCTAGACTAGATTGTGGTAGTGGCATAATCTTTCATTCTTGGTTTGATATAGGTTTCTCACCTGACAAACCACTAGTTCAGCATCTCCTTTAGCATGAAGGAGCTTGATGCCTTTGTCCCTGGCAGCTTTCAATCCCAACAAAAGAGATTCATACTCGGCTGTGTTATTGGTGTTGCTAAATTACAACTTATAAGATGAAGAAAAAATATCTCCTTGAGGAGATATTAACACAACCCCAGCTCCTAAACTGGTGGAGGAGCAGCAGCCATCGAATTCAAGAATCCATACCTCATTTGATACTGATTTCCCTTAGGGTTCTTCTTTATTTTGAGGAGGGGATTATTCCACACTTGCATTGGGCTCAACCACTTCTTTTGCTATTCCACCTAACTGCATTTCCAAGTTTTCACCCACATGAGCTTCATCAGATGCCTCATGAACTTCATCTGTGGATAGAAAATAATTACCCAGGCCTGAAGACTCAAACATGATTTGAGCTTTAGGTGCTGAGGTCTGGATAACTACTTATTTTGCTTCCTTTTCAAAAAGCAGCCTCTTTATGACACCTTTGACTGGAATCCTTGCCTCTGATAAATCCATGCTCAATTCACCACTAACATCCCTACAAAAAATTTGCCCAAGAAGGATACCATATGATGCTGGGACGTCTATTACCAAGACAGTCATCTTGATTCTTTTGTCTGGAAAGGCAACAAAGGCGAATTGGGCATCTTTTATTTTCCCTAGTAGTGGCAGTTGTTTGTTTTCCATAGAGAAGCACCTATCAAACATCTTGGTTAGCATGAGGTCAAGGGATTTGGCTACTTTAGCAGGCATGACATTATCTAAAGCTCTAGAGTCAATAATGTAATTATTCAGTTGCCGTCCATTTATTAGAAATGAGACATAAAAAGGTTCGGTCCTACTAGGAGAAATAGGAGGGGAAATGACAATATTGTTCTTGGTGGATGCATCCTTGGGGGGATCATGAGTCACTTTGAGAACTGCTTGTTCAATAGAGACATTCTGGTTTTTAACATACTAAACCAATTTATCTAATTGTTTAGGATGGGACTACAGGAATTTAAATTCAGACATTTGAATCTTGGTTTTCTTAATATGATCAATTATGTCAAATGCTGGAAATGAACTAGGTACAGAGGATGAGAGCTCATCTTTTTGAGTTTTAGGGGGGGAAGTACTGGACTACGAGTTTGAATTAAAAGGCATAGGGGCATTTGGGGTACTTACCTTTCTTGCAATCACTGGGCCTTTTGGATGGAAAGGGAGAGTGGATCCCCACTTAGCAATTGAAATTGCTAGCTGAGGTTGCTCCTCTGTTTTCTCCTTATCAGCTTGTTGGGCTGATTGATTCTTAGACCAGGTGAATACAACATATGACCCCTCAGCTGCATTGCCTTTACTCTTGGGTTCATCCTGATAGTTTAGGAAACCAATATGGGAGTCACCGGCTAATTATTTGTCTTCCTCAGTGAAGAGATTAGCATCTTCTTCAGGATTCAACTTAGTCTGGAATGAGAAGTCTGATTCAGCTTCAAGATATCCAACTACTGAGTCAGTTGGAGGTGTTTTGAGGGTGAGATTCCTCTATGGAGGAAGAAGGCAATTTTGTTGTCCCTGATTCTTGGTAGCATTGCCTTGGTACACCTAATTTTAAAATGTCCTCCTGGGTATATCTTTGTATGCAGGAGTGAATGACATTCCTTGTATATTCACCACTTGCCTTCTAAGGGCTAGCACTTCATTTATGAGCATTTGCATCATAGGATCAGTGGTGGCAGAAAGGGAATATTCTGAAGAAGAATATTTACCTTTATTTGAGTCCCTCCTTATCTTTCCTTCTAAGATAAGGTCATCTTCAACTTCAGTAGCCAAATCTTGAGCAGCTTTGAGATCTATGTGACTGGCTCTTCTTAGTAGGAAACTCACTTCAGGCAGTTGTGAGTTAATGAAGAAGCATTTGAGGTTTTTAGGGGTTGACTGAGCAATAAAAAGAATCTAGTTCCTCAACTTATCAAACTTTGCTATGAAATCCCTCATAGGCTCTTGGGGCTCCTTCTTCATTTACATGAGCTAGGCCAACAAGGCATGTGAATCCTCTGTAGGCTTGAATCTGGCCTCGAATTTGGCTTTGAGTGTGTCCCAATCAATTACTGATTGGGCTTGTAGGTGGTAAAACCAGTCTATAGCAACACCTTGCAATGTTTCCATGAGCTGAAAGCCTAACTACCACGTCCTCAAATTCTACACCTATCACACCATAGGCTATGCTGAAGGCAACAACATGTTCATCAGGATGGAATTTTCCATCCCCAAAGAATTTGGGGAAATTCTTTCTTGAGATTCATGGAATTTCATGTAGTGGTGGAGTTAAATTAAGTATGCCAAAAGAGTTACCCCATGGACCTCGAGCTGCCATGATAGGATTATTGAAAGTAGGGATAACAAATCTAGGTAGAACCTAGTTAGGTAAGGCTCTGCCAACTAGAGGAAAAGTAGCTCTGCCTTGTGTTGGTGTCCTGTTATGGGTAGGAGGGACACTCCTAGATCATTAAACTTGGGGTTGGGGAGAAATCAAGTCAAAATCTCTTTATTGTGCCAACTCAAAGATAGGATCAATAGCACCTTGAGCTCTCTGGCTTCTGGTATAGCGTGGGGTTGCCAGATTGTCGATCAAAAATGGAAAAAGACTAGTCGCACTTCAGTTTGAAGCTTGAGGATTCAAACTATATGTCCTTCCCCAGTGGAGTTGCCAAAAACTATTGGGTGAATATTTTTTCAGCCAATTAACTGGTGACCAAAATAGTTCCTATCACCACATCATAGGAAGATTGGTCACCTAGGTGTGTAGCTTTACTACATCAATCGGAGACAAATCTCTCCTCTCATCAAAGGGAGGTTCCCTATTAAATAAGTAGAGGTTATATACAATATATATAAGAAGAAAGTAAGACATAGGGGTAGGATAAACCATCCATCTCTCTTTTTTCAAAGATGATGCTGATAAAAAAGGAGGAAATCCTAGGTGATGGGGAAGGTACTTCTCTTATTTCAGAAGCAACTTTCAGCCGAGAGCCAGATTCCTTCCTAAATAGTAGAAATCTTGGTGCAATGACAGAAGGCACTTCTATTCTTTCAGAAGTGTTCTTTAGCAAACAAGAATAATCTTTCAAATAGCAAGTAACCGATAATGGGGGTGCTGAGTGACCACCAACCCGAGAGAGGAAAATAAAGAACAATGGGGGCACCACATTGTCCCTAGGCTCTTTACACAGGAAAGGAAAATGCAAACACACTAAAGGTACTTATGGGGGCACAACGTCATCCCAAAGTTGGCCTTCGAGACACCTTCCTGGTCACCTCCACTAGTTTTTCTTGTTAAATCAAATGGACAAGAAAGCTCCTAGGAAATAGACATACGAAAAATCTCCTAAGATAGCACAAGCTATAACAGCACAAAGTCTACACGTAACTTGTTTTCTCATTCAGATAAAATAATATGAATTACAATCTGAGCTCAAAGTCTCAGTGGTGCCTTTCAATTTGGGCAAAGTTTTGCTTTTGATAATCAAAAAAGGTCCCTCAGCATAGCAAAAGAGATTACAATATATAGAGGCCTGAGGGAGGCTTGGTACTTTCTCCCAATGAAGTGACCCATTCGGTGCACTCAATGCCTTGGATGCATTCTTGGTTTTGTCAAGAAGGGCCCTGCTAGAGCAGGGTAGCTACCTTAAATGTGGCATGTCGATTCCTCTCTTAGTGCCTCCTCTTTAGCCTGAATCACTCATTCATTCACCTACTTAGCCGCACAACTATCTACTCTATCTTCATCTCCAAGGGGATAACCAGATAGCGCTTTTAATGTTACCAGCTCTCAAATATCTACCTAGCAAGCTACTTTACCTACTAGTAGTAACTCTTGGTGAGTTTCTCTCTCTATCTCTTCCTTCTCTTGATCCTGGCCTTAGGCTTTTTTGAATGCATCTGGGTTCATCTTTTGAGTCTGCAAAAATCAACAGACACTTGAATGTATTTGATTTGGTGTTCATGAGCCTGTCATCATGTTGTGATGTGGGTGAGGACACATGGCAGCATCCGCTATTTTTAAATTAGCTTTGAAACTGTTAGAGGCTAAGGGGAGCACAGATGCAGACACGTGGTAGCTTCCACTACACTGGGTTGGGACACACAGTAGGTTCCACTCCTTGAAGCTTCATTTAAAACTGTACCTCGACATGTGACACTTGGTAGCATCCACCGCTCTCTTTGAGGCTCAGATCTTTCCTGAAGGGAACTTGTCCTTTGGGGTCTTCTAAGTGGCCTTCAGGCTTTTTCTCTTTGGCAGGCTATCATCACCTTCATTTCCTTGGCTCTATGCATGCCTTTGCATTGTGAGTTCCCCTTTCCTTTGACACATGGTGCCTTCTATAGGAACAAACGAGGACACGTGGTAGCATCTGCTATTTCTTCAGGGACACATGGCACAATTTGAATACATTTGTTAGTCACGTAGATGTAGACACTTGGCGTGTTCCACTTCATTTAGTCATTTATCCCTGGGCCCACCATGGTCTTTGCTCGAAATAGTGAAGCTAAGGGAAGAGACTGTGGATATTGACACTTGGAGGCTTTAGCCAAACTTTAGAGGGGACACGAAGCACGGTCTGTTGCTCTTAGGAAAAACATAGTGAAGCCTTCCATAGTTTCCACTTGTTGCCCTCTGCTAAGTTACGATGCTAGCGTATGGCATGGTCCAAATATTTTTAGCAATCACGTGGATGTAGACATGTGGCAATATCCACCAATTCACATAAACAAAGTTTAGTGGGGCTCAACCATCGACACTTGGCAGCATCCACCTGACTCTTTCTTTTGCACGTGCTTCTTTTCTCAACTAAGGCAGCCTTTGAATCTTTTGAACCTATGTGTTGAACTTATTGAACATTAAACCCATTGAATCAATGAACCAAAATGGTTCAATGGTTCAACATTTCAAGATTTTGAGACTTGTTAAGTGCTTAGGGCCACAGATCCTTTAAACCGTTGAACTTTGAACCTTTGAACTTTAACAAAGTGCTTGACCCGTTTGAAGCTTGCTGCTAATATTTAACCTTGAACCCATTGAACTTTGAACCAAAGTGGTTCAAGGTTCAATGGTTCATTGGTTCATTTGATTAGAAGATTGCCGATGACCCTTTTTTGGTTGAACCAAAGCGTTGAACCTGTCTCGAAAGTGTCCAAGTGTGAGAAACTAGTCCCTTTTGATTGAACTCACCCGTAGAAGCCTTTGAACCTGTTGAACCTATTAGTCCCTTTGCCAAAAAGTTTGAGAAAATGATGAAATTGAATGTTTCAGAACAAATTTTAGAAAGGGAAAAAACAATTTTGGCCATGCAGGACCAAAATAGTCCTAAGTTGTCTGAAAAATGAGGAATCACTTTTCAGGGACAACATCTACCATGATTTAGGTAATAGAGGAAATGGTGAGCCTCACATCTAGCTCCACCTCATCAATAATCCCTCTAAGGAAACCAACACTAACATCTAGCAAGGAGGCTTCCTCAAATAGTTGAGGAGAAAAGAGTGGCTTGGAAGAAGGTGGGATTGAATAAGGAGGATATCAACAAGGATTTGGTGATTGAAGAGAAGCAGAGGCTTGAACAAGAGAATAAAAAGGCTAAGTTAGAAACAAGAGCCTTAAAGGTTCTCACAAGCATAGGACCCATAGTTGAATCAGTCAGGTAAGTGCTAAGTGACCCCACTAGGAAAGTATAAGAAGTTACACAAGAAGCATGCCCAAGTAATGAATGGGTGTTTGAATAAAAATAAGGTGATACTGGTACTTTAGAATAACAAACAAATATGATAGAGGATCCCTAATATCAACAAGGTGACACTGACACCAAAATAATTACCCTAGAGGTAAGCATTGAAAAACCCAAGATGAGGAAATGGATTGGGGGAGAAGTCTGAGGAAGCAACTCCCAAGGATCATATAATTGAGTCCTCATAAAATAGCATCAAAGAGAGTGGTGACACCAATGAAGAGGAATAAAAATAGATATAAAATGTTGTCATTGAGAAGGATGATAAGGATTTAAATATAAAGGAAACAATGCAAAATAAATTGGGTGGATGAAGATCTCTACATGTATGAAACTATGCCCCCCAAGCCACCATGACCAAGATACACAAACAACTCTCATTTGTGCTAGACCACTATATGAATGAGCCCCAATTTGAGGCACCAAAAGCAATTACTTTGAGCTTCGAATATCTATAAGAGGATTTTAACTCCCTCTTTATTAACCCTCATGTTATGAACCTAGTCCAATCTAGGAATGTGATGATAAGAATGGCCACAAAAGTTGTGTGCTAGAACATCATTAATGATGATAAGGTGAGGAAATGAAAAATGATCCTCAAGAAAAGCAAGGATGAGGCACAGTCTAATAGGTTCAAATTGTAATAAATTTGTGAGCATGTGGAGGCAACCAAACCATCTCTTCTAGTTGACATCAACATATTAGGCCTTTCAAAGGCTGATAAGATTTGCGTATTGGTGGAGTAGATGCTCCCAATGCTAAAACCCAATCTAGCATAGGAAAAAGAAGAAGAAGACCCTAACATCACACTTTATAAATATATATCTAACAAAATTCAAGAGGTAGAAGACCTCTTCACAAAATGGAAAGAGGGCATGAAGGTAGTAGATGCCATTTTATTAAGCTTCTCTAACCAAGTCTCAGTAATAGATACACACCTAAAAAAAGTAAAGGAAGAGAAGGATAAGTTGATGGCTCAAGTGTAATTAGCAAGCATGGTAGAATGGATGGAAAACATGGGTAGCATGAATTCACTCAGTAATCAGATTAAGGACTAGAATCAGTCCTTAGAAGCACTCTTTTGTGATCTACAGGCTAAGGCTTGTAAGCAATGAGATATCTTAGATGAAATTTTTGAAAAGGCAAAATCCAATTTCAAGGCCTTCTATAAAGTACTAGAGAAAATGAATGTGATTTCACTCACTACTGCATCCACCGAGATAGATATTACCATAGAATAAATAAAGCTAGCCATTAAAGGATTTGAAGACTTCAACACTAAACTCAACGAGAATACACCCAAGTTCTATGCTCTTAAGAGTTTTACAGCTTAGTCTATGGGTAATGTTAGGACCCTAACCTATTAATAGAGGATTCATGCAAACATGACATCCACCTAGGTGTGAGAGGATCATTTTGATGAGTGGTTAGCCTTTGGGATTTTTGTAGCCAATTAGAGGTTGAAGCACATAGCTTGCATGAGTTGGAAGGTGGCTAACTATCTCCCAATTTTTCAAGGCATCTTTAAGGATTTGAGGAAACATGATAGGTACATTATGAAACTCATATAGTTATGGAGTCTTCAATTATGATGACCAAGTTTTAGCTTGATAGTTAGCGTGTAACTTCCACCATAACAAAGATGCTCCTGATGGCTTATTTAATAATCTTGATCTAGAAGAGGAAGAGAGGAGATGAAGTACTATTTTAAAGCTCTATTAAAATGATCTTAAAATCTGTGTAAACAGTGCTTTGGTAGACATTAAGGCTTAGGAATAGTATGGAGGCCACCTAGATCCACCTGTAAGTTCCCAAGCTCATCTATGAGCCTCTAGGTTGTTAAATATTATGACATGAATATACACTTTATTATGAAATTTGATTAATGATGAATACTATTACAATAAAATATGCTCTACTATCTATTTTCCATGTCTTTTTTACATTATTAATACAATTAAAATATTTCTGATATCACACTATTGACTAAATTATGTTGATTAATGTTCATGTATCTTACTAGTTCGGTGTCATAAAGGAGTCCCTGTAAACCTTCATGATGTCACCATTATTTAGTATAAGGATAAGTATAGGTCTGCACCAGTAACCCAATACTTGTGTAATTACCATATGTTTAAAATGAGTAAAAGTAGCCTTGTGACCTCTTAAGAACTTATATGATACTAAGCTTAGTCCATGAAAGGCTTGTGCCCATAGATATGCATTAAGTATTATCAAATTGCTTAAGTCCCCTATTTGAAGCCTCGTGTCATGGTAAAATTGGCCCAACACAAGCCCCAATTCCTTCATAGTTACGCTTTGGGTGAGTGCATAAGGCATGTGCCTTATATGGATTGATGTCAACGTAGTTGAGTGTTTAAATGTTGAGTTAAAAGGGATTATCCCATATATGCACCTAGTCATAGTAAACTAAGAACTAATTAGGCAAGTGATTCACAACATGTAGTTCTCCTATATGTGTTGTCTTGTGTATATCTATATGTAACATGTGATAAATAATGTCATGTAGTAACCTAACTTGTAACTTAGAAAATATAGCTCATAGAGTAATCTTTGAATGCTTTAGACCTATAGAAATATTGATTCTATGATTGATATATAAATAGGGATGAATAGGGTAGGTTTTCTCACTTGAATTCTTGATTGAGTTCTTCTTGGTTGGTTACCTAGTGATTTCATTATATTTTCTAGGTGAAGAAGAAATGAGGGTTGATATTGTATATATACCAATCTATTTTAGAAATATCTCACACTAAAGCATTTTGTTTAACATTTAGGATATGTTTCACTTGCAAATTAGATTATTTTTGGTAACTAGATGCTTTGTAAGAAATTTGGAATTTACGTCAATGTAGGTATCAACATGTGACATAAGTGTCTAGGAAGGTAAAAAATAGATATATGTCTAGAATTAGAAATGAAGGATAATAATTAGGGTTAGAGATTTTTGCACAATATAGAAGGCTTAGTCATCAGAATAAAAATGGTCAAATTAAGATATAAATAATTTAGGCACAAAGAGATAGTGAATGCAATCCTTTTAAAAATGGGTAGGTATATAATTGAAAGGTATAACCATGATGGATATTTTCCAAGTGAAGTGTACAAGACTAGATTTCTAAATCAAATTTAAGTATCTACAGGTGAAAAAGAGTGAAGAGTTGGGGTTTGATCAATAAAAAATAATGAAAAAAATATTTGAGATCTAAATACATCCATATAAAGGTGGAAAAAACCCAAAACACAAAATTTGGTTGCATACAGATCTAGTCATTATTATGTACTAGACACCTGCATCATAGTCAGACACTAGTATTGATAATAATGTCCATATCTAATGCTAGTGTTTGTAACTACACAACTGTAATTCCTATAATTTGAAGACTAATCTAGAATATTGATCCTACATACTTTATACATTTTTCGGTCTAGATCTACCTACACATAGTAAACCAACTAAGTACCATTATTTCATATTTATTACAATCTCTTTAAATATCTATACTTTACTATTTTTATCAATCTCAGTGTATAAATTGAAAATATTTTTATCCAATTTTTCTATTAATGTACCAGTTATAGATTAGTTTATCACCCTTGTTCTTGAACTATTATTATATTCTTAACCCTAGGTATCTCATGTACACACTACAATCTAAAAATTTAGGATAAAATAGTTGGTGAACCTAACCTTTGGTCTCAAAACCCTAGTTTGACCAAGTGTTTCTTGATTTATCATTTTCATGAATTCTAATTTATAATTTCAAATTTTTCATAATTTAAATCACAGTTCTTTTTCCTACAATCATGTTTAATATGGATACATCCATTTATTACTTCAGTATCCAATATATAATTATAGTCATGGTTTTTTATGTTAAATCATTCAGAGATATAATCAAACTAAATAACAAAATAAATCAACACAAAGATAGTGTTTTAAAACAAGATCAAACTTTAATCTCTCTCTAAAACTCTTTTTTATCATAATATAGAATCAATTTCTTGATGTTGACATGCATGCTCCCAACCATTTGTCCTTGTTAGATCCTATTCGACTGAAAACTACAATCCCTCTCCCATTATTCACCCATAACTTATATTATATTCCATGGTCCATGTGGTTACTACATGAAAAGGTAAGGGTGCCTAACCTATCTTGCACCTGTTAATAGATAACATGTTCCTCCCAAGCCTAAAATGATGATTAAAATTACAATATATGACCTTATTAACCAATTAATCAATACACATGCTAATATTCCAATGTTTGATCTTATAAAGCAATCTACTATCTATAAGGATATCTTATACAAAACATTGGTAATGGAAAAACATAAACAATGGTGGCAAGAAAAATGGCCATGAGGACCACCAAATAGTTCTTCATCCTTATAATGTGAGGAATAAAATCCTTTCATTCTATGTAAACATTGAAATCCCAAAAAAGTATGAACAAAATTTAAAAAAAAAGCAAATACTCAAGAAAATATAAAAACATTCAAATAATTCAAAAATATAAAAATATTCAGCATTCTTAGAATTTATTAGCTCTTTAGCATCTATGTTGTTTATTTTATATTAGTATATATCATTTCATTTGTATATACACATGTTTCACACATATTTAAGTGTGATATAGGCATACCCAGACATATGATCTATGCACTACTAGAAGTTGGACCTTTGCTCTACTCATGTCATATAGTATGTTGGGGGCATATGCTTATTTGATTACGATTGATATAGATTACACATCCTTTATGATCATTTCCATGTTATCATGTTTGAGCTTATATACTAATGATTACACATGCCTATATCCATGCTTATGTATTTCATAGTGTAGTTCATATGTTATTCTACATAATGTTTTTTATAACACATATATGGAGGGATTAGAATAATATACTTATATTGGTTGCTTATGATTAATCCATTTTTCACTTAATAGAGTGCATTCCATTGATTTATATCATCTTTTTTATAAAATATTTGAATATGTTCCTTTCTTATTATCCCTTGTGCCATTTTATTTTGTTTTGAAATTTAAATATGTCATTATATGTTGACTAGACATTTAAATATGCCATCCCCTTTGATTATGCAGCATTTGAACATGCCCCTTGTATGAGTTATCCTTGGATAATCCATTATCATTTTATTGAGTTCTCTTGTGTGTGTGTGTGATTGATTTCTTGATGAACTTGTATTATTACTATGTAGACATTTCCATTATCTATATCATGCATCTTTGTGACTTGATGTGATCATATATTATGAGCCTAATTAATATATCTACTTCAACATACTCTCCCTATATATTACATGATTCATACACATATTATATAACTACCTTATCCTTTTAAGGTAAGGTACCTTCTAATTTTTATCTCTCTCACCTTAGAAGGGGTAGCATATCATTTGGAGCATGTCATATAATAATGAACTCCACACTCTTCACAATTTCTATATTTCAATGAGGGCATATCATAAAAACATGACCTCCACACTTAAACACCTTCTCAGTTTCCAGATTTTAGTGGGGGCATGTCATAAAAACATGACCTATAAACTTATACACTTACTAAATATTTACAAGATTTAGTTGGGGCATGTCACAAAGACATAACCTCCACACTTGCACAATATCTATTTTATTTCCATGATTCAGATAAATACTTGGGTCGAAATCTTATACATTACATCAATTTTTCATAAATTTGAAAGATAGTTTTACAGATTTATGGAACATTTACTAGATCTCAATAATATCAAATATGCATATTCCTTACTATTACACAAAAAATTACAAACTTTACCAATTATAATATTCACTAGGATGTACTGATTACACTAGGATGTATTATTACTGAACCCTTTCTACTAAAACATGGGTTGACTTTATAGGTTAAAGTGATTAAATAATTAAACCTCTCAATATTTATATATTGGATTAATTAAATAATCCAATCTCACCAAATTAAAATGATTATTTGATTAAATCATTCACCTTCACCAAATAATATATAATCACACTTGAGTTGTGCGATTAAGATATAATGATCTTAATGGCCGTGTCACAACTCATCTTTACACTAAATTGGGGGAATAATACATTTCAATATACCTCTTAAAATATCCAAAGTTTAGGTCAAAACCTTTTCCAACTCTAATTCTTTATAAGGAAGCATTTTTACCAAGTCAAATCATTAAGAGGTAACATGGTTACATTGTCACACATGTGTACTCCTTCCTTACTCTCTTTCTTTTCAATAATTTCAATTATTTTAAATTTAAAATTATATGAATTGATTTATACTATAAAATTCTCTTGGTTATAGGTAATACACTATTAAATCAGTCAAAATGGGCTCAAGTAAAGGCAAAGTGTGTTATACACACTGAGGTACACATTTTTTTATGTTAAACTAATAATACATCCTTATGCATTAGTAGATTAAATAGGGTGGGGTTGGGATTGTAGATACTAAAACTGAATATTTATATTATCTTGGTATTGTACATTTAAAAAATATCAATCAGGGCCCTACCCTTTAGTTATAGACCTCATTTATGCCAAAAAGGTTTCATTCATCATCTCATTATACCCAAATGCTTATCTCTTAGTCTGATCCATATCATTCTCATGATCCAGGTCTCCAATACTAAAAAGTAATCTTAAAACTTGATAAACATTATTCACTATCAATTTCAAATTCATGCCTATTTTCTAGTCCTTCAGACACTACCAGCCATAAAGGGACACTACCAAAAATAGTAGTGTTTAGATACTTATCTAGTGTCCAGTTACCAAAATTCATCCAAATTGAAAATGATTCAAAACTTATGGGTGGGCCTATTTGTCTTATTCAACCATACCATGAGATATTTTCAAAAAAATTAGGATAAATACAAGTATAAACCTTCCCATTTCCTCATCTAGCAAATGCAAAAAAAATACCTACTATATTTTAAAATAATCAACTACACAACCAATCTATTTTACCCTATTTATCCCTATTTTCATATCAAACATATAATGAATCATATTATAGGTCTAAATTATTTAAATACCATCCCATGAGTGAAATTTATCAAATTACAAGATAGATCATCACATGCATCATCATATATTATATTGCACCATTGGGCACACACTTTCCCACACATAGGGGAGAAATACATAATTTTGAGACCCTCATTAGAGTATTAAATATGTATGAAACACCCATTAACATAGGGGTCTTTAGGGTTGGATAATTACCATGAAACCACTAACCCTTTTTAGCAAATTCATTCCAATAATGAAGAAGGGTGAAGAGTGGGGGTTCGATCAATTAGTGAAGAGAAAAAACCAATGTCCTTAATCTGAGTACATTATCAAAAAGGTGAAAATAACCTATAGTAGTGAGGTTGGCCTCATACAGATCTAGTAATTATTTTTTATTGGATGCTTGTATCACAATCAGGCACTAGCATCGATGATAGTGTTTAGATCTGATGGTAGTGTTTGTGTCTATAGAAGTACAATTTCTAGATGCTAAAATATAATCATGAATATTGATCCTACATATTTTACACCTCTTTTCATTATAGATCTACCTATACATAGTTAAAAATCTAAGTACCATTATTTCTTATTTATTGCAATATCTTTCAATAGTTATACTTTACTATTTTTCGTAATCTTAATTATATAAATTTAGAATAGTTTATGTGAGTTTTCTATTAATTTCCTGCTATAGATTATTTTATAACCCTTATGCTTTAATTATTTCTATATTCTCAATCCTAGATATCCCCTATACACATTATATTCTAAAATTTTAAGTTTAGACAACTTTTATTAAATAGTTTTTAGTGTGGTCCCAAATATTTCCCCAATAAGTTAAAATGCCTCACAAATATCAAATAATGCATCAAACCATGACTTTGCAAGAGGCCTCAGGACCAAGTTTTCACTTTGAAACTTCATTTTGAACTTCATATACCATGTGTGTATATTCCCATCTAGAGGTTGAAGCATTGATAATTTGAAATAGTGGCTCCAAACACTTACCCATTTATTCAATTCTTTTAGAAATTTTCAAGAATTTCTAGTCATAATTAACCATCCATGTTTCATAGTTTGGTAATGTAACCAACAATACATCAAAAAAACAAGATTAATGTGTTTATTAAAACAACCTAACATATCAATGGAAAGTAAATATTCTCACAAAACCCAATAAAACCAAATATATTTCCATTTTAATACCATTGAAAATGGAAAGTAAATACTTAGCACTAGATTATGATCAAATGGAATTTTAGTAAGGAAAATGAAATTAATTGGGCCCCATAGAGAAATTAGATGATTTTATACTATAGAAATAGTTTTATAATTTATTTTAAAAATGGGGCAATGAAAGAAAATTTAATAGCAACTTCCTCCCAGCAATGACTAGGAATGAATAATGGTTATAGAAATATCGAGGTCTTAATTTTCTCAACTTTGTATTGATGACACAACATGCATTATACCATAAATTTTTGTATTTCCACTTTGAGACCTCAAAATAATTCCTTCTTGATTATATGATAAGTATTTAATAAATTTGAGTACCCACCAACTAAAGAAGTATATTTGAAAAAATATTTTACTTAAGGGTTGAGCTCCTACACATGTATAACTGATACTTTTACGATAGAATATCCCATCTATATAAAAATTTGTCTGACATGTTTATATTTAGTGGATATTTTTAATGGTATTTTTTGTATTTTTTTCTCATTCCATTCTAATTTTACCTCCTCCATTCAATCTACATGTAATATGGATATGCCTCACAATAGTGCTTATTTGGACTTCTCCTTCCTAGATAGTGAATCAACCACTACATTGTCCTTTCATTTCTTATGGATGATCTCAAATTCATATCCCAACATATTTTTGACCTATTATTATTTTTATTATAATGATAACCTATTTTAAAACTTACAAAATTATTTTAGACTGTCATAATTTTTCTTCACTTTAAATTCTGTTCTAATGAAATAAGATCTTTGTTATTTGATTACATGAAGGATATCCATAATTTCCTTCCCATAAATGGGATTAAAAAAATTCTTACCCTTGAGTTGAAAATTATCAAAATCAATGGTTCATCCTTCTTGAATGATTATTTCCTCCATATCATACCTCAAATATACACTAAATAATGAGAGTTTTTTAAAAGTCTCAAGATGGTAGAACTCGAGTGATGCACATAACCTAATTCAGCTTCTCAAATTTTTGGTGGATTCCTCACTCCAATGGAAAGAGTCCTTAAATATATCTATGAATGGTATTTTTATGTTTTCAAGAGTATTTACAAATCAACGATAGTAACCTAGGAACCTTAAGAGGCCCCATGCTACTTGAGTATTTTATGCACTTTATATTCAACCATGGTTTTTAATCTTGTGAGGATCAACCTTAACACCTTCACGGAAAAATATGTGACCTAAGTGATCCATCTCCTTCACTCTAAAGTAACAATTGGAAGAATTATCTTAATAATGATGTGCCAAAATAATTAAACCTTATTCACATTATGTAGATGTTCCACCCATGTCTTTCTTTATATTTGTATGCCATTGAAAAAAACTAAGAGAATTTTTTAAAGAATCCCTGAAATATATCTAATTCATCAAAATTTTAACTATATAAGGTGCATTTGTGAGGCCAAATGTTATAACCATAAATTTTAAGTTGCCCTCATAGGTTTTAAAAGTTTTATTTTAAATTTCATCACATTTGATTCTATTATGATGATAACCTCAACCAATATCAAGTATTGTAAAGTATATAAAACCATGTAACTCATTTAGAAGATTGTCAATTATAAGAATTGGAAACTTATCTTTGACAATGTACCTATTGGACCCCCTATATTCTAGACATATGTGCCAGGTGTCATTCTTAATGTGCACCATCATCATTAAATTAGAATGATCATTGTCTATGTTGGATAATTCCTATCTTGAGCATTTATTTTACCATATTTTAATTTCAATCTTTTATACATATGGGTACCTATAAGGTCAAATTTTTAATAGTTGAATCCTTGGTACTAGTTGAATGACATGTTCATGATCTTTTTTTGGTGCTAGTCTCTTTATTATATCTCTAAAAATATTAAGTGCCTATTTACAATTGGTTGTGTGTGTGTATATATAATAGTGATTCTATTGAAAAAAGTTGCACCAAAAACCCATAAACTAAATTTTTAAGAATTTTATGAATAATATGAGAGATAAATAATTGTTGGGACTTTTCATGTCGCTCACATAGTGAAAATTTACTTCCATATTAAATGAAAACATATGAACAACTAATACAATTTCAATTCAATCATTCTAAATATAATGAGCCATTAGACTCCAAAGATAATGTATTCACAACATATAGGAATGAATAACATAGGAAAATATAACAAGTATTATTTAATGATCAGTTTAATACTATGCCATTTCCATATAAAAATGGCTATACCAAAATCTAGGAATCATGACCTAGAATTTTAGAATTGAATAAAAAATTATTGACGTGGAAATTGACTTATTATTAATGAAGTTATGGGTACTTCCTAATTTAATCAATAATGTCAAATATTTTTTTTTAGGAAACTAATACCTTGAGGTTTTTTGGGGTGTTAATGCCTAAATTTACATGTAAATAAACAAGTTGTTAGATATACATTGTTTCCTCATCCAGATCATCAACACCCTATAATTCTTCTTCTTCCTCCTCTTCACCTCCATTAGTGTCTTTAATTTAGAAAAAAACATAAAAAATAATAATATTGAGACTATATTATCTATCATAGTTAAATAATAACCTTGTTTCCCTTTTATATTTAATATTTTAAGTAGTTAATATGGTAGGTTGATCAAATGATGGTGTCAGAGTGATTTAATCCTATATGTTTGTGAGGGCCTAAATTCTACTAGTCAGTATTATTTTTTCCATTTTGTGGTCCATGATAATAGTGATGGAATTGTCCAAGATCCAACTGATAAAATCAAACACATGAACTACAAATACAAAGCAAATAGAAGCAAAACTCCATTATTGAGATTGAAATTAAAATAGAGAAGAATTATAATAATATTGCATTCATAACTCATTAAAAATAGCTTAGATGAGAGGCATATTTATATGTATAATGGAGGCATAGATTCAAGACATTTGGAAATGTGATGTGTGCTCCATATGTCAATATTGGTGGCTAAGGGTATACTTACCCACCAATTTGACTACAATGTTCACATGTACATGTTCTCCTTAATTACCTCATTTATGACACCTAAGTGACCTCAAAATAACACCTAAGCAAGCTGAATACATGTGTAGGAATAATCCATAATAATAAATACAAGGAAAATAATATCCTATACTAACACCCCTTTTAAGCATAACTTAGGTGGGTAAACAAAATAGGGTCTTGGCAACATGGCCTGATGAGGTAGCCAAGTACAATGTAACTCTAAAAAAGTGGAGGAAAAGGAGAAAACACATAGGAAACCCCCCCCTCCCCCCCCCCCAAAAAAAAGAGAGATAAAATAAGAAGAGGACTAGATGGCCCCCATTGAAGATGATGCTGATGTAGCCCATACCCCAAGAAGAGCACACAAGTGAAGATACTTTCTCTTGGTGAAGGTCTTGGTGAAGATATCAGCTATCTACTCTATAGTCTAACAAAATTTAAGATCAATGACCTATCCATGAATGAGCTCCTGAATGAAGTGCATATGAATCTTGATGTGCTTGGTTTGTTGATGTTGGACTGTATTCCTACAGATTTGGATGGTACTTTGGTTATCATAAAAGATGATTATGGGTTGCTTGAACTATATACCAAACTCAGTAAGAATCCCCTAAATCCAAATAGATTCAATAGTAGCATTGACAACCCCTTTATATTTAGCCTTAGTAGATGATAAAGAAATAGCATTTTACTTCTTGTTAGACCAACTAATTAGTCTTGAACCAAGTGAAAAACTATATACTGAAGTAGAATTGTGATGTTAAATATCACCAGCCCTGTCTAAATCTATGTACCCAATCAAGTTAATATCAATGCCTACTCCATAGTTAATCCCAAAACTATGAGTACATTTAATGTAGTGGAGAATACATTTGGCTGCTTTCCAGTATAGCTCATGTGATGTTTTCATAAACTTAGAGATCATACCCACTACATATGAAATATTAGGTGTAGTGTGAGTTAGATAGATGAGGCTACCAACTAGTTATCGATACAGGGTAGCATCAACCAATGGAGAAGAACACTCAACCTGAAGTTTAACTCCAAAAATAAAGGGAGTCAAAGCTATCTTATAATCATCCATATGGAATCATGCAAGCAAATCAAGAGCATACTTGGATTGTGCAATGTTAATCCCTAAGTTAGATTGTCAAATCTCAATACCAAGGAAGTAATGTAATAAACCTAAGTCATTCATGAGAATCTATCATGCAGAGTAGTTTTCACTACTACAATGGAGGATGAATAACTCCTTGTGATCAATAGGTCATCCACATATAAAAACATAATCAAGAGTGAATTATCTTGCTACAAGATGTAGACATTTGGATCAGAATTGCATCTAGTGAAACCAACTGTGAGAAGAAATGAATCCATCTTGGCATACCAAGCTTGAGGGGCCTATTTGAGGCCATAGATAGATTTTCAAAGTTTACATACTAAGGAAGAATATTTCATAAAACCTTATAGTTTCTCCATATATATCTCCTCCTCAAGGTATTCATGAAGAAAGGCACTCTTCACATCCATCTAATGAACATCCCAATGATAATTTGTGATAATAGAAAGAGTGAGTTGAATAGAATTCATTTTAGTGACTAGAGAAAATGTTTCAATATAGTCTATGCTGGGAACTTGTGAAAATACTTTTGTTACCAATTGTGCTTTAAACTTATCCACTAACCCATATGCTACAAATTTTGTTTGATAGATCCACCTACATCAAACAATTTTCCTTCCCTTAGGAAGGGGTACTAGATCCCAAGTGTGGTTCCTAATTAATGAAATATACTCTTCATGCATATCTATATCCCACTCAATAATGATATATGCCTCATGAGATAACTATGGATCAAAAGCACAAGCAATGATAACATGTGGAACACCTTAAAATTATGAATGTGTCCATCTGACATCTGATGGATCCCCAACCCAATCACCTACACTTTGTAGAGTCTATCTAGCCCAAAGAGGACCTAAAGTTAGATAATCAAGAGGAGATTATTAAAATTTATAAATATGACTATGAATAGAATGAGTTGAATCTCTATCACTATCCTCATCATCTGAACTATAAAAATAATCTTTATCAACATGTATCTAGTCTAGATGATCTAAATCATTTGAACTGTCATCATATCCTAGAGATTCCAAAGAAGAGGGAGAAGTGTTGAGTGTGGAGTCTGATGGACCCCCTTAAAATCATACACTCCTCTCAATGAAAAACTCATGTGTGGTAGGATGAATAATTCTATATCCCTTAACACCTTTTTCATACCCAAAAAATATGTAAGTCCTACTCTGACGTTCTATGGCCTTATGTTTATTTTTAGGAATGTGGGCCATAGCATGAGATATAAATACCCTAAAGTGCTTAACTTCAAGTTTTTGATTGCTCCAAGATTCAAAAGGAGTTATACCTTTCAATGCTTCATGAGTAACATGATTTTGGATATAACAAGCACAATTAATGGCTTGTACCCAATATTGTAGTGTAAGTGATTTGGAGTGTATCATATAGTTTGCCATTTCCTTTAAATATCTATTCTTATGTTCTAAAACACCATTCTATTGAGGACTATATAGAATTGTTCATTTTAGATCAATCCCTTCCAAAGTAAAAAATTTCCTAAAGTGATGACTAACATACTCACCACCATTATCAGTGCATAAAATCCTAATGGTTTTCCCTAATTTTTTTTCAACAAGAACCTTGAAATCCTTAAGATGGTTAAATAAATCAGACTTTTGTTGAATAAAATACACCTAATTATACCTAGATAAGTCATCTATGAAGGTAAGCATGTACCTAGCACTGTTGAATGAAGGCTTTGGAAATGGCCCAAAAATATCACTATGAATTATCTCCAAAATTTGAGTGGCTCTCCATGATTTGCCTTTGTCATGTTTATCTTCAAGATTTTTTCCAAGCATGCAACCTTCAAAAACACCATCATAAAAATGAACACAAGGTAACCCTATTACCATATCTTATTGATTGAGTTGTTCTAAGTAGTGATAGTTTAGATGGCCAACTCACTCATGCCATAGTTTACTCACCCCATCAAAATGAGTGAGTAATGCCGTAGAAAGGTAATCAATAGAAAAATTTGAGAAGGTGTACAACCTTGATTTTTGATTTGATTTTGTAATGGCCACTATTGTATTACTATGGAACTCCTTAATGACAATAGAATCTGAAGTAAACTCAACTTTCTTGACTGATCCAATGTAGGTGATTTGATAAACAAATAGGAGATTAGTTGATAGTGATGGAGAAAATAAGGCATTTTAAAATGCTACATTATTAAATTCAATATATCCTCTCCCAAAATCTTCAATATAAGTGTCATTACCTATTAAAATAGATGGCATAAAACATGGCTCTAAGGATGAGAACAAGTCTCCTAAAGAAGCCATGTGATGTGAGGCACCAGAATCAATCACCCATGTGGATGGTTGAGATGCTACTACAACAAGCACCTTTCCCTCACCCTTGCCCTTATTACTATCTTTTGCCTTAAATAATCATGTGTTGATGAGCTTGATTTGACTGTATCAGGGATATTAATTTTGTTTTTCTTAAGCATCTTTGTTAGTTGATCAATTTATTTCTTCATACATTTTGTTTCATCATGCCCAATTTTCTTAAAATAGGCACATGTGATCCTCTCTTTCTTAGGTTTCCCACTTGAATAGGAGGGCTCATATGATACTTTTGGCTTAGTATCTAATTTTTGACCCCTTCATTACTCTTGGTCCTTGTTTTGTCTCTTCTCTTTATTAATTGAAGTCTTTGGTTTGTCATGTCTCAACAAAGCATGTGATTTCCAGGACTTCAATGTACCCATTTGGATGAGCTTGTCTTTATTCCTAGTTAATTATTTGGCAAAATAATCTAAGGATGGCATAGTCCATGTAGTTCCTAGGGCACATTTTGTAGCATAAAATCTAGAGACAAAAACTAAATAGTCATGACCTAACTTGAAAAGAATAGAGAGGATCAATTATTTGTCATTTTTATCTATGCCACACAATTTTAATTACAACCTAAGTGATTTAAGTTTAGTGAAAAATTATTCTATAGTGTCAAAACTTCCTTAAATCAAATTAATGAGCTCATTTTCTAGCTTATAACCCCTCATTGCATTCTGCTTCCCAAAGAGTTGTTCCAAGGTGTTCCAAACCTCATGTGGTGATTTAGTAGATTTAATGTGAAATAATAAGTCAAGAGAAATAGAAAAATATAAAGGACTATATGATTCATCACACCTATTATACCACTTCATTTTATTTACACCAAGTTTCGATTTATTTTTCATATTCATGATTATCCTATGTAAACCTTTAATTCTTAGAAAAATTTGCACTTTAGATTTCTAGTCATGATAATTGAATGGAGTGAGAATTGAAACCAAATTGTGATCCATGATGTAGTTTAAGTAAAAAATTAATGATAAATAGAGAAGGCAAGGCACAAAATAACTCCCCTGAAACTATCAAAAAGAACTCCCTAATTATAAAGGTTTGGCACTTTATATTTTAGTGCATATACAATCAACACTTTAGTGCACATACAATTGGCACTTTATGTTTTATTGAATATAAAATTATCACTTTAGTGCATATAAAATGGGAACCAAATTTTTTTCACAATAAAGCCCATCAAATCTTAAGATATCGTGTAGGGTCAAAGACAGTTGTAAATATGAGTATAGAGTTGATTCTCAAAGCTTCACCTCATGTAACAAGGATAAATGATGCATACAATGAAAATAAGATACTACTCAATAGATCTACATTTAGATACAATGAATTGTAGGTACAAATCCACATGATAAACAATAAATATATTTTCAATGTTTTCAAAGTATATGATTTGGTGTAGTATTCACCATCGCACAATAAACACAAAAACTAGATGAATATCTAAGATTATTGAATGTGTAGTAAAATGTAGTATTTACTATCATGTAATACACACAACCAATTGGTTGGTATATAAATGAGTGAAATCTTTACATAAAAGACACAAATAACAATGCATGCTCATAAAAAATGGATGTCAAACTCAGTCGAGAATGCATCCATAAATGAGAAATATGTGAAATGATTACATAAGTGATAGTGCAAGATCAAAAAAAATGGACGTTGAGATAATTTGAAAATACATCCATGAGGAGAGAAAAAAGAGTGTGAAATTGTGAGTCAAGCAAAGGAGCAGATAAATTTTGTTTTGATTGTGAGGGGGTTTGACTGCCTACCAAAATTGGACCTCACCCTTCATTTTCATGAAATAGAATAAAATGTTATAAAATAATGATAAATAATTCCTTATAATATGATTTACCATAATAATATTTTTTAAAAAATAATAATTATAAAAAATCTCCTCAAATTTTCTCCATCATAAAAAATGTAATTTTGTTTTTTGCAATTTTTAAATAGTACCATAGTTAGTAAAACTTTGATAATTTTCACAATTATTAATGAAATTATAAATTTAAAAATGATCCAAAAATAGGAAACCAAGGTTCATAGAACCCATAAAAAAAATTAAGTGATTATTTACCATTTTTTATTAGTTAGAAAAATAATTGTCATTTTTAATCAAAAAATGAATGTGCAAAAAAACTTATAAATCTTGCCTCCTTATCAAAAAAATATTTAGTCTACTATCCAACTAGATTGAATCCTCCTTTCAGATCTACAAAGTGTTACTTATATGTCCAATACAATTAAAATAATTGCAAATAATGATGAAGTTCACCAATCAGAGAAAAAAGGACTATAGATGATACACACATATCTATAAGTTTCTCCTTTATAATCTCAGTTAGAATAAAAACTAAAAAGATACTCAAAATTTCAATAAATTAAAAACAAAATGGTGTTCATTACCAGAAAAGAGCTTTGATACCATGATGAAATTTTCCAAGATCCAACTGATAGAATCAAACACAGAAACTATAAATGCAAAGCAAATAGAAGTAGAACTCTGTTGTTGAGACTGAAATCAAAATAGAGAAGAATTATAATAATATTTCATTCATAACTCATTAAAAAATAGCTTAGATGAGAGGCGTATTTATAGGTACAATGGAAGCATAGAGTTAAGACATTTGGCAATGTGATGTGTGCTCCAAATGTCAATATTTATAGGTAAGGGTATCCTTACCCACCAATTTGACTATAATGTTCACATGTGCATGTTCTCCTTAATTGACTCATTTATGACACCTAAGTGACCTAAAAATAATACCTAAACAAGATAAATACATGTGTATTAATAATCCATAATAATAAATACAAAGAAAATAATATCCTACACTAACAAATAGAATAATATTAATAAATGGATTAAACATGTGTACTTCGAATGTTGTATGTGATCCTTGAGTCCCCATAAAAATGGTTTTTTCAACTTTTCATTTGGGGTAATCTCCTTAAGAAAGGATATATTTCTAAATTATTCAATATAATCCCTAATAGATCATGTTTTACATAGTTTTTTTAACTAATTAAAATTATTCTTTGTCACATTTTGTGATGGTGCTTTTGTAATTCCTCATTAAAACTTCACCGAGTGAGATTAATAGTCTTCCTATTTTGAGCACAAAAAAATTAACTTATTAGGTTATAAAAAAAAGGTTGGCGTTTTGACCTTATGTCCATAGTGGATTTGACATACATTAGAAAAATTGTTTAAATTGATCCATCTGATATCTTCCATCAAACTTACACATGACCAAAATGGGAAACATGTTCTGAGTACATAAATTAAAACCATCTAAGGGTGAAGGATACATTATATTTAGATTTGTAAAGGGTAGTGTAGATGATCCACCTTGGTTAATTTGTGTATTGGTGAATTGAGGCTAGGTTTGCACAATTTATTGCATAAAAAATAATTATTCAAAATTTGACCTAATCTCATCTAGTCACTTATTAATTCTATCATGATAACCTTTATTTTCAATTGTATTTTGTAATTTTTATAAATTTTAATCATTTTATCTCACTTAATGATTTATATTATAAAACCATGGAATGAAAGGTCATCTAATGTATGGATCTGTCTCTTTTTTATTAGTCAATTTTATCGACATTGTAGTAACTTGCCATGTTTAACCCTTGCTTAGACTCATGGTTAAGTATTATTTGAGGTTATACCCATTATTTAATATTTTATATTTGATTGGGATTATGCTTTGTTTTATTTACCTTTGATTATTTCATATTGGATATCAATAAAATATATATTTTCTATATTTGGATGAATAATAATTTGATTAATATGCTTTCATTTCTATCTCTTCATACCATAGAAGTACCTTAATGTGTTTGGTGTACATGTGGTAAAAATGAATTTTTAAAAAGTGTTCCAATATTATTATATACCAGTGATGAGATGAGTTGGTAAGGATTTACATTTTGTCCATTGGTAGATATCTAAGTCAACACAATGAGAGTGATAAATCTAGAAAATGACAACCGTAATGACCCTAAAATTAATATTTTGTGATGGTAGCCTCCTCACATATAATTGGGTTATGTGAAAATTTAAACTCATGGTTATTTTTCATCTTATGATTGGATGGCCTAGTGTAATAAAATTACTTATATGTTTGCACAATAGAATATTATATCACATAAATAAGAGTAGAATATGTAGATCCACAACCATAATTGATAGAAGAGAAGAATGCTTGATAAATATAGCTGAGCCACCTTGAGGGGAAACCTAAAAAATAATTCAATAAGATTAAAATTCAAAATATGATGATTAAATACTAACCACAACATCCTATATATGTTCTACTTAGCCATGTTTATTTGATACACTGACCTTACTAATAACATAGATAAAATAAGATAATATAAGAGGTATGTGAGACACAAGTTAGCCACACATATCCTTAGACATGCCATAGGTTAAGGGTGTAGCATGACCCTCCCATTTAAATTTTTTATTAAGATTTAATCAAACCAGGATGTTGTTACAGGAACACTTCATCCTCTCATATTGCATCTTTTAAATATAGATTCTTCTATTTGATTGAATACTCCTTAATCACTCGATTCCATAGTTACTTAGTGAAATCTTAATGATATATTTAGGATATATACTTACTCATACTTTTGTATCAAATTTATGTAACTTAGTTTGTGTAGAAACCCTATGTCCAATTAACTTCTTCAAGCAAGAAGATGAATCCACAAACTAGTAAAGCATGAAAATATCAACAGGCACAATACTCAAAATTTCATGAAACCATAATATTCATTGATTCACCTTTAATGAATAAAATAATTAAATAATATTATTTAGATAAATCTCAACTTGAAATTGGAGTTGACATGAAAAATTATAAATTCTAAAAAAATGAAAAGCTATGTAGAGTTAACTAGACCTATTATAAATAGATAATTAATTTTTACAACAAATTCAACATGCAAGATCAGATGGGCCTAAAAATTTATACATATCTTGTACACATAAAATCCATGATTTTTGATGAGTTTTAACTCAATTTAAAAGTTGGTTATAAAGTTATTTGATTTTTCACTATTTTTAGCATGACTAAAAATATTAGAATATAATTTTGTACATCTAGATGATCTCATATGGCTCTCAAAACTTATTAGAATAACCCCTAATAGGTTTAAAATTTTATTTCTACATTTATATTTAACTTATATTAATTTTATCATGAACAAGATCTCAATCAGGTTAACGAGTCAAAAGTTATGGCCTTTAGAAGTTCATTCTCCACATCATTCTCCTATTGTTGAAAACAACTCAGCTCTTATGAGTTGCCCTGATTATAATCCTTCCATTTATTCTTGTAAATTTTATTTAACTCAAATTTTTAAATCTAAGTTTTTTCTTCATGTTATATTCCTTCCCACTATACCAAATAACTATTATAACTTCCTTGTCTTGTGTTAACTATCTTCATATCTAGAGTTTTCACTATCTTTTCTTTATTTTTTTTTGGTACATGTTGCCTCCAATCCAATTATTAATTATCTTCCCATTAAACATATTACCAATAAAAAATATATAAGTATAAAACATTAAATATTGGAGAGATATCAAAATTATGTGGTAAACTTACTGTTAGAATAAACTTTTTGCCACTATGTGGTTTTACCTACATGGTCTAGTCAGCTTTCTTAGGTTTAATAAAGGTCATTAGGGAAAAATAATCCCACATGCATGAGGTTATTGGAACATTTCTATTTTCCACATATATAATGAATCTTTTTATGTACTTTTTGGCTAATGCTTATTAAAGTAATTTTCTTATTTTGAAGACAAGCTTCTTCCTTTGCATTGTTTTTTTGGATTTCACTACATTTTATTTGTGTATTTGATCGTATCCAGTATATCCTCAAGTGTGGCCCACTCCAATATGGTATCATATCTTTGTTATTATCCGAATTTCATTATTCATTTTGCGAGATCTAGTAATCTAGCTTGTTCAGTCATTTTTCTTGATTTCAATTTTCAAGGGTTTGGTAGGATCTATAGAAAATCCACACACACACACACACACACACACACATATATATATATATATATATATATATATATATATATATATATATATATAACTGGAGTCTCTAAATAACAAATAGATAATGTCATTGGATTTATAAAGTTTTAAAACCTTAGGATTGGCTAGAAACATGACTTGGTTTTGTGATAGTCAAATTTTTGTCATTTTTGGAGGGTTTGAAGGTTTTTTTTGAAAATCTGCGTATTCCATACTTCTTGGTACTCAAACTAGAAAAAAAAATTAAGTTTTTTTAGGTTTTAAAAAATAGAAAAATTTGGTGTTAACCTTTGGTCATATGGTAATTAAGCCCATAGTCACACCCAACCTAAAATTTCATAATTTTTAATCCAAGAGGGCATAAGTTTTTTATGAAGAAGTTGCCACAAAAAATATATAAAACTAGTTTCACACCCAAATTATTTATTCAAATTGGAGATTTTTTTTTTCTTACAAGAAACATTCAAATACACATAAATTTTAGCCTGTTGCTCCTTTTGAAGTGCCATTTTTTTTAAGTGCATGTTTTTTTGAGATCTATGTATTGGTTATATTTTCATGCCTTATAAATTTTAACCTCTTTATATTTGTGGATGATACATTCATATTTTAAAACACACACATTTTAATACATCTTTTTTCACCATGTATCTTAGTTCCATTCCAATTCTTAATCATTTAACTATCACGAGTGGAAAGTCAAAGTGCAAATCCTCTTGAGGAGTAAAGGCTTACATAGAATTATGATGGGTATAAAAATAGAATTGATACCTGAGGTAGATAAGGTGAATTGGTACAATTGAAGTGATGAATCCTATGGTCTATTATGTATATCTATGTCATCTAACTTACTTTTTCATATTAAATTTACAACAAATAAAAGTCAAGTGTGGACCTTATTGGATAAAATCTTTAGAAATCAATACAAAATGAAGGGTCATGAGTTGGAGAATGAGCTCATCAGTTTGAGCCTAGGAGACTTTGATATGATTCAAGACCTTTTCACCAATTTCAAATCACTTAGGTTACAGTTAAAACTATGTGGTATTGAAAAAAAACATGATCAATTAATTCTTTCCATCCTTTCCATATTGGGATCTGACTATTATGTATTTGATTCTACCTTTCACACCATGAAGCATACCATTGGAACTAAATGAACTATGTTGTCCTTGGATGACAATTTTTTCTAACTTAACTTAGGAGAAAGACAAGCTAATTCAAATGGGTACACTGAATTCATCTAAATTATATGCATTGACTGTGAGTCATGACAAATAAAAAGCTTCTGGTAATAAGGAAAAGAAATAGAATAAAAAAGACCTAGAGCAAAGAAAGGATCATAAATTTGATGCTAATCCAAGAGCATCAAAAGAGTTCTCATCTTCAAATGGAAAATCCAATAAATATCGACTCACATGTGGATATTGCAATAAATTTGGGTACAATGAATCTAAATACATGAAGAAGTAGATTGACCAAATGACAAAAATGCTAAAGAAACATAACATCAATATCTCTGATTCTTCCAATCAGATTTCATTAGTGTATGAGTCTTCTAAGAAAAAATATGGTAAGAAGGGAAATGATAAGGGCAAATCACTTTTTGTAGTTACATCCTAGCCTTCCACAAGGGTTATTTATTCTAGTGCATTACACCATATGGATTCATCACAAGACATGTATGTATCTGTGGAGCCTTATTTTATGCCTTCCATCTTGTTAGGTGATGATACTTCCATAGAAGTTAGTGGGAGAGGATCAGTTGAAGTAAATAATGGGACATTTCATGATGTTTTATTTTTCCTCTTTATCCACCAATCTCCTACCTATTTAACAGATCACTCACATCAATTAGGGCAAGAGAGTTGAGTTCACTCCCAATTTTGTGGTCATTAGGGAAGCTAACAATGACTCCATTGTTAAATTTGGGAAAGTAGAGAACCAATCCAAATTGTATAATTTCTCACATTTTTCTCCTAATCAACCCTTTTTTTCATTACTCACTCATTCAAATGAGGTGAGTACATTATGACATGAGTGATTCAGCTATCTCAACTATCATTCCCTGAAGTAATTCAATCATTAAGACATGGTTTTAGGGTTTCCATGAGTCAAGTTTTTTAATGGGTTTTTCCATGTATATATTCTTGGTAAGGTAGAATTATGACAAGGTAAAATCACAAAGAAATGAACAAATATTAGAGATTGTTCATAGTGATATTACTAGTCTATTTACAAAACCTTCATTCAATAGGATAAAGTACATGCTTAATTTCATTAATGATTATTCAAGGTATACTTGGGTGTATTTTCTTAATCATAAATCAAAGGTCTTTAACCAGTTTTAGGACTTTAAGGTTCTTTTAGAGAAATAGTTAGGTAAAGACATCGAGATTTTACACAACAATAATGGTGGTGTGTATGTCAATAACCATTTTGAGAAATTATGTACATCAAAAAGGATTGAATTAAAATGTATAGTTCCATATATTCCTCATCAAAATGGTGTTCTAAAGCACAAGACTAGGTCCTTGAATTAAATGTCCAACTATATGCTAAACTCTACGTCTCTTGCACCTTAGTATTGGGTTGAGGCCATCAATTATGCTTGTTATATCTAGAACTGAGTTCATCATAAATATTTTAAGGCAGTTACCCCTCTTGAAGATTGGAGTGGTAAAAAAACCATAGTAGATCACTTCCAAGAATTTTGTTCACCTATTATGGCTCACATTCCAAAGAAGAAACATAAGGTAATGGAACCTCAGAGTCAACCTTACATCTTCATTGGATATCCTGAGGGTGTTAAGGGATACAAGATTCTCCATCCCACCACTCATGAGTTGTTTATTATGAGGAGTGTTTATTTTATAGAGGATCCTTAGAATTCCACATTTGAAACCTATTTTTATTCATTAGACTCACTTGGATTTGATGACACTTCTGACAATTCAGATCTACCTAACCAACTTCTTGATGATCCATATTCTTCTTCTAGTTATGATGATGAGATTAGTGATGAGTATTTCCATCCTCCTTCTCCCAAAATATCATTAGATGATGAATAATATCCTCTTAACTCTCCAATAATTGGTCCTCTTTGGGATATATAGACACTAAACAGTGATGGCCAATAGATAGGGTAAATTTTAGTGGTGAATATTTCTTAATTCATGAATATTCCATTTTAGGGAATTTGAATTTGGTGATTTTTTAGGGTGCAACATATGTCCCTTTCACCTAAAATTATAAAATGTCATTTTTTAGGGGTTATATTTACAATAATTATACATTTATCCATGTAATTTGCTATCTATATATAGTACATATAGTCCTAGAGGTCAAGAACTTAAAATTGAAGTATCTTTCTTTATCGAATTACAAAGATATTGAGACTTAAGGCTATACTCCACTACTCGACTACTTTCAAAAATTTGACCTTCACTAACATTATACCATGTGACACATATCAGTCACCCAGTGGTACTATGTCACATGGCACAAATGAGGTGCACAGTTAAAATGTGTCATACGATGACAACCTGACACTCGATGGTAATGTGTCATGTGATGACAACCTATCACATGATGGTAATGTGCTATGTAATAGTAACCTACCACCTAACATCAAGATACTACATGATGGCAACCTATTACTCAATAGTTATTTACTGCATGATGGTAACCGGTCTCTTGATAGCTATGTTCTACATAATGGAAACATGGTGTCTAACAATAGTATGTTGTGCATTCATGGATTGATTCCCTATAGCACTATGTTTCATGGACATAGCTTACCACCCAATATGACTATGCTTCATGACCATAGCTTGATGCCTAATAGTGGATGGAAACTAGTAGTAATAAACTCCCTAATAATAAATCTCCATCTTCAGGAGGTAACAATAATGGTAAAGCATGATAGAAAATACCAAAAAATCTAGCATCATGTCTTATTTTATAAATCTAATAAAGAGGACCACGTATACATAAGGCACTTCAAATATAGGTAATTTTGAATCTTTTAAAAAAAATATCAGTTAATTTTTTTACTGTAAAATAATTAAACAACCATTTCAATGCAGAAATGGACATGGATATTGACACTATTTAATTAGAAAGATTTAATCCCAATAACTTCTCACACCTAAATATTTTATTGATGAAATTCGACCCCTAGAAGACACACCTCTGGGCACTTCACTAGAACACACTCCTCTGGGCACTCCATAAGAGAAATGTAGTTCTTTTCAGACATCAAATTTTGTTAAAAATTCCACTCAAAAAAGTTGACAGAGGAAGATAAGTACATGGAAAAAAGGAAGGTATTTTCAAGTTTACTGTGTTGTAAAATATCTATTTATAAATCTTGTAGACCCAAAAAAATGTAATGAGCCTCCAACAGAATGGAGATGTATAATTTGCAGTTAGAAACTTGGAAAAGAACATAGAATGAAACTTAAATTAGACACAATTGAGAAACATTGTGGGAATATATATATATATATATATATATATATATATATATATATATATATATATATATATATATATATATATATATATATATATATATATATATATATGTATGTATGTATATGTATGTATGTATGTATGTACGTATGTATGTATGTATATATATATCACCCTAACTGATAGATAACAAGAACATATATATATACATATATATATATATATATATATATATATATATACATATATATATATATAAATGGAGAAGAATGCATGCGTGTAAGATATACATGTGAATATGAATATGATCATAAGAAAAAAAAAATCTTCTTGTTGAGAAAAAGGGAACAATCAAAGCGTAATTTGGAAAAGTTATGCAATACAACCTTAGGGCAAAATATGTATAGTTCTATATTATTTTTCATATTTAAAAAAAGGAAAGACCCATTTCTAAGTTTATAGATTACAAAATTTTGTTTCAACATAATGGGTTTCTAGATATTCCACAGTCACATTGGTCAGATAATAGTGCTTGAGAAATGGCAAAATGTCTAGCCATTATTGAGAAGGAAGATTTGAAAGAAAGTGTTAAGAGATCTATGTTTATCTCTCTATCCATCAATGAGGTATCTGCAGTCGATAACACAACATGGGTTTTCATGCATGTCTATACCTTTGAAAACTATTCAAGGTAATCTCATATTTTAACTGTCCATAAAATGGAAAAAAATTACAATGTAGAAGTCCTCCATAAATTGGTTGTATCCAATTTAAGAGAGAGAGTTGGGATGGATGATTATATTATAGCTAAAAAGTTGGTGTGTGTTGATGCTAATGGTGCATCAGTGATGCAACATCATAGAAAGGGTCTGTGTTTTTGCCTATAAACAATAGCTTCTCCATTTATGATTCCATTCCATTGCATGACACATAGGATGAATCTTGCTTATAAAATTGTTAGCACATTTAGTAATGTCACAAAATTGGAAGAGCTTATTTATGACTTGAATGCATACATGTTCAACATCCCAAAAAGATTTATGAAGTTCCAAAAATTTACAATTAGGGTGATAGATGGTAAAAAACTATTGAAAGATGTGGAAACCAGATGGATTTCCATATATGAACCTACCTACAAAATTTTTGAGGAATATCCATCTTTAACAGGCTTTATGTAT
Source organism: Torreya grandis (assembly GCA_037957365.1). Taxonomy (NCBI): domain Eukaryota; kingdom Viridiplantae; phylum Streptophyta; class Pinopsida; order Cupressales; family Taxaceae; genus Torreya; species Torreya grandis. Next base: position 1,483,918 of record JARHVA010002062.1, read on the forward strand.
AAATATCGCAGGGAATTTGACAAAGCAAAAAATTTATTGTGTCATTTAACATATTTAGAAACTTTATTCATATTATGTGGTATTTTTCCAATGTTGAAGTAAATCAACTATTTAATGAAACATGCCCAAGAGAGATCTATCTATATTATTGACTTGATACATTTGAAAAAATGTGTATGTCAATGTTTAGATATATTATACACATCGAATGAAAGCTTTCACGAACCTATTTTTATAACCTATCAAATTTTGACTAATTTTTAGAATCTAGAGAGTTATTTGAAATTCAATATATGTGATCATCTTTGTGTCGTGGTAAATGGCATTGATATCCCAATGCACACATGCTCTATAAGACTTAAAATTGTAGGAGTTGAGTCTGAATATGTACATATGACGCGTTTACTATATGATACTATTTTATCTAAAACATAAATTAAATTGAGAAAAATCTCACAAAGTTTAGCTACTAAGATTAGAGAATGTTTTCAAAGGGATGAGTTATTGGAGGGCATGGGAGTTGTGAATCCCAATTTTTGGAATAGTGTTAATAGTCAAAAATAGATCAACACATTATTTCACAAATACATGGGTATAATTGCTATGCATTTATATAAATATTTAGATGTGAATGGAGTTTAGATTAATGATATTTTAAATAAATAATTACTAACATATCAGTCAACATAGTTTGGGTTTAAAATGATAGATCAATTTCAGTGTTTAAGTGACCCAATAGAAAATAGTGCCATTACGTGTCTATAGAAAAAATTTATCCAAGTAGCGTATTACAAGAAAGTATTAGTGAATATTTAAGATTATATAAACTTGATCAAACATTGATTTTGGGTTTTATGGAAGATGAACGAGTGTTTAGTGCATTGTCCTTCATGAAGTCAAAACTTAGAAATAGATTGGATAAAAATCTAGAGACTTGCTTGAGAATATATGTTTTGCATTATTGTGGAGAAGTTTCTATATGACAGATCAGTGGTAACGTGGAGTTATCTATTGGAAAGAAGAGATGTGACTAATACAACTACCAATACAGAGGAAGAGAATATCGAGACTGAATATGGCACTAGCATGGTAGATGCAAATCACACTTACGATGAGAAAGTTTCTCAAGGATTATTTCAACTACCCAAATTTTAGTTTGATAAGTATGGAAATTACTATTTTCTAAAAAAATTCTTATTCTTTCATCTTGAATACATTAAATTTTGTAATCTATTTCCTGGATGTTACAATCATGAATCTTATTCAATACATTATAATTAATATTTTGTTTGTCCTATTAAAATTTTGTGTATTTCAAATAGTACTTTATCTTTTCAATGCATGTCATTCATTAAAAATCATAATTCTCATTAACATTGTACATAGCATTTCCTTATAGCATTCATTGATGAGAATATCGAGATCAAATATGACACTGGCACGGTATATGCAAATCAAACTTACAATGAGCAAGTTTCTAAAGGATTATTTTTTGTTGCTTGACTTTTGGTTTGATAAGTATATCAATTGTTTTTTTTATAAAATATTTCTTTTTCTTTCGTCTTCAAAATTCAAATACATTAAATTCTATAATTTATTTCCTAGATGTTGCAATCATTAATCTTATTCAATACATTATCATTAATATTTTTTTGTCCTATTAAAATTTTGTGAATTTCAAATAGTATTTTATCTTTTCAATGCATGTTATTCATTAAGTAGAAATCATAATTTTCATTAACAGTGTATAGAGCATTTACTTATAGCATTCATTAATGCATACAAGTATTATGTCTAGACATGTATGGTGCACCATAGGACACAAGTTCTCTTACAATTAAAACTCCAATTATTAATATTTATTGTTATACATTCATAACAATGTAACTATAATTATTCCATAGAATATTTACTCTACAATAGGCTATGTTTCCTAAAACTACTACAAATATATAACAAATATTTTTCCTATTGTTAGAACTTGGGATCACATATTTTCAAATTCCACCACAATTAATCAATTCAATGCTACAGTGACTAGAATAGTGTAACAATACATTCCAATCTACAACTACTAGAATAATATAACACTAGCAATGCATTCAATACTACAACTACTAGAACAATACAATTCCATAGAATATTTACTCTACAATAGGCTATGTTTCAACTACTACAACTAATAGAAATATTTTTCCTATAGTTAGGTTTGCATATTTCCAAATTCCACCATAATCAATTCATTCAATGCTAAAATTACTATAACAATTTAGAAATGAGTTCAATTCAACAGCTATTAGAACAATATAACACTAACAATGCATTCAATACTACAACTACTAGAATAGTATAATTCCATAGAATATTTACTACAGTAGGTTATTTTTCCTATGACTAGTACAATATTCAAATACTACAACTACTATAAATATTTTTCTTATAGTTGGGTTCACATATTTCCAAATTTCACCACAATCAATGCATTCAATGCTACAAGTACTAGAATAATTTAACAATGTATTCAATACTACAACTACTAGAACATTATAGCCATGCATTCAAACTCTACAACTATTATATTTAAACTTCTATAACATTATAGCCATCCATAGAATATTTACTCTAATTTTTCTCCATACAATATATAAACTTGACCACAATATATATATATATATATATATATATATATATATATATATATATATATTAAAATTATATAGCTGAGAATATTTGGAACAACTCCAAAATATCATTTAATAAAATAAGTGTTTTTCTAATAAGCATGATATAAACTATTTTAAACAATAGAAACTGTCATTATGAACAATATAAACTTAGACATATCATAATTTGTTTACTTGAGACTCTCCACCTCATTATTGTTTACCATCCCCACCCATGGAAATCCCAATGTCTTGACCTGTCTACGGAATTACATCCTCCATTATCACTCTTTCCTTTTAAATATCCTCTACAAAAAAAATTCATTTTTGCAAGAATCACCCTCTCCTCATTCATTTCATCTCTTTTTGAAATAATTGTAGGATCTGCATCTATTTTTGCTTCAATAAAATGATTGGATCCATACCATGATATTTAATTATTTTACTCAAAGTGTTGTTATATTTGTTTAATAGAACCAACTTTTCCTTCAATGCAATTATTGAGGAGATACTTTTCTAGTCATTTTTCAAATCCACATAAAGATGTACTTTTTACTTAAAATTTTCATATTTTGCCTACAAACAACAAATAATGTGTCAAGCACATACAAAGGTATTATAATAATCAAAATACATGTTATAGATAAATAAAACTTACCACAACTTTATCCTTTTCTGCTTGTGCAATCATAACAAGGTTGATATCTTTGGCCCATTTATTGAAATATGTTTGGGCTTCTCCATTTAAATTTTCCAACCTATTTATCATAATATCTAAAATCATATCATTGTAAACATTATCCACAGAGATCAATCTAGATTGAGCTTGTTGGAATAAAGCGTCAATATTTGAGGGTTCATTTTGAACAAGAGAAAATAAATTCACTCTTTGGGAGTGGTTATGATAATTGGCATTGATTATTTGATAAGTGTTTTTTCCCTTATCTCCCATTGTTTTAAATCATTAAACTCATCAATAGCACCATCCCTCAAATTGACAAACATATTTTTTGAAACTAGATTGTCCAATAAAAAAACTAGTAAGAGAAATCTCAAAGATATTTATATTATCAGTGTGGGGTGGGGAAGAGATAGTTAGTGAATAGGTAACCATAGGAGGCACATGTTAAGGCACATTAGTAACTTGAATAAATTCATGTGGATTGAATCCACCAATACCCATGAGTCTGATTTTAATGTCAAGAAACTCTTCATCTAGATCAATTTACTGCAAACATGTAAGTCCCTATGCACTCAAAAAGCCACCAACAAAGAAATTTGGGAAATCAAAAATTTACAGTGTTCCTTTACTTTGTGTAGGGAGGGTGATATTATTTCTTCTTCTCTAAATATGGATGGGTGGTGGGGGAGGTATCATACTTCTAGGTCTCTTGATATATGTTGGGTGGAATATAAAAAACAATATTCAAAAATGCTAAATTCAAAAACATAAAATTAGAACAAATTCAAATTGAATCTGTTAATGTTATTACTTATCAGGGTGACTACCTCATCCATTTTGATTGTCCTTTCCAGAGTTATCTCTTCCCCTCTTGGAATCCTTGTGGGAGTTGGCTCTTGTTGTATCATTTTTCTTATATGAGAGATATGGGTGGTTTAACCTAGGGCTGCAAAATGAGTAATTTATCCAATTAATTAACTTGCAAATTCTAATGAACTTCAAATCAAAAAGGAAGTTGTAATGGCAAAAAATTATTATGTTGTGTGGAAGAATATTCAATGGTAATGTTTCAAGATTCAACTATAAAAAACAAAAAACCAATATGAATATTATTTGTTTCCATTAAATAAAACAAGTAAAAGACATTAAAGGAAATTTAGGGGAACCTTGAAGCAGAGATGAAATAGAATCAGTTATTGGGTGTTTTACAATTCAAAATGAATTGAATGAAGACTTCTTGGACTGTGTATCACTAGAGGCCTCTGGAGCACATCGACCTATATTTTTTACCTATTTTCTTATGTTGTAAACACACACTCTCACCTGTAATAAATAACTAGCTAAAAATGTTAAAATTTGAAATATATATAGAGCAAAAAAGTGAGACTTGGGAGAACTAAACTTACCTCTTGTTACTATAGAGACAAAGCATTATCTTTAATTTTTCAATGGAGTGTGATGGGAATTGTAGTATTCAATATTTCATATAAGGCCTCCAATTACAAGGCAAAAATGTAGTTAGAAGATGAAATGGTGCAAGTGTCCTTTGAGAAAGTAAAATTCAACTCTACCCTGATCCTATTAGATATAACTATGCACCAGTCACATACAACACCTGAGAGAGAATGAATAATATAGTAAATAGTCTAGAAGGGAATGTCTATTGTTCTTCCCTACAATATAATTCTCTCTTGAAAGAAATGGACAATAGATTTGAGAAATAGATTGGTGATTTTTTCCATGGGGATCCTCCTTCAATTTTGACTATCTATAATGAAAATAGAAAATTAAAACATGCAATTAAATTAGGATACCAAACTACTTATAATAAATGATCCTGGTATAATTAAGAAATGCTAATTTCATTAATAAATTGGACACTTACCTATGGGGTAAATGGATACTTTGTAGATCAACTCCAAGTAATGTTTATCAATGCCGGATAACACAACCTTTGTGCTAACAGGACTTGTATTACAATGTGTAAGACCTGTTAAATTATGTATATCCAATGGAGAGATGTTAAAGGATATGGTTTTATTATTAAACTAGATGTAAAAATGGCTCACTATGGTTAAAATAGCCAACTAGAGATCGTACGAGGTTGTTGTTGATAGCCATATCATATTGAGGCATCCACACCAGGCTTCTAAATTGGTATTGATCAATCCAATAAATAAAGGATTCAGGTTGCTCTAACATTCAAAATAAATCTAGACACAATAAATTTTTGAAAACATAGTTTTGTATCCCCCCTAATTGACTCTGAGTTTTTGTGGATGTGGAATCCATTGAAAGCCTAAAAAATTTGAGCTAGAAGTAGGTAGGTACTAGGTTTAGGTAGGTTGAGTTGGAAGAAGGTAGGTTGAGTTGTAAGTAGGTTTTATGAGAAAAAAGTCTTAAGCAAAGTATTAAAATGAGGTCATTATAGTATTATTTATAAGTAGGGGAACCAGAGCAACTAGTTGGCATGATCAGTGATTAGTGATAGGGGTGGTTGCATGTTATCATGTGGAAGAATAATGACATGTAGTATAAGTATGGCATTACACATAAGGATTATGACATGTTATAGTAGCATGGTTGTATGGTATCATGAATCTACATGGTGCCACATGATAGCATTGGTGTCGCATGACTTAATGGTATCATGTAATACCATAGTGTCATGCAACACCATGGCATTACATGATGGGATGGTACTATACAGTGGCATGATGTCATGCAATGGCATTACTTTTTGTGATAACATCATGTAATGTAATAGCATGGTGTTGTGTGACATTATAATATCATATGATGACATGGTGTCACATGATATTATATTCTCACATGAAATCATATTATTATATGACAATGGTTAGTACCACTCGATGATATAGTTTTACCTGGTAGCATATTGATGGTTGGGAGTATAATTTTTCCCACTAACGATATGATGCCTGATGCCATAATAACACATAACCACTTTAGTCATTCAACATGTGGTCCCACACTAGTATAGTATCACAAAAAATAAAAGGTGATTTTCCACCTACTCTATGTACTCTAATTTGCTAAAAGAGTGAATCAGATTCACCTAAAAAAACATAGGGGTGTTTTTGTCATGACATCTTAAAGTGAAACCTACCAATAGGATGGATATCCATCATACAATAGGAAAATACAATCATAATTGAGGATACCCCACATGCTTTAATTACATGTATTTCTGATCCATCATCATTTCATGGGGTATTAGGCACTCCTGAGTGGGATTCTACTATGAAAGATGAGTATAGTTCCTTTCAAAGGAATAACACATGGGATTTAGTCCACTTCCTTAGGGAAGAAAACTTATTCTATGTAGGTGGATCTACCAAATAAAATTTACAATTGATGGGTCTATAGATAATTTCAAAGCAAATTTGGTAACAAAGAGTTTTCTAAGTACCAGGCATTGACCATATCAAGTTGTTCACCCCATTTTACAAAATTAAATCTATCTAACTCACTCTCACTACTACCATAACACATCACTAGGATGTTCATCAGATGGATGTGAAGAGTGACTTTCTTCATGGTGACTTCAAAGAGGATATATACATGGATCAACCAAAAGGATTTGTGAAATATTCATCCTTAGTTTGTAAACTTTAAAAATATATCTATGGCCTCAAATAAGCTCCTCAAAATTGGTATGCCGATATAGACTCCTATCTTCTTTTAGTTGGATTAACTAGATGACATTTTGATCTAAATGTATATATCATGTGTTAGGATGATTGACTATTGATTTTGGTTCTATACATGGATGACCTATTAATCACATGGAGTTTTTCATTTACCATCATAGTAGTGAAAACTATTTTGTTTGATAGGTTCTCAATGACTAACTGAGTTTGTTACACTACTTACTCATAATTTAAATTTCTTAGTGTGACTCGAAGATCACTATTACACAATCCAAGTATGCTCTTGAATTGCTTGCATGATTTAACATGGTTGACTATAATCCATCTCTAACTCTTTTTCTATCTGGTGTGAAGCTTGAGGCCGATTATCTATCTTTATTGGTTGATGCTACCTCATATCGACAACTTATTGGTAGTTTCATCTATCTTACAAAAATTAGACCTAACATTTCATATGCAGTGGGCATGGTCTCCATATTCATGGAGGAACCACATGAGCTTCACTATAAATTAGCTAAGTGAATTCTCCACTACATCTAGGGTATTCATAGTTTTGATATTCACTATAAAGCAAGCATAAACATCAACTTGATTGGTAATATAGACTCAAATTGGGATTAAAACATTTAAAATTGTAAGTATAATTTAGGATATAACTTCTCCCTCATTTTAGGTCCAATTAGTCTAAGAAGTAGAATGTTGTTTTTTTATCTTCTACATAGGCAAAATATGGAGGAGTTAATAATGTTGCTACTAAGGATCTTTAGCTTTAGGGGAATCTCACCGAGTTTGGAATCTAGTTTTGATGAAAAATAGTCATCTTATATGATAAAAAAATAATAATCCAAATCTATAGGAATCTGGTCCTTTGTCAATTAAGATTCACATGCATTTCATTTGGGAGCTCATTCATGAGTAGGTCATTCATCTCTACTACATCTAGACAATAGAGAAAATTATTGATACACTCACCAAACCCTTCACTAAGAGTAAGTATATTCATTTACATGCTCTTCTTGTGGTTTGGTTAGCTCCATCTTCTTCCTCCTCTATGGGATCATCTCTATATACTTGGGTACTTCATCAGGCCTCTATGTCAAGACCCAATTTTTGTACCCACCTAAGCTATGCTTAAGGGGGGTGTTAGTGTAGTGTTTTTCCAAATATGTGGGTTTAAATACATGCTATATTTATATTTATTAGGTTTAATAAAGGTCATTAGTGTAAAATAATCCCATATTCATGAGGATGTTGGACATGTTTATTTTCAGCCTATATAATGAACCTTCCTATGTACTTTTTGGATAATGCTTAATAATACAATTTTATTATTTATGAAGACAAGATTATTCCTTTGGATTATTACTTTGGATTACAATAATACATATATGTTTTCTCTATTAATCCAATCCTATCCATTATATCCTTAAGTGTGGACCACTCTAACACTTACCTCATAAGCACCGTCATTGATTTCTTCACAATTTTGCACAGACCACTTTTCTTGTACTTCAACTTCTTGTATGTGTCTGATGGAAATATTTATTTCCTCAATTAAATAATCACTAAATATCCTTATTCAAATATATTTGACTTTATTCTTACATTTTTTACTAATTTATACTTCTCATTACTTTCTTTTAGATTTTTTCTTACTTCTTATAACTATTGTATATGCTCTGCAAATGATTTTGCATCATCACTAACTCATTATAAATTATATAAAACACCCATAATATTTATACCATAAACAATATGAAATTATTAATTTCTTATTTATATGTTCACTAAACTATTCTATGCAAACTCCACCCTGTGGTAAAGCCAAGTCCCATTACTTGGTCTTCTCTCTAACTATGCATCTCAAAAAAATTCTAAGATCCTATTCACTACTTATGTCTATCCATTTATTTGAGTGTTATGAATAATTAAATTGTATCTTAATTCATATCTCCTTCCATATATTCCTCCAAAAATGACTTAGGATTTTTTTGTCCTTAGTTGATTTAATGGTTTTTGGAACACCTTGCAATTTCACATCTTCCTTGAAAAGTAGTTTTGAAACTATAGTGGCATCATTAGTTTTTTTAGATGAAATAAAATGAATCATATTATAAAAAATTTCTATAACAAAAAAAAATTTAATCATTACCTCTCTTTGTGTTTGGTAACCCCAACACAAAGCACATACTTAAATATGTCCTTGGTCCTCTTGGAACTAGTAATGGCATGTACACCGCTATATTTTATGCATGACATTTATCCAATCATCATATCATATAATTTTAAATATAATTTTCCACATATCTCTTTATCTTTGGCTTAAAATACTTCTCCTCCACCAAAGCTCTTATTTTAATATTAACAAAGTGTCCACCCAAAACACTATTGTGCAACTCTCTTATAATATAGTCTCTTAGAGATTCAACTAGAATAAATAATTATTTTCCCCTAAAGAGATAACCATCATGTATAATTTACTCATCATAAATATTAATTATATCACATATTAATGGATTCATGTATTGCTTAACTATCTTGCCAAAATCTAGATCAGTATCATATAGTTCCTTAACAACTTCAAATCTAACTACTTCATTCACCATTGTACTTAATATTTCCACTCTCCTACTCAAAGAATTAGATAATTTATTATAATTTTATAATTTATTATTCAAGCAAAAATTATATCCCTATAATAAAGACACACACTTTGCATGGATACTATTTAAATTCTTTTCAATGTTCACATACTTCAAGGCTTCATGATATATAAATAGAATAAACTCCTTAGGAAATAGGTAATGGATCTAATGTCTTAATGCTTTTAAATTGGTATAAAATTCAACATCATATGTATAATATTTTTTTCTTACCTCATTAGACTTCTCACTAAAATATGCTATTGCCCTTCCTTCTTGACTTAACACATCACCAATTCCCACATGTGAATCATCACATTCCATATCAAACACTTTGTTAAAATATTTTAATGATAAAATAGGTTTTTTTTTAATATTCTTATTAAATAATTCAAATATTTTTGTTGTTTCTCTTGTCCACACAAAATCTTTTCCTCTCATGAAGTATGTTATTGGTGTAATAATACTACTAAATTTTTTAATGAAATTTCTATAAATTTTTTCTAAACCATGGAAAATTCTTACCTCTATGATTCTCTTTGGAACAGGCCACTCAAAAATTTCTCTTATTTTTTATTCATCTATTCTTACACCTTTTTTTGAAACTGCAAATTTAAAAAAAACTAAACTTGCTTGCATACAACTGCACTTCTTTAGATTTTCATAGAGCTTCTCCTTTCTTAAAAATTCTAATATAATTCTTTTATGCCTTAAGGGTTCTTAAATTATCTTACTAAATATCAAAATATAATCAAAATAAACCACCTTAAACTTACCAATTTAATATCTTAGCACTATATTTATCACCCTCATAAATGTGTTGAGTGCATTAGATAATCTGAATGTCATCACCATCCACTCATATAAGCCATCCCTAGTCTTGAATGTTGTATTACATTCATCTTCTTCATGAATTTGAATATGGTAGTAACCACTCCATAGATAAATATTATTAAAGTATTTTTATCTTATAGTCACATTCATAATATCATCTAAAGGAGGTCTGGTAAATCTATATTTGATGGTAATTTTATTGATTATTCTACTATCCACACACATCCTCCATCCCCCATCTTTATTTGGATTTGGAAATGACAGTGTTGCACAAAGTCTCATGATTTCTCAGTAATCCAATAACCTATTTATTCAATTTTACATGCTCTTTTAGACTCATCCTATAAATCATTTGATTGGGTAGTGTTGATCATAGAATCAAATCAATATGATGTTAAATGTCTCTTTTCGGTGGTATATCATCTTGTAACTCATTAGGTATAACATATGCATATTATTTCAACACTTATGTTCCATCATGAATACATTTTATGTCATATTATCATGGCCTTCCTAATAACACATAACATGCATCTATTGGAATAACATCACAACATATTTCATATTTATATTTTTTCTTATATAAAACACACTCAAACACCTTTTATTTTTTATAACTACATTTTCTTTCTTAAATCATTAAATCTAATAAGTATATGTATATTTTTCACATTACAAACCTAGTTTCTCTACCATTTCTTTAAAAACTATATTTTCACAACTACCACCATCTATAACTACCTTACATATCTTATCTCTTGAAGTGTACCTTGTTTTAAAACTATTTATTCGCATCCATGCATCACTAGCTTCCTTAGTTTTCACCTATTATTTCCTTGGAGTAATCATTATTCTCCTTACCATGATATTTTCTCTGATGTATGTTGCTGAAAATTCTATATTTTTTTTATATCTTAGCCTCTATTGAATTCCCTATGCCCTTATTTTCCACATCTGTAAAAAACAGAAGACCTGCATTGATTTATAAACCATCCTCTATCACCACCATAGCCTCATCCTCTCTTAAATATTTTTCCTCTTCATTGGTATTGAAACCCTTATATATTTTCTTCTTGCTTTTTTGAACCATGGGGAGAGCCCTCTCTAGTGAAATTAAGCCCACTTCATCCCCTTATTGGAGGTGATTGTCCTCTTCTGGGCCCAATTGATCTTCTAAAAGTCTATCTATTTTTTTCAATCTACCTTCAAAGCTAATTCATAATCCTCTTCCATGCAAATTATTATATTCATGCTCAATTCATCTTGAATATAAAAATTTAAATCATTTTCATACCTTGCATCCATCTATTCTTGTATTTCATCATGCCCCACTCATATGAAAATATCATAAAACCCATTTGTATACTCATGTATATTGTGATAATTTTGCCTTAAATTATGGAATCTTATGTATAGGATTTGGATATAATCCACATGGAGAAATTTATCCCTCGGCATCTTCTCCATCTTGATCTATGTGTTGATCTTCTCTTTACCCTTTTTTGTCTCTCCTTTTACAGGTGATCCCAAAAAATCATTCCATGACCCTTCAATTTTGTGAATGTAAACTTTAATTTATTATATTATCCTAGATTTTTCCATTCAAAAACATTCTCCATGTTGTTTTTCCAATCTATCAACTCCTCTAGTTTTAAAATGCCCCCATAATTTAGAATGTCAAACTTGATTCTTTTGTTCCTTCCCTCTAAAGCATAACCATCATCTTTTCCATTGATGGTGGTTGTTATCATTCCTCCTCTTTCTGAATTTCATATTAATTATTTTTTTCTTCCTCTATTTCATCTTTTGCTTGCCTTTGTCTTTAATTTATGATAATTATAGTTAATTTGTCTACTTGCCTGTATAACTCTTGCATAGCCCTATTCATCTAAGCAATTCCTTCTTATCCATGTCATCTCACTATATATTACACTTTTTTATTGAATAAAATAACATGATACCAAAATATAAAAACATAAATTCACAAATATACTATCTCCAAGATTCAAACTCACTCTGATACCAGATGATGGATCCAAAGACTAGCAAAACATGAAAATATCAATAGGCATAATAACTAAAATGTCATGAAACCATAATATTAATTGATTCACCTTAAATGAATAAAATAATTACATAATATTATTTTTAAAAATCTCAATTTGAAATTTGAGTTGACATGCAAAATTAAAAATTCTAAAAAAAATGAAAAAACTACCTAGAGTTAAATAGACATACTATAAATAGACAATTGATTTTTACATCAAATTCAACATGCAATATTGGATGGGCCTAAAATTTTAAACATGTCCTATAAATATAAAATCTACTATGTTGGGTGATTTTCAACTCAATTTGATGTCTAGTCACAAAGGTATATGTTTTTTTGTATTTTTAACATGACTAAAAATGATAGAATGCAATTTCAAACCTCTAGATGATCTCATTTAGATCTACAAAAATATTGGAATAGATGCTAAATGGTTTAAATTCTTATTTATGCATGCATATTTCATTTATATTAATTTTTTCATGAATGAGAGTTCAATTAGGTTAACGATTCAAAATTTATGGCCTTCAAAAGTTCACTCTCTACATCACAAGAGACATGGAATACCAGATGTATGTGAGTAAATGGGGAAAATTATAGCTTATAGGCCATATTAACATTATTTTTAAATATTTTATAAGGGACATAATACTTAGGGGACATATATTTATCCTTTTTCTTTTACTTTAGAGACATTTGCTTATATGGTTACAAATACACAAAGACCCAATCACCTATGTCAAAATATCACTCACTATGATATTAATCCACTTTCTACTTAATTCTACTATGTGCCATTGATAAATTATCTAAAAAACTAGTGAGTGCCTCTTGTTAATGGTGAATGTGTTCCTCAACAACTCAAATCTTAGGATGCACTATTACGGTTGAAGTGATGGATAGGGGGTGATGCCCATACAATGCCACAAAGAGAGACATTTTAGAAGTGTGAAACTAAGCGTTATACCACCATTCAACAAGTGGAAACTAATGAATCCATTAGTCATATTTTTGAAAAATAAAATAATGAATATACCCTTCTATACATTTTTTGATTAATTATATTTTTCCAATAAGGTTGGGGATGACAGGCTGAGCTATGAGCCAACTAGGTGCCCAAACATACAAATAATTCAATCTAAAAATTACTAGTAAATATGATATCTCAGTCACTTACTATGATCTTTGGAGTACCAAAAAATTTATAAACTATATTGATAATATTAGAAGCTATTATACTAGCAACAAATAGTTGTGATAATGAATAAAAATGATCAAACTTGGTGATTTGATCCAAAATTACCATGATAACATTTTTACCCTTAGACTGTGGTAACCCAATAATGAAATCTATGAAAACCTCCTCCCACCTCTATCTAGGGATGGATAAATGCTACAAAATACATGGAGTCTTAATGATTTTATCTTTGTTCTATTGACATACCATGCATTCATCCACATATTTTTGGACATCCCCCTGGAGACGTTCTCAAAAGAAATATTACTTGATTCTATGATATATTTTTAAAAATCCTAAAATTACCTCTTATTAGAGATTCATGAAGTTCCTAAATGATTTTATGTTTGAGGAGAGAATGCTTACAAAGGTATAATAGATATTTATACCAAGGCATGTGCATAGAGTTGGAGGAGAATTCCATGGAAAATTTAGGTAATGTGATTGTGTTATCAAATAATGTGATCACATTATTTGATTAACGTGACCACATTATTTAAATTATGGCTTGATAATTACCAAGCCATAACACATACATGTTATTGAGAAAAAAATGTGTACGCATTATTGTAAATTTAAATAATGCATACGTATTGTATAATGTGTACGTATTGTATAACATAATATACAACATATACGCATTATATAATGCATATAGGTTACTTTTTTATAATGCCAAAACCATATCTAAAATCATGTGGGAGTTGCATGTGAAGCCAACTTTGGCTATAAATGTATAATTTTACATTTATATTTTTACATTTTTTCTTATTATTTAAATTTATTTTAGTAAATATAAGAAATTAGGGTCACTCAGCATCTAATAGAGTTGGTCTCATAGTTTCACACCTTAATATGTGGAAAATATTTTTTCAAAATCTAATCAGGTCAGTACTTAGGCATTTTCAGGGTCTATGTATTAAACCTAGGGATTTGAAGACATAACTTTTATAATTGATATCCATTTTTGGTAAACATATAGTCATTTTTTAGGTTTTTATGCCTTTTGGATTGATTTTTGGTATTTATAAGAGTCTTAGGTTTGTCAAAATTTAAGTTTTAAAACCACTCACTTTGAAATTAATTTAAAGTGGTGTGATTGGTGTAACATAGGTCACATTGATGACTTGCACACATCAAACACCACTTTGTGTTAATTTCACTTGTTCATCATCCCTCCCTCATCCTTGATCACTTCCTACTCATGAATAATCACCCATAATCACTCCTTCATTGACCCCCACTATCCCTAGTTATCTCTAATCACTCCCTTATCATCCCTAATTACTCCCGCATTAACCCTCACTATTCCTCATCATCCCTAATAACTCACTCCTTATCCCTCCTCATCCCTCATCACTCCCTCATTGACCCTCACCATCCCTAATCATCTTTAATCACTCCCTCATCATACCTAATCATTCCCTCATTGGCTATCACCATCCCTAATCACTCCCTCATTGGCCTTTATCATCCATAATCACTACTTCATTATCCCTAATCACTCCTTCATCATCCCTCATCATCTCTAATCATTCCCTTATTAACCCTCACTATTCCTAATCATTTATAATCACTCCCTTATCTCCCCTTATGATCCCTTATGATGTAGAGCCCTATTGCATACTATGCTTATCCAAGATCTTTGCTAATATCCACCCAGCTCTAACTTTGTATTTTCTTACTTGATCTCTATCTTTGGACCTTATATACATTTAAAATTCACATCTACATTTTATTCATTTCATTTATTCTCCACCATTCTTTGGATGGTCTCACTAAACTCTTCACTCTATTATCCTTACTCATTACATTCAATTTCTCTTACTTTGAGACTATCCCCCTTACTAATCTTTATGATTTATAACAATTTGTATCAAATCTTGTCTCTGGTTCCTTATGATTTAATAGGTATTTAAAAAACTTCCTTCCACTCCTTTGAGTTCTCTCTAACTTCTTATCAACCCTACTTAACTTCTCAACACAATCCTCATATCATACACTATCTCTTACTCTATCATAGAATCTTATTGTACAGACTCAAATCACCAAATCAACCTCATTTATGGATATCACGTAACACATTCCATCTCTTCACAAATTTCTATGAATTGGTTCAACTATTTGATAGCTTCTTTTGGCTCTTTCTACTCTCAGAGTAGGTCTTTAGGTTTCCTTCTACCCTGTCTACCACACAGTCCTCCCCCATCTGTACTTATCCCTACTTAGACAACTTAAAAACAATATATTATCTTTGTGTATTTTTATCTAAAAATTTTCACCAATTTTCATGAATTATTGATGGTTACAACTCCTACAAACTCACTTTGAAAGTAGAAACCCTAATATAGGGTTTGGAATAGTTTTACAGACCCGAGAAGGGTCAAAATGAGATTTCAATCTTCCAAAGGTGTTTATAATGACTTTTACTATTGAATTAGTTCTTATTTTACCTTATTCATGTTTTCCAAGTGCTATATTTCCATTTTTAAGGTACAATAGATTGACTTAACCAAATTTGAATAGACTATGTACTCAGTCATAGGTCTTTAGTAATATGAGAAGAGGTTATTTGTTCTAATTCATTAAAAAAGGGTTATAAATAAACATGAAGGTTGAAAATCCATTTGAAAAAATTTTACACACTTTAAAAATTCAATGCCTTCCATCTCTAATACCCAATTTTCCAATTTCCATGAGATACCGCTTTGACTATGTTAAGTTTCTTGATGATTGTAGGACTATGTTAGTTTTCTTTTTGCCCATCCCAATACATGAAATATACTTGAAAGACTATAATAATTCATGATCATATAAGAATAAACTCACCAATATATACATTTGAATGTTCACTCTAATACATGCATATACCTTCTCACACAGATGTATACTTAGAACTTTTGCTCATAGAAGACAGGGTTGTGTTGTTTAACATAGAATGTCCTTAGCAAAATAACAACATAAAATGTTTAAATACTATTAATTAATTTTTATGCCAAGTTACTAATTACTTATACATTCCAAAATCCCACCAAATAAAATCTCCTCTTCTATAAGACTCTGACCTTTACTCAGATTTTAAGGCATAGTTTGTAAAAGCACAAGGTATACAGTTTATAATTTGAACATTCAAAAGATTTGAAAATCAAATGAAAAATGATATAATCACCATAAAATAAAAGGTATTTTAAAATTACCACTCACACCAAGATAAAAAATAATTTTTTACTAATAATGTTTCATGATCATGCACACTATCAACTATATTTGTACATATTCAAGAAGATGCAAGGTCTATTTACTTTTTTATCTACAAATAATCAATACTTGTCTTTATACACTTATTAATGGTTCTTTACATTCATAATTTTTAATCCTACCCCCTCCAACTCTCTTAAATCTGACTCTGAATACAAAATAAGACATGACAAAACTCTTATTACCAAATAACTATAAACTAAATTCTAACTTATTTTATATGTTGAGAGTGTCCACAACTAAATAAAATACTAACATATTTCTCAAATAAGATTTTAGGTATATGTGTTGTAACATCCTAAAATCCTCACTAAATTATAACCACACCAAATTCAATGTTGGACTTATTGAAACAAGATTGAAGTCTCTATGAAAGTTCAAAAATTTCAAATAAAAGATTTGGTGGGAAATTCCAATACAAATCTAATTAAAAATTGACACAAAACTAGAAACTTAGAATAACTCCTAAAAATTTCTTATGTCCTTCACCACCTTCTAAAGACTCAAAACATGTAAACTAGATCACTATTTATATTGGGTAGTGATTATCCTACATCACCTCATCATTCCTAATCACTAATTCATCATGCCTCATCATCTCTAATCACTCATTCCTCATCCCTCATCTCCCCTAATCATTCCCTCATTAATCCTCACCATCACTCATCATCCCTAATCACTCCCTCATCCTACCTAATTAATCCCTCATCATCCCTATTAACTCCCTCATCATCCCTACTCAATTCCTCCTCATCCTTAATCACTCCATCCAATAACTTTATGGTGGTATTTTTTTATGGTTTAACAATGTTGTGAGCTATAAGTGGAGATTTGAGTGCTAGCATAAAAATAACACATAGTGATCAAAATTATGTGGAGGAAAATTTGAAACATAAATATTTAACACCTATGAAAAAATATGGGCCTATTATAAATGATGTAATTCAAAATTGAAAATTTTATAGAAAAAGAGAATTAAGAAAAACCACCATAGCACCAAAAATGGGTAGTAAATACATGAGAATCACCAAGCTATGTGATTTCCTGAAACCAATCAATTGCTTTCCATATGAGGACATTTTATGATCCAAATAATCATATTTAATGCCTTTTGTTTATATGTATATTGATTTATTCATCATACCAAAGAGTGCAAAATAATTTTCAAATGATTAAAACAAGTAGTCTAAGATTAGAAAGTGGTGCTTAATTCATAACTTCAATATTCAATCCAATGAAGAGTGTTACACTACGAACTATCTACTTTCACATCTCAAGAAGTGGGTACAATTTATCTAACATTATAAAAAGTTAAGTAGATAATATATTATAAACCCAATTATATGGTCGGTACTAAAAATATCTTTACTTACCCCAACGAGAAATTATATGAATTAAAAATATTGTTTCATTAACAAATGTAGATCAATGGTGAGACAATACACTTCATCATTTATAATGGAAGTTAGAATAATTTAATTTATCCTAAATCATATTTTCAAAATTTTAACTTGAAATTTATACATTATCCATAACCATATGCTAGTGTATGGTTTAGTGTAGGCCTTGAGAAATGGATCACCTAGTAGTGTCACTTGGTGTACAAAATCAAACTTTTTAAAGATGCAATCCTTTATGACATCTCACCATTATATGTGTGTGATGTTTTAAATGTGTTCAACCATGTATTTACCATTGACATTTAGTCTATCAAGTAAATCCTTGAAATTGTTTGATATATTATCGTGATCTAAAATACCATATATCATAGTTACTTCATAAGTTTTCAGTCTTTAGTGCTAGGAAGTGCAAGAATATTGTTAGTTTTAGTAAGAATTATACTCTTAATGGTAAGAATTAAATTTTTAATGACATAATTATGTCACCATATAATAGTTTGGTTTATCCAATAATAACAAAGACAAAATAATTGAACCATAAACTAAATGAATACAAGGATATCTTTCAGTTACCTAAATAAGTTCTTGTATACTATACACTAAATAATACTATTGATTTGATCTATAAATACCTCTACCTCAAAACTCTTTATACAACAAATAATTTCTATAGAATGAATAGATCAAGTGGTAGATCCATAAAATCATGGATAATGGACACATCATGCCCAAATCATTTCCTTGTAGAAACCCAATTGTGTTTATGCCAAAGTTGTGAATCAATTAAAAAAATATTTAGAAGATTAAAGTGAAGAAATATTATCCTAATTTAAATATTAAGGCATTTTTATACCATATCCATGGTGTATAAGTATTTTCCAAAATTGATTTTAAGTTTGGGTATCATCATATTCATGTTAAACCTCTAGACATCTAGAATATAGTCTTACAAACAAAGGAAAGATTGATCAATTAGTTGGTTATGCCTTTTAGGTTAACTCATATAAAAAATTAATTCATGTAAAGATGTTTAATGATATCCTTAGGCCATTTACCTATGTCATTTTTTAAATCTACATTGATGACATCTTAATCTTTAGAAAACATGCCCGATGAATATCTACACAATGTTGAACTAGTGTTTCACAATCTGCAGAAACATATTTTTGTGATAACATGAATAAATGTTCATTTTTTATGAAATATATAAAATATTTTGGACACATTACATACACAAGGAATGAATGTGTGAACCTAACTAATATTCAAGTCATACAGGAATGAGAAACACTAAATAACTTACATTGGATTCAAATATTCTCAGAATTAGAAAATTATATAAGAGAGTTGTGTTTATTTTTTATTTTTTGAACCAAACTACCAAAGGTGGAACCGAATAAATGTTTATTTAGTCATTTTCACAACAAAGATAGTTTGATGAACTAAAATTTAGACTCTATTTTGTGTTAATACTTAAGTTACTTGACTATAAATTTGGAAGATCATCCAATTCATTCAGTAATAAAATTGACTATCACAAATGGGTATTGACAATACAAGTCATATAAAAGAGTTAATTTCTATTATAATGGATTTAAAAACATATTATTAGAATCAAAGATATCTTTAGAGTATATACTTATGCCAAATGATAAGGGAGCAATTAGGGATTGTAAGGGATAGTGAGGGTCAATGATGGAGTGATGAAGGATGGTGAGGGATGGTGAGGGTTAATGAGGGAGTGATTAGTGATAATGAGGGATGATTAAAGATTGATTATATATTATGATGTATGGGAAGTGAGTTATTAGGGATGATGAGGGATGGTGATAATCAATGAAAGAGTGATTAGGGATGATAAGCTCGATGATTAGAGATGATGAGAGATAATTAAGGTCAATGAAGGAGTGATTAGGGATGAAGAGCGATGATAAGGGAGTTAATAAGGATGAGGAAGTGATTAGGTATGATAAGGGATGAGGAAAGAGTGATTATGGACAATGAAGGATGGGGGGGAGTGATTAGGGATGATGAGGGATAGTGAGGGTTAATGGAGGAGTGACTATGGATGATAAGGGAGTGACTCAATATGACTAAAGATAGTGAGGGTCAATGAAATAGTGATTAGGGAGAATGAATATTGATGAGAGAGTCATTAGGGGTAATAAGGGGTGAGTAAGAAGTGATCAAGGATGAGGGAAGGACAATGATCAAGTGAAATTCATATGTAAAGTGGTTGTTTGATGTGTGTAAGTCATCAATGTGACCTATGCTACCCAAATAACACCACTTTACATCAATTTCAAAGTTATTGGTTTGAAAACTTCAATTTTGATAAACTTGAGACTCCTAAAAATGCTAAGAATCAATTTGAAAGGCACAAAAATCTAAAAAATGACTATATGTTTACTAAAAATGGATATCAATTGCAAAAGTTATGTCTTGAAATCCCTAGGTTTAATAGTTAAACCCTCAAAATGCCTAATTACTAACCTAATTGGATTTTGAAAAAATATTTTTCACATCGTAAGGCATACAACTGTGAGATCAATTCTATCAGATGCTGAGTGAACATAATTTCTTATATTTACTAAAATAAATTTAAAGTATAATAAAATAAATGTAACAATACTCAACATTTAGAGTAGTAAATATAAGCTTATGGCCAAAGTTAACTTCACATGAAACTCCCACATGCTTGTGGAGATGGTTTTGGTCTTATAAAAAATTAATGTGTATGTGTTATATAATGCATACACATTGTATATTGCACTATATAACATTTACACATTATACGATGCATGTGTTTAATAACACATACACATTATTTGAATTTGAATTGAAAACCAAGATTTTAGGCTCAAAAATGGCTTGGATTTTTGAGCCAAAGGCTTGTGACTGTGCATCTACAGCTAAGACTGAGAGTTTTGAGAAAAATTAATAAATTTCAATTTCAATCACCAAATATGCTATGGATTTCAACATCAAAATTCAAAATATTATTACCATCACAATGAGCATGATGTCCTCTTTCTAAATATATGATTTTTATAATTTTTGGACTATTTTAAGGGTTCAAACTATATTTATTTCTAACTACACCTTTTTTAGGCCACTACATGTCATACCTATACATGCATATTCAAGCCTATCTAATCTATTTTTCATTGATCCAATTGCAAAAAATATTATATGGCAACAAACTAGGCCTAATTCGACACATTAAACAATATCATTTTTTTGTTTTTTTAAGGTAGTTAGGGTGGGCCGCATGATCAACTATCCATTTTCATGTTAATTTTCAAGATGTACTTATTATAAAATTAATTAAAAAAATATTCATTGAAAAAAAAAATGTAACACACTAGAAGATCTTATCTAAATATTCAACAAAATGTTTCAAGTAATATTTAACAATGCTCAAAACATGGTGGGCCACATGACCATCTATCTACTATGTTTTCTTAAAAAAATATGAGGTCTTCTTCAAATTTTAGATGTTTGACATAATTATAATTAACCATTTTTCAAAAAAAATAGTTTTTTATAAACTAGACTCAAAATTCTACAATTCATATTTTTATACCATCTTCAAATTTTGAGTGTAGCCATCTCAAATTATCTACAGAAGTTAAAATTTATGAAATTTTAGAAATATCATTTCCATGGGTAGGCTCATTTTTGTCCCCCAACTTGGTGCACTTACCCACCATAATGACTTCCCCTTCTATGCAAATTTTTCAAACCCCCCAAAACCAAGTTAAATATTCTAAATCAGATCCTAGGTATCCCTATCATTCTCCCATTTTGATCTTAGTTCCTCTAGACAATCTACCTATCAAATATTTATTGTGCATAACAATGCCTCGACAAATTCATCCTACCTAGATAGTGCATCTACCACCACATTATATTTTTCTTTATTATAAACTATTTAAAAATCATATCTTAACATTTTAGTCACCAATTTATGTTGTTCTTCTGATGATAATCATTATTCCAAAAACTATTTGAGGCTATCATGATTAATCTTTACCTAAAAGTTTCGACCCATTAGATAATGTATCCATTATTTGAATGCATGCATAATAGTCATAATCTATTTCTCATAAATTGTCTTGAACCTCTTTTTTCCTTTAGTTAATGACTTTCAAATGTAAGTGGTCTACCTTCTTGCATGATTATAGCCCGCATGCTAAATCCTGATACATCATATTCAACAATAAAAAGTTTTAGAAAAAATAGGGGTATTCAAAATTGGAGTGGTGTGCATAGCCATTTTTAGTTAATTAAATACCTTGGTAATTATCTCAATACTATAGATGTGATTGGGGATATAATGTTTGCATAATTTTTTATAAACTTTTGATAGTAAATTATAAGCCATAGAAATCGATAAAGGTTCTTGCGGGTCTTGAGCACTTACCACTCCATCATCACTTGGATATTTTTAGGATCAACTTTCATGCCTTCATGTGAAATAATATGACCCAATTATTCCACCTCTCTAATTCCAATATCACATTTGGAAGGTTTGACATAAAACTAATGTTGTTATGAAACTAAAAGTACCTATTTCACATGCTTCAAATGGTCTTTCCCAAAATTTTATGTAAATGAGAATGTCATTAAAAAACACCAACATAAGATTTCTCAAGAGTAGCCTAAAAATAACATTCATCAAACTTTTAAATGTAGTTGGTGCATTTGTGAGACTAAAAGGCATGACCATAAACTCATAATGTCCTTCATGAGTTCAGAAATCTATTTTAGATATGTCCTATTCTCAAATTTGAATCTAATGATATAGAGCAAAGACCTAATTTGGTAAAATAAATAGTACCATGTAATTCATCTAACAAATCATTAATTAATGAAATAGTAAACTTATCTTTGATGGTTTACTTGTTGAGTTATTTGTAATTTGGGCACATCCTCCAAGTGTCATCCTTCTTATGCACCATGACTATCAAGGATGAGTATTTTTTTTGGGTATATCTGATAATGCTTACCTCCATCATCTCCTATACCATATATTCAATTTCACTCTTTTGTTCATAAGGATACTTGTAGGTTCTAATGTTGTGTGGTGTACTACTTGAAATTAGTATGGTGGCATGATCATGCACTCTACTTGGTGGAAATTTTTTTTGGCATGGCACCAAAAACAATAAAATGGTCATCCAACACCAGTTGTAAATCAAGATGGGTATATCCTTTGGTGGGTTGAAATTATATGGAGAACAATTTCACAACAAATCCTTCGACACCTTTTTGGAGCATCTTTCTCATCTAGTGAGAACTAACCAATTATGGATATTTAGCCCATAAACCACATAGTTAAAATGTCTAATAATCTAAATGAAAGTGTATGAATTATTATTAAAAATTCATCTCAATAGTGACTAAAGTGGTGAGCCATTACACTCTTAAAATAATGTCAACCCCACACATGGAAATATAAAACATAGGGGAATCTAACATATAATCTCTCATAACAAGCTTAATACTATGGCATTTTTCAGGATAATTGATTATACCACCATTTGTAATCATGACCTAAAATTTTGGAGCTGGGTAAATGAAAAAGATAAAATGAGTATCTAATTTATTGTTAATGAAGTTGTGCGTACTCCCAAAGTTCATCAACATAGTCACCTTTTTTTCTTGAGGAAACCCACCACCTTAAGAATTTGAGGAGTAAAAATACATAAAGGTGCAAGGCATGAAATAGTAGGTTGGGAATCTTTAGATTCATCCTTGGGTTATTCTAGACTGACACCAGGGGCCTCATCATCTTATTCATCCTCATTGGCACTTTCAATGTAATATAAATTTTTTTAAGCAAATCTATGTCCTTTGCTCCTTTCTATATCACAACCAAAACATAACCCTTTTTCATGCTTCTCTTCAATTTGCTAAGGGGTCAATCTTGTAGGCTAAGAAAATGATGGGGTTAGGAAATTACATTTGTGGACATTAGAAAAAGGTCTTCATTTGGCCATATATTTTTCCTATACCATGTGTACCATTGATATGGATTCAAATACTAAATTGGGACTAAACATGTGAACTTCCATTTAGATGATATCTTTGAGGCCACACAAGGACATGCCAGTCAAATTTACCTTAGTGATGTCATCCACACATAATGAGAGATTCTAGAATTGATGAATATAATCCTTCACAATCCCTATTTGGCATAGTTTGGCTAACTAACTAAAGTAGTTTTTTGAGTTCCACTAGTGGATCTAAAGATCCTCAAAAATACAAACCAAGTAACCTGATGGCCCTCCTTTTTATTTTTAGAACGCAACCATCTATACCAAATGAATAACATAGGTTCTAGATACAGAGAGGCATGACCACATTTTATGCACATGGAGTGTAATTTAGATAAAATAAGTTTTTGATTTAATTAATCCATGTGATGGGATCCTTAACATCAAACTTTTTGGAAATAACTATTTTGGACCAGGATTGAAGGTGTTATTGTTTGAATGGGGCTAAAAAACTAGAGTGGTGGAGGATTATTTTATGAAGGATGACTTCTAAGATTAGACAATTACCCTATTAAAAGTGTCAATTCTTCAAAACATTCAGGTACCCTGTTAACCCAAATGATGTCCCCTTTCACCATATTAAGATCATATTTTTGCACCATGATTTGTAAATCTGCCTGATTTTAGTGAACCACCTCAGTAACAAATGGATCATAAGTGTTGGAATCCATGTCATCCTTGTGAGTATTTTTTGCAGTTTCTTTCTCTTTCCCATGTTTGTGAGTGTTAGGACTAGCCATGAACAAACCCTAGAATGGAGGGTTTCATCCCTAAAAATGGTGTATCAATATATTAAACCATTGTGATCATCTCACTAAGATGATTTTAATGACTACTGATGTGTACAAGGGTGAAAATTTTTGGCCAAAAAAGTGTACTAGTAGATTATACCATTGGGATCACCTCACTGAGACGAATCCAATTACTTCTAATTTACACAAAGGTGTCAAAATTTATAGACTTTATTTATTTTTTTTTATTTTTTTTTAGAAAAAACACGTTGAACAATACTAAAATGATGGAAAATTTAAATTATTTCCAAATCATAAGTTATGTTTTTTTTAATTCTTCTACTTGCAGTAGACCTACAACACCAAATCTAAAAGAAACAATGTCATAAAAATTTGGCCAAATCAAAGATCTGATACCACTTGTAATGAATTTACTTAGATGTTCACACAATAGAATATTATATCACAAAATAAGAGCATAATGTATAGATTCACAATAATAATTAATAAAAGAGAAGAATGTTTGATAAATAGAGCTAAGCCACTTTGAGGGGGTGTAATAAGATTATAATTCACAATATGATGATCAAATACTAACCACTACCTCTTATATACACTCTACTTAGCCATGGTTATTTCATAAGCTGACCTTACTAAAAACATAGAGAGATGTGACAAGATAATATAATAGGTATGTAAGCTACAAGTGGGCCACACCACACATATCTCTAGACACATCATAGACTAAGGGTGTAACACCCAAATACTAAGGAAACACTATTTTTAATGTATTATAAAAGAGACTTTGCATGACCATAATTAATATAAAGGACTTTGTGATCACTTAAGTATAAATTTGACAATCGAAAAAAAATGTCACATACATTATAAAGGAAAAGAGAATGATTTCCATTTATAATAATAATTTTAAATTATTAATAGTGGGAACCACAAGCCACATAATGGCAAAAATAGTGAAAAAATGTCCTATGCCAATGGATCAAACCATGACCACAATGGATAAACACCCAATAAATATTTAAAATAAATCGAAAAAAAACTCCAAAAGGAAAGGGGTAGGTGAAGAATTATAATAAATGCATAGTGAGGCAAGAAAACTTAGTCGACTGAGAAACCCATCAAGAATTAAATAAAATAGAAAAAGAAGTGGCCAAAATAAATCCTCAAGTCAAAGCAACATGGGGATAAGTATTTCTCAATTGAATGTGACTAAAAAAATTATAGGAAATGGTTCAAGAATTAATGGTTGCTAAGACTCTATGAAAAAGGTATATATATATATATATATATATATATATATATATATATATATACTCACATAGTTTATTCTTATTTCACTTTGAACAAACTCTTCTAATTCCACTTTTGGCTTACCAAGCAATTGAACCCAACTTAATAATCTCATCTTGAGTGGTCTAATCATGTGAAACAATTAAAAAATTAAATGTGATGTACAATAAAAACATGTTATTGCTAAAAACCCCACTTCTTCCATGTGTTACTTCTTTATTTTATATAAGAAAGAAGTAACACATGGAAGAAGTGGGGTTTTTAGCAATTGTTCAACATGTTTTTATTGTACATCACATTTAATTTTTTAATTGTTTCACATGATGAGACCACTCAAGATGAGATTATTAAGTTGGGTTCAATTGCTTGGTAAGCCAAAAGTGGAATTAGAAGAGTTTGTTCAAAGTGAAATAAGAATGAACTATGTGAGTGACTAGGAAGTATTGCAACCCTATTTAGGTAACCTTTAGTACACTATTTATGAATTTTTTCCCCTTGTGTGAAGGTTGTAATTGAATTTACATGTGGCATGTATGTTATGACATTAGGAAGATTTGTATGAATATCCATGTGGTATAAATATTATCACCTAAGGAATTTCTATAAAGAGGGGGCATTTATTCAGTTGAGGAAAGAGAGAATTGAAAGAGACATGAAGATAAAATATGACTAAAGCAAGATATTCATTCTTGTGTCAAAAAAATGAACTAACACAAATAGGAGATGTTTAACTGATAGAAGGTGAATAGGCAGAATCTAAAAAGTTTTCTTGGCAGAGTGCAAATGAGCACGAATGACAAAATACAAAGTTGTTAATGGAATATAGGTGAATCTAAGTGATCTCCATGGAATGTCATAATCCCATAGAGACAAGTGTGTATGTGTATTGTGTGATTTTTTACATTAACTATCATAAGTGTGTGGTGTTGAATCAATGAGAAAGAGTGTGTTGTGTCTTAATTTATGAATATGTTCTCACATATGTGCCAAAGGAGAGTAAGTGTCTAACCAAGCATCACAAAGGTAAAGACATTCCTTAAGTTGACCCCCTCTTTGTGCTTGCACTAATTTGACTTCAATGGCTAGATGGATTATGGATTATGAAGATGTGGTATATGAGGCATAAAAAATCAGACTGCATGGTAAAAAATACAATTTCTCCAAGTATATCATGGAATAATCAAACAAGGTGGTAGATGAGGCACATTTGTGCTATGTAATTTTAGGTGGAGAATTATCCTGATATTGATATTCCTTCCTTTAGTAGGTGAGAGTCCCCTCAAGTGGCAGGTTTATAATTATTCTTAAGTGTGTGTCAAGTTTTAAATATACAAGGAATATACTTGTGAGGTGAATGCAACAAACAAGTATAAGGAATTGATGGCAAGTTGGTATACATCCAGTAAGATAGCTTTTAATGATGAGTGAATGTCATATGACATCTAAAAGTATGTTCATGTCTACTGTAATTATTACTATATAGCTATGTAGCATAGAGGCCTCTACCAGGGTGGTGGGAGAGGTGTAGAAGTCCCAATGTTGGTGTTTTGGGGTTTTTTTTACTCCCGTGGGGTTAAATGCCTTTGTCATCTACACAATCTTATTTTTAATTAAACATGTGACTACATGCCATGTGATAGTGCTTGGATCTTGAGATTATATGGATCTGGGGACTCCATTTTCATGTGACATTCTTCCCAACCTTTGAATTTTTTATGGTGGCTTTATGTCTTTTGTGGATTATCTCTTCTATTTCATTCAATAACCATCTTAATCATGTTATTTTATATTTCACTTATGACTTTCCATATTGAGCCAAAAAACTATTTATTAATTTCTCCCATGGATAACGCTTCTTGATTTTAAGCTCATTGATTAATTGTAGTATAGTATTGAGTGGATGAGAAAAGGTCATGATATTATTTTGAGGGTAGAATAGTGGAGACAAAATATTGGGTTGGCAGTGAGTGGACCAAGATACATACATGGAAACTATGCAATTAGAAGATTCCTCAATACTGCCACGGGAGTGGTTAGGTAGAACGTAGTACTAAATCATCTCCTCGTCTAATATATCATCTTCTTATCATGCTACAATAAGAAATAAAACTTTGTTATTCAAGGGCATGTATTCCTATGTCTCTTCTCTATCATACTTTATTATGAAAGTACTTTAAATTATAATGATGTAAAATAAATGATAAAGATAAATATAAATTTATAATTCACTAAACTATGTTTAATTTATATAAAATATTTATGATATTTAAAATGTTTGTTGAATGGATTAAATAAATTTTATTTAGTATCATGTTAAATACTCTCAACATAAACTTAAATGCCTAAGAATAAAATAACAGTATAATGAAAAATATATATTTCTTATTTGTAAATAAAAAAATTATGACTGCAAATATGATGTATTCATGTATCATATTTTTTATTGTTTTTGATAACTTTATTTAGTGTCAGCACTTTAATATTCTTGTTTTTAATACTGCACAATTTTTCAATTAAAAATTATGTTAATTGTGCAATTCCCGTCATTTGAGTGACTTCCTTCCCTTAAATATGTGAAGACAAATTAAAATGAATTTAATACCAAAGGCGGACAAATCGTAGTCCACATACCCAAAAAGGAAATGATGTAATTAATGGTTTTAGAATATTCACGGACCCACTATGTCATTTCCTTAGACCTCGTGCCGGGTCCCTTGCGGATCATGTGAACCTTCCCAAATTTCATGGACCCGTTACGAAATAAAATCTGGTTTATTATTTGGGCCGCATCCAGTGGGCATGAATTGTTTTATGTGATCGCGGTCTATTAATTTTATGTGATAATTGAGGCCGATTAAATAAATTTTTTTTCGCTTCGTATAATTATGTATATGGAATTAATCACAGTGATTTTAATTCATATAGATGTAAGGTAAAGGGGACTCTTCTCAACTTAATGATCATATGGTTTTTCTTATATGGAGAACTATAATTGTGTGGGCGAATTTAATACTAGCAATTGCCCCAAAGTTGCAAAGAAAGCAAGAGGCACTGTATATTTTTGTTTTGTGATTATATTTAGAATGTATTGATATATAATATATTAAATATATATAAATATTATCTTATATAATATATATTGTATGAAGGATAATGAAAATATTAATATATAAATTAATATAAAAAAATTATTTATAATATTATTTTATATTTTAAGTATAGATATAGTAATGATATTAGAATTAGGTTATGGATAGGAATGATATTAAATTTAGGTTTTTGCAGTAGTTATAGAATAGGATTTAGGGATTTAAGGAATGTTTCATCAAAATATAATAATATATAAGACACCTTTGCATTGAGTGAGAGGGATCCTATAGAAAGGAAGGATTAATACCAAACAAGCAAATATAACAGGGACTTTTCCATGGTTATAATCACGAATTTTCACTAGCAAAGTAAAAATAACGACCTGGATAGAGTGATATCTTAATAATTAATAACATATTTCCAAACATAGAAGTCGTTATTCTTCATTGTTATTATTCTTTGTTTTATGTATTGTAGTGTAGTAAATCTAATTGCAATGCAATGTATTTATATTTTTTGGTTGAATGTTTTATCACATATATTTAAAAAACCGTATTCATTTATTACATCTTTTCAAAGTAACATGTTGGCTGAATATATATTTTATATAATTTTTTTAGATATGTTAGCTCAAATAAATCCCAAGAACATTTGCTTATACATGCCTTGCACCTCTTCCCATAGCTCATCTTGAATGCACAAAGCAACAGGGGAATTGAAAGTGGCCTGGTGAATGTGCCCTGATTAGTATTATTTAATAAATTTCTAGAAAGAAACATGACCACAATACATATACATTATATATGTGTCTTATCCAAACATGGAGATAAATGCATATTTGTAGTCTATTGAAAGCACAGAGGGGCTTTTTGAGTCCATTGAAATCCTTGACTGAAACAGAATGTGGTTCGGCTTGAGTTGAAACGGTTGAGATAAAAAGAATGGTGGTTTGTTGTTCTTTGGCTGAGTTAAAGAAAACAAAAGAACATAAATTGATATGGCGATAACATTAATGTTGTTGGATGAAAAGGCTACTTCAGGAGGTTTTAACCCTGTGGATATGGAAGGCCACCTGCGGTGTATTCTTTTCTCAGGCATCATCATCATCATCATCATCATCATCATCATCATCATCATCATCATCATCATCATCATCATCATCATCATCAATCTAAACAGTTGTTTGCATGTTCATCCAACAGAAATATGTTTGGTTTGCAGTAGGTTTCTTGTTCGAATCATAGGAGAAACATTTTAAGTGTTGAACTTGTAGCTCAATTAGCGACTTCTTATGCTTCGTTACTTTAGAAATACTGATTTTGCAACATGGAGGATCATCCACCTATTTATCCCTATGGCGGTTGTCCCTCGCAAAGTTTCCATACCGCTTTGCACCACCACCTCCCCCAAACCACCATCATTCAAAACTAGGCTGTTAATAATGGAATATGCCATTTTGTCTCTTTGTGAGACAAATCTTGGGGCCTTGCCCCACCATATAAGCCTCCAACTTAAATATATAACGTGAACAAAGTAATATATGTTGGAGACCATGTAGTTAGGTTTTTAATTTGTAATGTGATATGTAAACATTACTTTCTGGTTATGTTAGAGACCATGTAGTTAGGTTTTTAATTTGTAATGTGACATGTAAAAATTACTTTCTAGTTACGAGTTGCACTTTCCTCAAATGCATCATAAATGTTATAGAGGAACTTTTATGGCTTGAAACCCCATGGAACTTTGTGTGTCTGTGACTTTCTATTTTCATTTTAAGGTTAAGGCATGTAGGAGTGTGACATGTGTCACAATCCCAGAGTATTAACTTTGAATTTTTATTAAATTTTTTTTTGGAAAGATTTATTTTGATCCACAATGTGTTATTTAATAGATCACATTTAATTATGTTATGTCCAAGATACTTAGATTGTGGTGGAAGTGTTAATAATTTTGTTTAAAGCATATGGTGTTCTTTTATTATGTTATATCCAAGATACTTAGGTTGTGGTGAAAGAGTTAATAATTTTGTTTAAAGTGTATGGTGATGTTCTTTGATGACCTTGTTTTCCTTGGGGATCATGTGGACACAATCCACTTATTAAGTAGGTAGAATATAAAAAGTGACCTTATATATTTATACAAATTAAGTTATATATAAATATTTAATACAATTTGAGTAATACATGTATAAGTGGGAGAAATAAATGAACACAAATATTATATAATATGATTTGCTACCATTCCAATTTAATGTATAGTGAAGCATGACTAGATAAATTTTTGGTTGTGTGGCACTTTCAAATACATTTCATTACAACCAATGAGAATATACATATTAAATTAGGGATGCTAATTAAATGTATACATTGATCTATAATGTATTATATGTTTAGACTTTATTTAATATTTGATTGCCATGATCCACTCTATGAACATGCTACTTGGTAGGATCCTACTAGACAAAATTTCATTATAGGGCCACAACATATAAGACTGAATTATGTTCAAACTCAAGTAGATATAAATACGAATTAATAAACCAACACATATCCTGAGTTCATGGGAGGAAATAAATCCAAAAAGTGAACCTTGCCACTCTGTGACCTTGAGACCATGTGGTGAATACAGATCGATAACCTTGGTCTACTAGATGTAATTAGGGCCCCACATTTTAATAAATATGGTGTGCTTTGATGCCTTTGTCTTGAACACAATTCTAATGCATGGTAAAAATTACATGGAGAATATTTACATCCATGGATGTATGGTATTATGTAACATAATTTAATTTAGGTTATGTCCATGAAGGAATCGTTAGTGATACATAAACATGTGTTAGGATCACTTTAATCTATAATGTGATTGCATCTCGACAATGAGGTGGCATGAGACCTTAGGTAATTATGGTGGCCATTAAGTGCAATTGAAAGGATATATATATATATATATATATATATATATATATATATATATATATATATATATATATATATATATATATATATATATATATATATATCCTTTCGGTCACAATAGAGAACATTAGTTAAGGGTGGAGATCAAATAATATATTATAATAATATAGGTTTTGACATTGAGTTAATCTATCCCTTATGGATAAAACTACTCCTTAGGTTTGTGGTATAAATATAGTAGTCCTGATTCTTCTTGTACAGTAGGCAAGAGCCAGTATGTAGGAATCTCTAGAAGTGGTCTTGGGCACATTATATGAAAACACTTAAAATGTCATGACTATGTATTGTGTGGATTTGTTTGGGATTAAAGGACCTTAACCCATAGGTCCTAGGATCATAACCTCATGTGTGCTTGAGAGGAACTGAGGTTAACTCAGTAACTCATCCATATTAATCTAATAGTTTTAATCATGGTTGAAGGTGCAATATTATTTTTGTGTATTGGCATGAATTTTATATAGATGTGATTATTGAGCTATGGGTTCATAATATTTACAAAGGCATAATTAAGTTAATTAAAAGTTTCTTTTTGTAATTTTTTATAGAGTATCATAGGAGGGTGGTAGACATTTGTATCAGAGTGGGGTAAACTGTTATTGACCTCTGGGAGATATTATACATGAGAAGGTATGCATTAGAAACATAATCATGAATGATTTTATGAAGTGACCTATGAGAATCTCAAGAAGATTCTTTTTAAATTGCAATGATAACACATAAATCATTTTTGAGGTAACCTAGATGTGATTTGCTATGAAATTAGAATAATTAACATAATTAATAGTTCCAATTTTTTTGGATGGCACTTTTTGGAGATATTAGTTGGACATAAGATTTAAGCCCAATTAGGTTAAAAGTTGGCATGACTAAATCCAAATGTCATGAGATTGAAATGAAATTATTTTCATGAGAATCCAAATTGTAAATCAAAAGATATAGCTAATTGAAATTGACACAATAACTAAGTTTCCTAGTTATACTTAGCGATTTTTACCACTTCCCAATTTGTAAATTACCTAAAAGTGATATTTTGGAAGATGATTCAGATTGAGAATTTGAGTGATATGAGGTTAAATATCATACAACATAAAATAAATAGTGGGGATAACTTGATTTTGTGAAATTCATTTCTCAATCACCTCCTTAACAATGAGATAAATCCATTTGAAAATTTATTATCAAGTGGAATTGATTGCTATGTATTGGTGTCATAGGAAATTCATAGTGTATGAATTTGATTTTTTTAAAAGTATAATGCTTCTATGAGAGTAAAAATTTGTATTAACTAAATCCATACATATTGGATTATGGGAAAACCTATATGATAGAATTGTATGAGACCACTTTTGCATCTATTTGTAGGTGTATGTGACTTAGTTTAGAAAGATAAAATGATTTAGTGCCATATTGGTAGATTTAAAATGCATGACTTGTCCTCATATTTTGATGGGAAAATAAATTTTTTCACTAAAACTCCATTGGATAATGGAAAATGTGGAAATCTATAATGGATAAATGGGAATATTTTCCTTGTTGATAAAATATAAGAGTGTATTTTTTTGGTGAGGCACTATTAATGTGATGAATGTGGGATATTTTATACTTAACCATGTGCTAGTAATGGCACCTTTGGTGATGAAAATATACACAACCCAATGTATGGTATCTTGGGGGAATTGGTTTGTTTGGATTGGTAAAAATATTTATGGGAAAAAGATGAATGTGCAACTTAAATTAATTACCCTGCTAATGCTTGGTTCTATGAAATTAAAATTAAGTGATGTTCTTGTGAAATATTTTCCTTGCTAGAATATGTTATTACATAACTTGTTAGAGAGTTTTCAATGATGTCATGGTGATATCATATAAGTGTCCAAGTGAGTGGATGAAGTGACCTATTATTCAAAGTAATAATGACAAAGTGTGCAATGTGCTTGTCCTAAGTGTGCTTGAAGTTGGTTTGGTTCATATGCTATTTTGACATGGTTAGAGATGTTCAGGGATGAGTGTGGTGATTTGATAATGAGAAAGGGGTCCTATAAGAGGTTTTATATGCTTTGAGAGATTGTGTCTATGAGTGGAATTGACCCGGTTCATCATTATTCTCATCTAGACATTTTGGGTCCAATGTCAAAAAATCTAAGTAGTTTGATGACATCATAATTTCCACGTGTGGATGATATAGGGGGAGTTGATCATATGGTTGTGATCAAATTAGTCCCTAGTTTCTATTTTCAAAGTCTAAAGTCTTTCAACTAAGTGAGATAAAAGATATATAAGTACAATGTTGGGCTCTCAGGCATTTTGACAGTATTTTCCCATACTTAGCCAATTTGCAATGTGGTAAGAAGAGCTGAGTAAGCATATTGATAAAGTTATATCTCTCACGTGTGGATATTTAAGGAGAAGGTGATCATATGGATTTGTTCAATTTTGTACCTAGTTGATTTTTTCTAACTTTCAAATCAAGCACTAAAGCACAACAAAAAATATACATGTTTAAAATTGGCTTTCTAAACAAGTTTTTGACATAATTGGCTTTGTGGCAGAAACATCTAAGTGAGCATTTTAGTGTCCTTTTATCTCACATGTGTGAGAGTTATAGGAGTAATTTGTCACATGGTTAGATTATCTTATGTGAGAATATCATATGGTCCAAATTTTAGATCATGCATCTAAGTGTAACAAAAGATATGAAGGTGCAAAGTTAACCTTACAGATAGATTGAAAATGTTCCCATACTTAGTCAAATTTTCACAAGGTAAAGTTTAAGCAACATCAATAGAACACATTTAATCCAAGATGTTAGGATGTTGTGAGATGGTGCCAAGTGTTTGCTTAATGTTGAGAATAGATAAAGATTGAACTTCTTCCAAGGATCAAAAGTTTGTGGGAGTTCATGTATCTAGATCTACGATGCACAGTATGTCAAATGGGTCAAAGTGTTCAATGATTAAACTAAGTAAAGATATAGTTCCTTACAAAAGGATCAATAGAGTGTGTTCATTCTAAGATGTTTGGAAGTAATGAGATGAGGATAGGTGTTTGATGTTTGAATTTTAAGTAGAGATAAAGACTGAACTATGTATTAGAGATCAACGAAGTGCATTAAGTCAAATAGTCAAGATGAAGATCCAAGGATGAGTGATGAAAGGTAAAGGTTGAGTTATTTACAATTATATCGATGGTGCATGATTTATTTAAGCTATGAGTACATGATATGTGAGAAAAGTGACCGAGGTTTAACTGTGACCATTTACATTTGAATATTTAAATTTAACAAAGAAAATCCTACTGCTCTATATTTTGGCCATATCTTTTAATCTATATAGAATTTGCTCATTTTGTTGTGATAAAATTTGTAGAGGACTCCAAGGTGAATCTATAAATATATATTTTAATATATGAAAGTGTGAATAATTAAAGTTATGAAGGTTCAAATTTGACTATGTATTTGTGTTTGTTCTGCAAGTGACCTGAGAAGATTGTTTGAGCTTGTTTTGATGTTGTTTCAATATCTCATGATAGATTAGCTATTTGGAAGTGTTTTAGACTGTATGAGGATCATATCTATGCATTATTAATGTTTGAAAAATCATATAAAATATGAAAAAAGGTTTATAAGTTGACTATATGCTCAATCATGGTGACTGTGTGCACATAATGTTCTTTAAGCAAATTATGCTTAAGCAAAAGGGTATTGTGATGGTTGTTAGCACTTAAGAAGGAGATATAGATCATTTGAAATGGGTCCATACATTTGTAAAGTGGTCATATGTTTCTTATTTTTCTTGAAGAAGTGTCAAAGAGCTGAATGGGTCTCTATAAGACCTAAAAAGTGACTTACGCCTATTTGAAAGAAAGTTTTGCTTAAGTGTGACCCATGTTAGATGCCTTAAGGATGAAGGCATGTTTTTGTGCCTGAAATAAAATATTTTGATATTTTTAATTCATAAATTTTGTATATATGGTGAAATAAAATGTGTTTGTTTCTAGACTTTGAGAGAAGACTTATGCAAGGTGTGCATGTGAAAGTTGTGGAGTGAAGGAGAAGTAGATGTGACCAGTGGATGGGTTGAGAAGTATAACAGATTGTTGACTATGTGTATGAACTATAGGTCATATTTATGATGTCATAATAGATATCTTATATTTTGAGGATATGTGAAGTGGTATGAATGTGCATATAAGGACAATTTGATTAAATAAAGAGAAAGATTTTGGCATGCATGTGTGAGAGGCCTTCATGAGATAGAGAGGGAATTTGTGTAGGTGTTAGATAATCATAGATCCATCATCAGCTATTAAAGACATTAGTTTTAAGGTGGAGGTTTCCACTTCAAATGAGGGTCTAAATGAGTTGATCTTCCTTAGGGGAAATTACTCATTATGAAATAGGTGTTTCACTAAAAGCCTTTGGTCAGGAGAATATGATCAAGGTTTTCTGGTATAAATGAGTTTACCAGTCTTTTGTTTGTAATTTCTTATAGGATAAGTAGTCCATTGTGTTTTAAGCTTGAGAATGGGTTTTATTACCCATCAGGGTTTCCCATAGGAACTATGTGTTATGTATTTGATCTTGTGTATGCATTGAATAAATAAGCTCTCTTGTTAATGTTTCTTGATCAAGTTGATAGATGCTAATTTTCTAATAGTTTGAAAGGATTATAATTGAGATTGAAATATCTAAGCTCATTGATTCACCCCCTCTCATTGATTATACCTCTAACAATTGGTATCAGAGTAGGTCCTTTGGTAATGGCTTGACAACTTGAAGGTGATCCAAGGTACAATATAGGTAGTCATCAAGGAGGTTTCTCTGCTAAGCAAGCATCATTGTTCAATTGATATAATTATGAATTTTGGAGTGCAAGGATGAAGACATACATTATGTCCCTAGGGTTTGGTGTATGGCAATCTATTATGGATGGTTATGTTGTTCCTACTACTCCTCCATCTAGTGTTGTATACAAGAAGTTGTTTGAGAATAATTTTAAGGAAATGAATGCCATCACCTGTGGTCTTACAGAGACTGAGTTCACCAAGGTAATCCATTATAAATCTATAAAAGAGATATGAGACAAAATGTAGATCATTTATGAAGGAGATTCAAAGGTTAATCTTGCTAAGTTTTAGACTCATAGAAGGCAATTTGAAAGTCTCAAGATGAACACATTAGATTTTGTGGCATCCTTTCTATAGAGAGTTGATGAGATTGTGGACATCATCAGAAGTTTTGGAGAGAACCTTGAAGAGGCTGCTATTGTTTAAAATTTATTAAGGTCTCTATCCCCCAAATTTGATTTGAAAGTATTTACTATATAATAAAGTCATGACCTTACTCAGTTGAAGATGGATCAATTGCATGGCACCCTTACTGCCTATGAGATGAGGAAGAATGATGATATACCAACAAAGAAGGAAACAACTTTCAAGATAGAGATAAATACAAAGAAGTTCTAAGGTAAGAAACCTAAAGAGGATGACATTCTTGATATAGATGAGGATGAACTAATTGATTTGATTTCAAGGAATTTGAGAATAAGTTTAGATAAGTATAAATGTAAACTACCTCTCAAATGCTTCAATTGTGGTGAGATATGACATTTTTCTAACAAATTCTCTCATAAGTATAAGACAAATGATGATGAAGATCATAATCAAGGTAATGATGATGGAAAAAGATAATTTAGGTCCGATAAAATCAAAAAGGGATTTAGAAGGTTTGACAACAAGAAGTACTTAAAGGACAAGAAGAGTCTCTACACAAAAGAAGATTGCAACTCATCAAATGAAAGTGAAGTCAGTGACTCAGAGTATGATCATGAAGATGATGGCCCTATTGAAGATGAAGCCTTGTTCGTGGCTGAATAAGGTAGTTTCTCACATCAAAAGGAGTCTACTTGTAGTGATTCAAATGATGATTAAGATGAGGTGGACTATGAAACTATTTTGACAAATGCTCTTGAATAATAAAAGATTAAGAAAAATATCAATAAGAATATGAAATCTAAACTCAAATACTATGAGGATAAATTTAGCATTTTTGAGGCAAGCTTGGTTGAATACTTTAGAGAGAATGAAGATTTTGTCATGTTTCTTCATTCTAAGTTAGAATCTATGTCTGCAAACCTAAAAGCTAAATAAGATGAATGTTCAAGGTATGTAATTGAAAATGAGTAATTGACATTTGAGTTAGAGAAGACATATAGTAAGGTGAAGTCATTTTTGAGATTTTAAAAGATCTCAAGTCATCTACATAATATTCTAAATGATCAAAAGCATACAAGTGATAGAACTGGTCTTGGATACAAAGATGAACCAAAAAATGCAATTCAAGACAAGATGAAGACTAATGTGAACAAGGACAATCATACTTTGAATACAAATAATTAGATAAGGAATGAAGGTGTTGGTAGAATGAAGACAAACCATATTAGATATCCAAATTCCATGAGGTATGCAAATTTCAATGGTTATTGCTATACTTATAATCAATTTGGGCATAGAGCTAAAGAATGTAGAGGACTTGTTAGAAATGAGTTTGCATGGAACTATGATGGGGGTCATCAATTAAAGGTGTGAGAAAGGTTGATTGATTCAACTATCATGATTTAGGACACTATGAAAAACATTGTTTGAAAAATGTAAGACAAGCTAAGTTTCCATCAAGGAATATGATTTGATACAATTGTGAATAGAGAGGTCACATTGCTAGATTCTTCAAGCAAAGGCCATTAAGTCAAAATAGGTTTAATCAAGCTCCTGAAGTGTAAGGAAGAAGTAAAGTCAACTCATGGAAGCTAAAAATTGTAATTATGAGTCATGATAATACTACAAGTCCAAGTATTCTATTTTTTATGCTTGAGAATACTACAAAAGTTAAAGAGTGCCAAGGCCTCTCATTGTCTACTCATGTTGTGGATAAAGAGACCAAGCTCAAAGAGAAGACCGAGGTGTTGGTTGAAGCTAGTTATGAGGTATGTATGGATCCAAGTGAACATCATATTTTTGATGATAAAGCTTCATTCAAAGAACATTAATTATCAGTATTTATTGATGAGGTTCCAAGCTATAAGGAAGATTCTATAGATGAAAAGGTATGTCATGAAGTTGTCTCTATGTATTGTCAATCCAATCATAAAAAAGAAGGAGAATGTTGTAGTGGATGATCATGTTAATTATTTTAATCCTAAAAATAATAATAACTATAAGCATTAGATGACCAAGGAGGAGAAGGAATATGAGGAGTTGTGGGCAACTCTTGGTTTCATATTATTCTAGAACATTTTGAAATAGGGTATATCTGTCTATGCTTCTTAGGAGACATATTTATTATGGAGAAGAAAGTTTGTGTCCTCAAGATCTTAATGATAGTTTTTACATAATTTTTTTTTGATCTTAGAAGTTCATTATTTAAGGGGGAGTAACAAGTTCATGTGTTTTCTCTAGAGGTTTGTGAAGGAGCTTTAGTACAGGGTTAGAATGGGTGGTTCTAGGTGGCTTAATGAGATTGATGGAATGTAAAGAAGAGTTTTGTGTTAATAAATGTCTACTAAATTAATTGTAATTTTATCTAGGTGTTTTTTTGGTTTGATGGCATGAATTTATATTAGGGCTCCTTGAGGTGGTTTAAGAAAGAAAGCTAGTAAGCCTGTATGGTGGTTCTTCATGGTGTATGAAGATTTGAATATTATCAAGTGATGAAATGGATGATAAATATTAAGGGGAGTCCTTATTATATGTTTCTTAGTGAGTTACATCATATTTTAGTACTTTTGTATTCTTTCTTCATTTATTTTAGTTCATGGTTGATAAGCATAAGGTGGTATGCACAGAGTTAGGGGGAACTAACTCAGGTAGCTTGTATGGCTTGAGGAGCTTTGTATGATGTAAGGGGAAGAATATATGAGATTATTAGGTCATATATATATGGTGATATATTATACATATTATATTTCAATAAGGGGGTATGATGACTTAATCAAACCTAGTCATAATTGTGTGTTTTTTCTTCTTTGGTTGTAGTGCTTGATTGAAGAGAGTATTAGCATGGAGCAAGATGAAGTTGGTAAGAAAAGAAGAGCTAGGATAAAGGTAATGGGTAATTTTTATAATATTTATAAGGTGGTCTTATCATATTGGTATTATTTTTAGGTCCTCAAGATTAGTTGGTGCCCACTTTGTCATTATGTCAAAAGGGGGAGAAAGTTACTATTTTGAGAGTACTTGAAGAGAGAGAAGAAAAGTGAGACATATATTGATGGGTGTTTACATCAATGACAAAGGTGGATATTTTTGGAGAGTTGTTAATGATGTCATATAAGTGTCCAAGTGAGTGGATGAAGTGCCCTATTAGTCAAAGTGAGAATGACAAAGTGTGCAATGTGCTTGTCCTAAGCGTGCTTGAAGTTGGCTTGGTTGATCTTCTATTTTGACATGGTTAGAGATGTTAAGGGATTAGTATGGTGATTTGAGCATGTGAAATGAGTTATATAATAGTTTTTATATGATTTTAGATCTTATGTGCATGAGTGGAATTCACTTGGTTCATCATTGTTCTCATCTAGACATTTTGGGTCCAATGGCAAAAAATCTAAGTAGACAGTTTGATGATATCATAATTTCCATGTGTGGATGAGTCAAGGGGATTTGGTCATATGGTTGTGATAAAATTAGTTCCTAATTTTTATGTGTAAATCATCAAGTCTAGTGATGAATCATGACAAAAGATATGCAAGTGCAAAGTTGGGCTCTCAGGCATTTTGATAGTATTTTCCCATACTTAGCCAAATTTGCAATGTGGAAAGAAGAGCCGAGTAAGTATATTGATGAAGTTATATCTCACACATGGAAATTTAAAGAGAATTTGATCATATTGGTTTGTTTAATTCTTTACCTGGCTGATTTGTGCTAACTTTTAGGTCAAGCGTTGAAGCGTGACAAAAGATATGCATGTTCAAAGTTGGCCTTCTGAACAAGTTTTTGACATAGTTGGTTTGGTGGTAGACAAATCTGAGTGAGAATTTTAATATCATTATATCTCACATGTGTGAGGGTTATATGATTAGTTTTCACATGGTTATATTTTTAAATGTGAAGAGATCATATGTTCTAAATTTTAGATCATGCATCTAAGCACAATAAAATATATGAAGGTGCAAAGTTCACCTTACAGACAGATTGAAAAGGTTCCCATACTTAGTCAAATTTGCACAAGGTAAAGTTAGAGAAACATCAATGGAGAAATTTTAATATAATATGTTAGGATGATTTGAGATGTTTCCAATTTTTCAATACTTAAAATTTATCATAGATAAAGATCGAGCTTCTTCCAAGGATCAACGGTTCGTGGGAGTTCTTACATCTAGATCTATGATGTACAGTAAGTCAAATGGGTCAAAGTGTTTGATGCTTAAACTGAGTAAATATTAAGTTAATTAAAAAAGGATTAATGGAGTGTTTTCATTCCAATATTTTTATAATCATCAAGATCAAGATAAGTGTTTGATGTTTAAATGTCAAGTAGAGATAAAAACTGAGCTACGCATAGGAGATCGACGGAGTGCATTAAGTCAAATAGTCAAGATGAAGATCCAATAATGACCACTAAAAGGTAAAGTTTGAGTTCTCTAAAATTATATAAAAGGTACATGATTGATATAATCTATGAGGACATGAGATGAGATAAAAGTGAATGAGATTAAATGTGACTGTTTGCATTTGAATATTTGAATTTAACAAAGAAAAAACAAGTGCTCTATATTTTGGCCATATCTTTCAATCTATGTAGAATTTGCTCATGGTGTAAAAATATAACTTATATATCACTATATGTTGCATCTATAAGTATATATTTTAATATTTTAAAGTTTATAAAATCAAAGTTATGAATGTTCAAAGTTTATTATGTGTTTGTGTTTGTTCTGCTAGTGACTCGATAAGATTGTTCAAGATTGTTTTGATGTTATTTTGATATCTCATGATGACTTAGCTATTTGGGAGTGTTTTATAATATATGAGGATAATATTTGTGAATTATTAATGTTTTAACAATCATATTAATTTTGAACAAAGGATTATAAGTTGACTATGTGTTCGTTCATGGCGAGTGTGTGCACAAAATGTTGTTTGAGAAAATTGTGGTTAAGTAGAAGGGTAATGTGATGGTTTTTGGAACTTAAGGAGGACCTATAGATCATGTGGAATTGGTCCACACTTTGGAATGTGTTCCTATGTTTCTTATTTTTCTCAAAGAATTTTTAAAGAGCTGAATGGGTCTCCATAGGACCTAAAAAGTGACTTAAGCCTATTTGAAAGAAAGTTGTGCTTAAGTGTGACCCATGTTAGATGCAATAAGGATGAAGGCATGTTTTTGTGGCTGATAAGAGATATTATGATATTTTTAATTCATGAATGATATATATATGGTGAAATCAAATGTGTTATTTTCTAGACTTTGAGATAAGACTTGTGCAAGGTGTGCATGTGAGAGTTGTGAAACGAAGGAGAAGTAGAGTAGATTTTTGACTATGTTTATGACCTATAGGTCATATTTATGATGTTAAAATAAATATATTATAGTTTGAGGATATGTGAAAAGTTCTGAGTGTGCATATGATGATAATTTGATTGAGGAATGAGAGATATTATGACATTCCTATGTGAGAGGCCTGCATGAGATAGAGAGGGAGTTTATGAAGGTGTTATTTAATCAAATATCCATCATAAAGTGTTAAATACATCAGTTCTAAGGTGGAAGTGTTAACTTGAAAGGAGGGTCTAAAGGAGTTATCTTCTTTAGGGGTAGTTTCTCCTTGTGAAACAAGTGTTTCACTAAAACCCTTTGGTCAGGAGGATATGATCAAGGTTTTTTGGTCTAAAGGAGTTGACAGGTCTCTTTTTTATAGTTTATTATAAGACAAGTAGTCCATTGTGTTTTAGGCTTGAGAGTGGGTTTTATTCCCCATGAGGGTTTCCCACAGGAACTATGTGTTATGTGTTTGATCTTGTGTATGCATTGAATGAATGAGCTCTCTTGTTAATGTTGCTTGATCAAGTTGGTATATGTTGATTTTCTAATAGTTTGAAAGGATTGGAATTAAGATTAAAATATTTGATCTCACTAATTCACCCCCCCTCTTGGTGATTGTACCTCTAACATAACTAGTCATGTCTTGATTGCTTAGGTGATAGAATAATAATTATAACCACAATATTTGGAAAAATGAATGTGTGAAAAGTCCAAATTGAAGTAATGTAAAGCTTAGCTTGGAATTTTGAACCAGTATTCTATGTGATTCCATTTTGGAAATTGTACTCTTGTGAGGACGTGAGAAATCTACCCTTACCCATGTTATATGTATATCAACATCCATTTGATGCTAGAGTTGAAAATCCCAATTCTTATTGGCTTAGGGATTTTTATGTGCTTATCACAGTGAAAAATTTTCTTTGTGGAAAATTTGAATGCATAAGATGATTTTTTATCCTATTATACTAGTAATTAACTCCACAAATTTAATCTTGTATGACATTCTAGTTAATATCACTGCTTTCTAAATTTTTTGGTTGTATAAAACCTCAATTTAAAATTAGGTAATGAACATTCTTATTTTGATAATAAGAAAAACCTCAGTTATGGTAGAATATTCCCTTGATCATTTGAGTGACCTGTTGAGAACTAAACTAAATTAAAAGCCACAATTTACATGGTTATTCTTGTTTATCACTATTGTAAACAACTTAAAATGTTATATCTAACACTATTTTCAGTTAATTAACACACTATATGTGGTGAGTTCCCATATAATATTGACTCTTTCATGTGGACACCAATTATGGAATAATTTTTTGAGTAAGTGAGTGTATTTTTGTCTAGATTAATTTATATTACTATGGTTTTTGGTATGATTAAAGGATGACGCCCATTTTTATAAAGGTAAGTAAAGTAAAATTTATTTCAACTCAACGTTAAAAAATAGAATAATAATGAACAAGAATGCATTTATTTTATATTGACACAACTTCAACTAGAACCATTAGGCATGAGTAACTCCATGCTTGGATTACAACACCTATTATGGAACAATATTGATATAGTGTGTGTAGTCACTCAAATTTGGTCATGAATACTTGATAATGTGAGATTTGGCAGACTTTTACTTTAATTGACTTGGGTACTTTATCTTGACCTATTTTTCCACCTCACTCTATCCTAAGTACCTATATGAACCTATCCATTTCTAAATTACTATATTACACCTACATAAA
This sequence comes from Torreya grandis, assembly GCA_037957365.1. Classification (NCBI taxonomy): domain Eukaryota; kingdom Viridiplantae; phylum Streptophyta; class Pinopsida; order Cupressales; family Taxaceae; genus Torreya; species Torreya grandis. The sequence goes on from JARHVA010002062.1 coordinate 1,528,800, forward strand.
TGTTCTTAATCACTAAAAAACTATATAATAATCCGTACAGACATCATATTTTAATGAAATTTGGATTAATAAATGAATTAATCCTAATTAAGATAAACTAAATAGAATAAATCAAATTATTATAAATTAAATTTGGACAAGAATAATGAAAATAAATGATCAAATTCATCAAGATTTAAATGATTGAAATTTGACTATGTAAATGAATGACAAACTTAGTCGCTTCTATCTGATTACTAACTATGTTGACTAATAGATGAATGAAACGTGAAATTAAGAGCTATATTTTGTAAATTCCCATAATTTGGATTTGAGTTTGTAGGACGACAAGAACAACAAATAAGGACATGATCAACTCCCAATACTATCCATGTTGGGTGATTCTATCCTTTTGCAGGAAACTAAAAATTAGGGAACAATCACTTGTGACATATGGAAGTACGTTTGTACACACGTATTTAAACTTTGGAGGTGAGTAAAAGAGTTTTAAATAACTTTTCAAAGGTTGAAACTATAATAGTTCTTACAAGGATTGAAATATATTTAAATAATAAAAGGTGGAGCATAATTGAGATGAGTTGACCCCAATCACCCCCATGATAACTTAATGCTACCTATGTCTCCCAAATACTCTAATGAGGGAATAAAATCCACATAGTCATAGTAACCTAAATTTGGTCACAAAGACTTGATCATGTCTATTTTATCCCTTTTTACCATTAATTTACATGTGTAGTGAATTTACACCTATTTTTCTTTTTTGACCTATCTTAAGCATAAAAGGAGACCTAATTTCATTACAAATCCATATATTGTCAACTACATAATTGATATTAATATTGAAAACACCTTTATGCATATGTGTTCCCTAACTCAAACCCAAAACTCAACACCTATCATGAGGGACAAGAATGCCCAACATGACAAAAATGTCCAATGTTATTGTCCATGTCTATTTATCCTATCCTTCCCTCACAAGAATCAAAATTTAAAAAATGAAAGTATCCTTAGAGTTTACCTTTATATTCTTAAACTATCCAATGGATATTTTTCCCTCTTAAACCATTATAAAATAACATTCAATTCATTCATTTCAAACATATTATCAAGCTTAACAATTCTAATACAAGAACTTATTTACACAAGTACACATTTAACATACTTTTTTTATTTTTCTCAAATCAATTTCCAAGAACTTCAATCAATCATGAGCCAATTCTAAATTCAAATTTATACAACCCTATCCAGACATGATCAAGTATTCAAGACAAATCTAAATGCATCCATATAGTCAAAGGAACATAATTACACAAATCACTTACGTGGGAGAACTACATGGAGGTTTGATCTTTCTTCAGATTATTGGTATGTAAGAAGTAATCAACATAGTGGGGTGTTGAATTTTAGTAAAAATCAAACTGCTAACCCCTTTTTACTCCTTCACATTTGTTTATCTCCTTATAACACAAAGCTAGGGATTATAACTTCAAGAAGACATAAATTTCTCCACGTAGTTTTTGAAGATCAAATCATCATAAAGGCCTAACTTCCACCATTTCACTCAATTTTTTTAAAATTTATAAATTTCTAAAAAATGATAGAATTTAACAATAGGGACAATAATGACAATTGCCCCTATCCTAGATTTATGTATTCCTATTTGTCAAAGTACTCATGCATAAATTTTAGAAGATTTTAAGGTTTATCATTGTGTATGGTCCTATGTTTTATTTTATTTTGTAGTCACTTGACCATTAAAAAATCTATTTTAATCTCTCATTTTCATAATTTAGCCTTATTTATTTCCATTTCGCTTTGTCTATTTCAATAATTTATCTTTAATTTATTATTTAAAAATATTTATACAACACCCTATTTTATTTTATTATATTTATCTATTTTAGAAATAATTTCAACATCAATTCAATTTCAAAGAAAACATTTGGTGGACCTATTTATTATTTGAACATTGTTTAACCCTATATTCATTAGGGTTCCAGCCTTCTAGGTTTTATTTTTTCTTGCATCAAGATATGAAAATATGTCTTTTATCTTCTATACATCTTCTTGTTTAATTTTATACATTTGTTATGGATTATAAATAAATTAATTTAAGCCCCATCGATTGAACTATTGTGGCCATAGAAAGTGATAAAACCAATAAATATAAGGCTTCTCAAGAAAGTGGTTCTAATAATACAAATTCCAAAGACTTTAGTCAATACCTTGGTATCCATCTAGATGAAATTTAATCCTTATTATTTGTATCATGATAAGAATAAAATACACATGAAAATTATAATCCATCTCAAGAACCAAATGATTATATTGAACAACCCTTTGTAAACCCTACCACAGGTGTGGCCATTACCATGGTTGATATTGTTATTCCATCCACACATTTAGGTTTAGGGGAAGCACATGGCTTTTAGTGTATTTATATGCACTATGCCTAACCAAGTAAGCCATTCTAATCTTTTGATAACTATGTATACTACATAACATACATTATCTATTACACAATCATTCAAACATTGGTTATATTCATGTGAACTAAGGGGTTGTAATTAGAGCAAGGCATCACAAAATCTACCAATCATGAGATTCCCATGATTTACTTCACAATCATTTAGCACATGATACTGCATATTATACTTTACCCACTAGATTTTTAGTTCCTAAGCTTCCTTTATTTGAGGGTAAATGAGATCCTGAACAATATCTAAGATCTTTTCATGTAGCATTTTTAGATTAAATGCATTTAATGATAAATTTATAAATAAACTCTTTCCATTTATTTGAATTAGTTTTATGATTTACTTTCTAAAAGAATTCATTCCTTTATAGTATTTATTTCTCAAACTCTTTTCTATTAACATTGATGATAAACATTTGGATTCATAAATTACTAAGATAAAACACAGAACTAATGAACCTATTAGTATGTACTTAGTTACCAGAGTATGTTGGATAAAATGAATAATGTAATGGAAAATAATGAATTAAAAACATATTAAAAAAAAATTACTGGCACCGTTACATAAGTCAATAATATTTAATAAGTTTAAATCACGTGAAGAACTTTTCCATACTATAATAGATAGAGAAATAAAACTTCTTACTTTGAACTATTAGGATTTATTAGTCCTTACATTATATTTGGATTATATTACTTAACATAATATAATTTTCTAATATTGTAAATAATTTTATTAGATAATAATCATACATTTATGTGAGATTGGGTAGTTCAACAAACTCATGAATATAGGACACTGAGAGATAATTATGGGGAGAGTTATTGAAGTAACCTCCTTTGATATTAGGAAGTAATTTTCCTATATGTGTTTGTACTATGTATTAAAGTTTTCATGAACATAAAATCATTATTCTTCTTTAGAAAATCTCTCAGTGTATTTAGATTAGCCATCATCCTATGAGTTAAATTTCTATTTACAGTTCCTCTAATTCATATCAGTGATATAAGAGATTCATTAGTCTTGTGCCTATAATGGATTTTTGAAACAATCTTGGGGTAGCCTTAGTAAGATTTTGTTGCTCCAATTATGGAAAATTTTCAGAAAAAATTGATGTAGATTAGATCATCTAAGTGGTAGATATATAATTTTATGTATTTATTTTATTAATGCCATCACTGCCAGGGTTCATGCACTAAAAAATTTTTGTTAGCAGTCCTCCTTCCATGAGTCTTTCAAAATAGTATGTGTTCAAAGATTTGTGACTAATCAACCCATAATGTATTCATTTTCAATGTCCAAGTACCACCCAATATGTTTATCATTCACAAGGTGGAGAAGTCTTTATAGTTTTCCAAACAACCCATCAGATCTTCCATTTTCCCATTAAAATATCCACATGCATGATTTTATGGTATGTTCTTGCTCACCTTCATGTAAAAATATCATTCTATACCCACGTGGTATTATTTCAATCTCTTAGCTGATTGACAACACATTGGTGTGGCAATTGACATATAGATAACAAGTTTGCCCAATGTGTCACCTGACCTCATGCTCTTTCAAATGTGAATCTCTTTGCTATATCAAACCTGAGATTTCAATCTGCACTCCCATGTACATCTTTATATAATTTCTGCCTACTTTCTTTTTGACTCAGCTCATTCAAATCTAGATCTGATGACTACTATTACCCTACAAATTTTTAATACTAAGATATCTTGGACTCGACATCCTCATCAAAATCCTAAAAAAAGGGAGTTTGTTTTATATTTGGTATTAGCTTGTCTAATTTAGGTATTAACTCTTTTACTTAATCAATTTTTTTAATGGTTGTATTTTTTTTATTATTGTCAATAAGTCAAATATTGTGTCTTAGTTTAAATGTAACAGGTTTTTATAAAAATATTTCCAACTTAAAAGTTATTAAGGTTGATGTTTATTGAGTTGTGCTAGTTTTATTAGAGTTATTACATTTAAGTGTTTTTAGTTGTTTTATCTATGACATTAGGTTTAGTTAGATTTTATATCATTTGGTCAAATTGTCAAATTTAATTTTTAATTAGATTTTTATCATTAGATTTTATTGTGTCAAATAAATTTTTATTGTCAAAAGAGTATTATCGAAATAAAAAATGACTCAAGAGTCAATTTGTGTGTTAAGTTATTTTTTCAAATGTCTTATGTCATATAGAATCAAATTTGTAAACAAAAAAAATTACCTCACAAATACATTATCATTTGTACATGATGTCTAAATTATGGGGGGTTTCAATTTATATGGAACCAACCAATAGAGAACTTGCTAGAACCATCTGAACACATGATGCCCTAATTTATTGAGTAAGTAGCTTTTCATGGTAAAGGTTAGACGCATTGGAGGATGGAGGCCATTCAATACTCTCGTTAACCACTAGAGATGGGTCCACTTTTGCTTTAGTGGCACGTGTGTTTTTAGCTATGTGGATTTCTATTTTTCATCTCTTTCAATGTGGTCTGAAATAAGAATAAATGAGTATTTCTATTCATTTGTGTGTATTTACATGTCACCCATTTTGTAAGAAACATGGTAAAATTTTGAACAAAATATTTATTGTAGAAATCATGATGTGAAGGTTTTTAGTAAACCATAAAAACCAATTGGGAAGGTTTTTGGTAAACCAAGAAAACTAATTGTGAAAGGTTATTGGTAAACCTATAAAAACTAATTGGGTAAGGTTGTTTGTATATCTAGGTAAAACCATTAGTAGAAAGTGTGGAGGATGAGCACAAGCATAAGTCCTTGTTCATGTCTAGATGGTGGTTGTATCCATCCATGAAAGCCACTTGTAATAATATAGTTGATCATGAGCATACAGAGGTGACACATTACAATCAAAGAATGGAATATGTTTTATCATGTAATAACTAATAGGGTAATGTTAGGATTTATTATTCATTATGTTATATTTGGATTGTATTATTTAACATAATATAATTTACTAATATTGTAAATGATTTGATTAGATAACAAATCATATATTTGTGTGAGATTGGGTGCTTCAACCAACTCATGAATAGGACAGTGAAAGATAATTATGGGGAGAGTTGTTGAAACAACCTCCTTGATAATAGGAAATACTTTTCCTATATATATTTGTACTATGTATTGAATTTTTCATGCACGTAGAATCATTATTATTATTATTATTATTATTATTATTATTATTATTATTATTATTATTATTATTATTATTATTATTATTATTATTCTTTGGAAAATCTCTCTATGTATTTAGCTTCACCATTATCTTTGCACGAGTTAAATTTCTGTGTACGGATCCTCTATTTCATATCATAAACAATATTAATTACATATTTATTGAAATTGCAAAAAAAAATTCAAATCTAACCATATTAAAAAGCTAAGGCACAATATAATAAAGTAGAAGCAAAGATACAAGTCAATGCTATTTCTCAACTCTTTAAATTTTTTTTAATCAAATGAACTATGAAGATAATATTTTAGATTAATGTAACCACATTAAAAATTGATACAAAAGTTGATTGAATGTCACTTAATCAATTTTCCTCCTCCATATGAAGTTGAAATGAATAAATCACAAAGAAAATCCTTTGATAATAATATGTATTGTGATTATAATTGATGCAATGGCCATTCTACAAACTAGTGTTTTAAACTCAAACATCTCATTTAGGATCTTATTGAAAATAATGTCATTGAGGTAGACAACCCTACAAAGGAAAAAAAGCCTCCAAAAAATGAAAATGTTAAGCTCAATATTTTTAGTAATCTATTTTCTAAGCATGATACCAATAAAAAGACTTCAAATATGCATCATGGTAAATTTTAGCGATGAATATTCATTAGTTCATAAATATTTTAGTTTTTGAAATTTGTTTTTGGCAATTTTTATGGTCACTACATAGGTTTAGATCACCTAAAAATTTAGAATGTAAATCATTTTGTGGGTCAGCTTGCCAACGGTTTGCAATAATTTCCTAGTTAACCATTTAATTAACCATATATATATTACATACGATGCCATAGGTAACCATCAAAATATACATTTAGAAACTACCCTGTGATATAAAATAAGCACCAATAGGAAACAAGTTGAAACTAAATGACAATCTATATTGCAATTGAACAACTATAGTTGAATAGTAGAATTTAAGTTGTAATAGACTAGTTGAACTGAATGACAACATCTATGTTGTAACTAAATTACTAAATTGAATAGAAACATCAATGTTGCAATTGGGTGACTAAACCAAAAGGTAGCATCCATGATACAAACCAATCAGCTACAACCAAATGGTAGCTTTTTGTCTGCAATCAAATGGTGTGGAACTAGATGGTGGCATTATAGATTCTATCTGAGACTAAACTATATCATCCTTATTAATCATGGCATCTGGTGAAAATGGTGAAAGAATAGACCAATTATCAGTAAAATCAATCATATTATCTTATTTTAAAGAGCCAATAAAAAATCCCACACAACCATAATGCAATCAAAATATAGGTACTTATTACTTTTTTAGTTTGTATTGAATTTGATTATAATTATTGAATAATATGCAAACACTTTTACATGCAAAAATATCAACTAATCATGATTGTATATCACAATAAATAATTAATCAGAATAACATGTCACCCATAAAGTTTATATTGATGATGACATGCCACCACTCAAAGACATTTCTCTGGGTTTTGATGACAATGATCATGAAACTCAACTACTTGAACAAATTACTCATTCTCATCAAACACCAAGTTTAGCGGAAAACTCCACTTAGAAAATTTTACAATGGAAGAGAATTAGATAGACAATTAGAAGGTCCTTTAAGGTGGAATAGGTAATAAAATTTCCCTTCATTGAACCTATACACCCTAAAAATGGTAATGATACTCCAACAAAATATAGATGTACAATATGTAGTTGGAAACTAGGAAAGGAACATAGAATGTTACTTAAGTTGGACATGATTGAGAAATATTTTGAAAAATTATGTGATAGTGAAGAACATACATGGACATACAATAATAAAACATAGGTATAAAAATTTATAAGAATTCATGCATGTAAGATATGCACACGAGTATGAAAATGATAAGAAATGTCAAAAACATCTTGTTCAGAAAGGGGGAACAATCAAATCTCAATTTAAAAAAGTTATGTAGTCCCATCTAAATGTCAAATATATACAATTCTCTACTATATAGCACATTTTAAAAAAAAGTAAGACCTATTTATGTTTTTTTAAGTTATAATATTTTATTTGAACATAATGGATTTATTGATATTTCATAATCACATTGATTAGATAGTAGGGCTTGAGAAATGGCAAAATGTCTAGCATTGGTTGAGAAGGAGGATTTGAAAGAAAAAGTTCAAAATTCACTGTTCATCTTAGTGTCCATTGATGAGGTCATAATAATTGACAACGGATCATGAGTTTGCATGCATATTTATACTTTTTATAACTATTCAAGGTAACCTCATCTATTAGTAATTCATAAAACATATAAAATTATAATGCTAAAAACCTTCACAAATTAGTTGTATTTAATTTTGAAAGATAAAGCTAAGATGGATGATTATGCAATATCTATAAAGTTGGTGTGGGTTGGAGATGGTGATTCATTAGTTATGAAGGGGCATATAAATGGTCTATGTGTTCAACTGCAAACAATAATTATTTCATATATAATTCTGATTTATTGCATGGCTCATAAAATGAATCTTACATACAAAATAGTTAGCATATTTTCTAATTTCATAAAAGTGGAAGAACTCATTCGTAACTCACATGTTTATATGTCAATTAGTTCAAAAATATTTTTAGAGTTCCAAAATTTTTAAATAGGAGTGACTAATGGTAAAAAAAATGTCGAAAGATATTGATAAAGGATGGATTTCTATGTATGAACCTGCATGCATAATTTTTGAAGACTATCCATCATTAGTAGGTTTTATGTATAAATATTGCAGAGAAGTTGATAAGACAAAAGATTAGTTATACTATTAAATAGATTTGGAAACATTGCTGACATTATGTAGAATTATCCCAATGTTGAAATAAATGAGTTGTTTAATGAAACATGCTTAGGATAGATCCATTTATCTTGTTGACATTGATAAAATGAGTATGCCAATCTATAGATATATTATACACTTCGAATGAAAAGTTTAAAGGACATTTTTTTAGTAGTTGGCAAATTTTGATATATTTTAAGAATCTTGAAAGTTATTTTAAATTGAATATAAATGATCATCTTTATGTCGTCGTTAATGGCAACGAGATACCAATGCAAACTTTCTATATAAGACTTGATCTTGTGGGAGTTTAAAATGAAGAATTGTTTATAACATGTATTCTATATGATACTATTATATCTGAAATGTGGATGAAATTGAGCATAATTTCACAAAATGTATCTACTAAAATTAAGGATAATTTTAAAAGAGATGTTTTTTAAGAGGCCATGGTAGTTATTAATCTCATATTTTAGGACAATGATAACAGTCAAAAGTTGATTAATAATTTATTTGATAAATACATGAGTTCTCTTGTTAAGCATTTTAGTAAATTTGTAGAGGTAAATGTGTTGTTCACTATAGTCTACTACTTCTCATGAGATGCCCATAAGATTGGGAATTCTTTGAAAAGGGTAAGGTTGGAAAAACTATAAATTTTTGTCCTCTATTTTAGGACTGATCTGGATCAGCCTAGGGCATTGTTATGGGTATTGGACTTCAAAAATGAAGTTTACATGAATACTCTCTAATATATGCACTATCACCACCAAAAATTCAATATAGTATCCCTCACATAGGTTAAATATGTTAAACATGTTATTGAGATGCATTGATTGTCATTGATGTCAAGTTGATCTTAGAACATAATGCATTAATGACAAAATGATAGGTTTAAAGTGGATTTTGAGAGTGCATATCATATGTACAAGCCTTTAAGGTGATTGCCCATATTTGAGGGGTCAAAAAAGAGGTAATGAGTGATTTATCTACTTAATAAAGTGAAAATAATCGATTTAAATAGTTTTTTGAAGGTCTAGGTGGTCCTAGTCATCTCCTAGTCATCTTGGTAGAACTTCCTAAGTAAATAAATTGATGACATCATAATTTGCATGTGTGAAGGTGTTAAAATAAAGTAGTCAAATAGTTTTGTTAAGATTTATACCTAGATCATTTATATCAATTTTAAGGTCTTGATATGGTGTATATAAAAATTTATGATGGTGAACAGTGGGTCTCCCAAAGAGATTTCATTGTTTTCCATACTTAACCAAATTTGTAGTATCAAGTGAACAAAGGAAAACCAGTCGATAGTATTTTGCTTATAACTTTTGATAATAGATGAATTTGATGGTGGGGTAAAAATAAAATTAGTATATTACTTCAAGGTATATCCATAAAAATTTATTAGGAGGTTTGACTGGTATTAAAATTATATTTATTTCATGTGAGAGTTGACTATTGTTGACTGTGTTTTTTTGAATAAACTAGGGTGCAAAGAAATAATTGTAGAATAAAAAGTATTGATAAAATATTATTGTAATAAAAATAAAAAATGAATTATACTACCTATAGATCATCCTCAAAGTGATTTAGAGTTTTTAGTGTTAGTACACATGAATTTAATCATGTCAAAGTTTACTTTTGTTGACTGTAATTATTATAGGTCTGAGTAAGTTTCTTGAAGTGGTGTTTATGAGATTTTTGAGGCTGAATGAATGTGTCTTATGGATTTAATGATGTTATTAAGGTATTGATATTTACATGCAACGTGTTTTATACATGAAATTTTATATTCAGGTAGTTTGAGCCTCATTTGTGAAGACATTATTTTTGGGCTAGTTAAGCCTAATAGGTCTTTAAGACCTAATAGAAGTGTAGACACTAAAAATATGCACACTATAATTTCAAATGCAAAAATATCCCTTGAACACCTTGGGACCCTCTCAAAACAAATATAACCCTCTAAACCCTAATCGAGCTCACCCACAATCAATTTAACTTAATTGGCTTAACCTTGTCTTATAGCCCATTTTACCATTGACACTCGACCACCGATGGTTAGGGTGACCAATGATGCTCACCTAAACATTGAAATTTAGGTTCCACATACCTAACCAAAAGCATACAACCCTTCCACTTTGATTTTTTAATTATAATGTGTCTAAATGCTATTATGAGTCTTTGCATGGATAATTTATAATTAGACAGCCTAGTTGAACCTCTACTTATACCTCTTACTTATGCCTATAAGAAGAGAGGAGATATGATACAAAACTCAGAATATTTGGTTGAAAGATAATTAAAGAAACAAGAACAATAAAATTGTAATAATGTTATCTCTTAGAAGAGATGTTTTATTGATCAAATTTGCAGACCCAAACATATGCCTATCTCTGAGAAGAGATGTATGATTTCCATTTCAAGTTACATATTCATTTATAAAAATTTTGAAGGTAGGATGAGGATGTGGAAGGTCACTAATATTGAGAGTGATTAAGTGTTTTGAATTCCATGATTTACAATAATATAGAATTTGAGGAATTACTATTTTTAGAAACTTACTATTTTTAGACTGCACTACTAAAATTGAAATTTGGGGCACTTTCATTTGGTTTTCAGGGGTCAAAACCCACCAATCAGATTGCATGACATTTCATAGTGTTCCATTAATTATTATATTTCTAATGGTTCAAATGGGGATTCAAACGAAGCTATGATGTAAAATTTATGGCTCACGAAAGTTCTACCACCAATTGGGGTAGAATTGTCCCGTGAATTGTCACCTAAAATATTACTTGGATCAAGCTAGGAGGTGAAAATACATTTATAATTATCATTAAGAGATTATGTATCTAGTAATTTATTTTTTTTAAGTCAATCATCATAAAAAATCATCATCAACAATCGAATAATTTAGCAATCATATCAGAGAGTTGATTTGCCACCTCTCTACCAAGCCTTTAGGTACCTTTACTCTTTTAGAATCAAGATAGATTCCACTGATAGGTTAACTACCTCAACCATCCACCCAATTAACCTCTGGTAAGATAAGTACCTAATTCCTAGTATTTATTTACTTTATTTCCATTTCATAATCAACCCAGGCCTTACCCACCTCTCAGAATCCATCTTTTAGATCTCATTAATTAATAATTTACCAAAAAAAATATTCACACAGTCACCATCAATGATTAACTCAACCTCTGATGGTCTACCCAAGCTTTTATAGTTAGCTTAACCATTTATGGTCACCTTAACCATCAAATATTACCCTAATTATTGATGGTCATTGTGGCACTAAAACTAACAAGTTGGTTTCACCTATCTACACCCAACCAAACCCAATTTTTTGTGTCCCTACCTATTCACAGACCCCTTTTTGATTTTTTGAAGCATACCCCAACCCTTTAGCATCAATATTGATTAGTTTATTTTTCATTTAATCATTTTTAGCATATTTATTATCAATATTTTATTGTATTAAATTTTAGTACCCTTTGATTCATTGATGTAAGTACCTTTATTTTATATTTATGAACTTGATTGTTTAAAACATGTGGTTTGACAGCCACTACGGAAGGTTTATCTTCTAGGATATAGCCATCACTAGGCAATTCACCCAACTATTTGTCTAATAAACAAGTTTTCTTTAGTACTTTTTTATCCGTAGGTCATCCTCCCAAGCCAAAGAGGAGCTCTTCACAATTTTTTGATTTCCACGTGTGTATTATCAATCAAGTTTTTCAACCATACCAATACTTAGTTTATTATTTTTCTCTTTCCATAATAAGTAATAAATTCATTGAAATATTTTGGCATGCCTGGTGGGACCCTTGTGTCTTCACTTGGGTTCTTGATTGCTTGCATTCTCTCCCTATTGCTTCCTCATTAACGAAATTAAAAGTTCATTTTGGGCTTAAAATTTAGTGTATACATTGATTACTTGAAATTTTAGTTCACATATCTTAAATTAAAATTAAATTAATCTATCATAGCTTCAATATTTATTGCACACACCTAAACAAAACCACTTTCATTAATTAAACATCAAACAAACTTGAGACAAGGATTGATTAGGATTTCATCACCTAGCAGTAACCTTAACCTTTCCCAATGATCCTACTTGGATGTCATTACCAAGGGGAGGACCAACATAGCTCTTTAGTTGAGTATAATCTCTGGATATCCATATATTTTGGCTAAGCACCTGACACCCTTATTGCTGCAGTGTGTGAAGTGAGGGGGTAGGCCCCAATACTAGGCCATGTATTAATTCAAATACAAATTATTTTTGAGTACCTAAACACAACCTGAAACCAACCTTAGATTTCATTTTTATTAATCACTCTACAAACTAGTTTCAGTTACATGTCTTCTTAAGGCATAATCTAAAAGTAAGATTAATTAAAACTCTAAGGCTTAACATATCTTTTAGAGTGTGATTTGATTTCTTTGATCATTTTATTTTATTCTTTTTGTTTTGAGTAGTGAGGCTATTTGTGCTTTCTATCTTTCTTATCTCATATGGTTCTCACTTGTCAGTAGTGAAGAGACCTTACAGAGCAAAACCCATCACCAAGTCAACCTACATTTTCTACCTCTTCATCCATGGAGTATGTTTTTGAACCAATAGACTCTCCTCACCCCTCAAGAAGTCATACCTTCCCTTGGGAGGTCCCTCAAGGAGATGTTTATTTTTATGCTTCTTAGACAACAATCTTATAGCCTTACAACATTACCTTAAAACCACATCTTACCATATTTTGGCCCAAGCCCCATCCGTAGATCTACCTTATGGCATGCCCCTTATCTCATGGGGAGTACTTCCATTTCCATGGTCACTATTAAATCATTAATTACCTAAGCTTCCTCATCAACCAACAACCCATTTAAGATGACCATTGAAAACTAACCAACCCAAACTAACACTACCCTTATACATTCTACTCTTAACAACCACTCCTCCAATCTAGGAGTACCTATCTCTAGCACTACCAGCCTTCTTCTAGCTACCTTCAACTAGTCAATTACCACTCTGATTCAAAGCCCTATGGTGTCCATACCCTCTACCCTACGACTAATTAGTATGAGGGTTACCACCCTTCCATCGATCACCAACCCAACTACCAATATTATCCAACAAGCACCCTTAGACCAAACTTTGGATACATAATTAATCTACAAAGGCATGTACCCACTACCTAGATCCCTACCTCTACCTACCCTTATATGTCTTCAACACAACTATTGACATCCACTTACTCATATGTGGCAGCCTCCCAACCTTCTACCTACTACCTATATGTCTCTCAACCACCACAACAATATGTATCTTATAACCCTTCACGTACGCAACCCTAATCCAAATTAATGAAGACACTTACGAACAAGATGACCACCTTAGAGTCATCTATCTCAGGTGCTCACAATATATTATCATATGACCAAATCTATAATGAGCCTATCCATCTATTTATATCTATTAAGCCATATCCTCCTCAATAAGAACTTCCCAAATTCTCTACATTTCAAAGGAAGGAGGATCCCCAACAACACCTTAGGGCATTTAGGCATGCTTGTTATATCATCACTTATGATGATCCCCTTCTCCTCCATACCTTTCCCATGTCTCTAGCTGGTCGAGCCGTAGATTTGTATAGTGCCTTACCCAAACATTCCATCTTCTCCTTCACCCAACTAGCACAAACCTTATTAGACCGGTTTTTGATCAATATTTATAAGAAGGTATCTATCACTGACCTCTATTCTATTTGATAGTTTGAGGATGAATCAATTATTGATTTTATGGCTTGTTAGAGGAGCCTTATCAACCAACTATCCTTCTCCCTACCCCAACCTAAACTCATATATCTCTTTTCTTGGGCATGTGCCAAGCATATCTCATCTACCTTGTATGTCTAAAACTTTCTAACCTTCAATTGAACCTTTACCATGGCATGTAAGTTGGATAATTGAGCCATTGATAAAGGTAAGCTTAAGCTCAAGAACAAGAACTCAACCTATAAAAACAATGATGCTTCCTCTTCCAAGTCAATCAACCAAGATAATACCAACACCAAATATAAGGGAACCATGAATACATCCATCCTTAAATCCACTCCTCCACCATCTGTCAACCAATCAAATTCCTCTAGTTCCTCAAAGAAAAATCTAATGAACCAAACTTGGAACACATAGAAATAATTTACTCCACTTGTAAAATCTTATGCTTCCATCTTGGAGAAGTTATTGAAATCAAACCTCATTCAAATTCCTCCTATCAAGCCACCCCAATGATTTGACTCCCCTCATCCTGGACCTAGTTGGTATAATGAGAATAAATTATGTGCCTTTCATAGGGTAATAGGATATGATGTCAGTAGGTGTAATGCTTTGAAGAGCCTCATCCAATCCCTCATTGATAAGGGGGAGAGTATATTGGATAACCCTAATGCACCATTAAAATAATCCCTTGATATATTTAGGCAACCCTTCCCAAACCATACTCCTACCAAGAATAAGAGAAACAAAATTGAATGCTCTCATGATACCCATATAGTTAACCTAGTCCTTGATCCAATCATTATTGAACTTGTTAGTACCTAATCTTCCAATCCTTCACCTCCTCCAATTTTTGAGGTAGTAGAGTCACCTTCCCTTTTTTGGACACTCAAATCAAGTAAAAACCATCCCCCCTCCCTCCACTTATTGATGTACTAGGACAACTAACCATAGCCACCTCACCTTCACCTTTAATTACCAAGCAAACTAATTTCTCTTTGGAGATCATTCCTAAGGAGAAAAACCCTGTGTCTACTCCTCCCATAGAAGAACCATTTATTTCAACCCTACATATTTTGATTTTAGAAGAGGATGAGGTTACCATACCTATGTCCCCACCTAGGGACTTATCTTTTAGGTCTACCATTCAAGGAAATAAGCTAGCCTACAAACCCTTATTTTGGATAATATAAAAATTAGAATTTATCTCCAACCCTGACATGGATCGAGCCACCTTATATAAATAATTAGGTCTCCCTCACATTACCTAACTGGAGCCTCTAACCCTTTCTCGGTCTAACAAACCTACCACTTCCATTAACCAAACCCTTATCATCTACCCAAACAACCAAACCCTTTATAAAACCAACTAAAACCTCTACCAAACTGACCAACCCCCAACTAATTAAGCTAACCAAGACCCAAGTAGTCAAAACCTCTCCTATCATCCTAACTAGGTCTACCAAGAATCTTGGTATCCTCTCTACACTGAGCCTTACTCACCCACCTGTCAAAATAGACCTAACCCATTCAAACCCACCAACCAAATACCAAACAAAAGCTATTAAAGTGGTGAAGCCACACAAAGGATGGAAGGTCCAAATTTTGCCTCCCTCAACCTTTCCCTCCATCTTGGGGAGTCATACCTTTACCTTAAATAGGAGACCAATTACCTCTACCAAAACCCTATAAGCTCTCTTGGTTATGCCTTCATAGTTATTCTTTGATGCACCTCTTATCACCATGACACCAATACATAAGCTACCTACCTTGTGATATTTCACCTATAGCTCATCAAAACCCTCACATAAACTAAAGCCACTGACCAAGTGCACCACCTTACCCAGGGCACCTAATACCAAATATGTTTCCAAGCAAACTCTTACTCCAACCACCAAAGATAAAATTACTACACCTTTACCACCTTTAGCTGAGTCATACTCAGCCATCATCTATAGGTTATTATATACTTCTTATTTATCCTTACCTCCCATCAAGCCCTTTGAACCTTTAGCTTCAAAACCCACCTAGTACAATGACCACCACATGTGTTCCTATCATAGGACACCCGACCATGATATGAGGAACTACAAAGCTCTCCAAACCATTATCCATCAACTTTATGATGAGGATGATCTATTAATAGACAAACCTCTTATGAGACACTTATCAATCTAACCACCCACCATACATACCCAACACTTACCCACTCCTCCACTCTCACCTCAGAGTGAAGATGAATCTGACCAATCCTCCATCTCAACCTCTCCTTCTATCCATACTATCAATGTGGTCACTAGATCACAACATAAGGATAGAGGGAAATAAAAGGTGTCTATTCCTTAGACATATCCATCTTCAAACTCCCAACCAACCTTTGCCCAACCATATCCATCCTCTACCAAACCCAAGGTGTCTATCTTAGGTGCCTCCCAATCTAACCCCTCTAAATCCATCTGGAGAGTTATCCTCAAAAAACTTAATTAAACCCTAAAAAATATGAGCTTGTATGAGTTGATATCTACCTCTCCCCATCACCACTAAACACTAATAGAGGCTTTACAATCCATTGAGGTCTGGCCCAAGGACCTCCAACCTATAGCCACCTTTGTTGATGCCCTTTGAATTTCCAACCTTGTTACCTTCAAGGATTTAAAAATATCCTCCATCAACCCTGAGGACCCACATCCTCCTCTCTTTATCACTACCTACATCAATCAAACCTACAACCAACTCAACCTACTAGACAATGTCATATCCAAATCCTTAGTTGTTCTTTGCTCCTTCAACGATATTGTGACCACCACCTTAGGAAATATCATCTTTCATATCTATGTAGGACCCTATACACTGCTTGAATTATTATATGTTGTATAAGGAGAATTATAATACAACATCTTGTTGGGATGACCCTAGATTCATTCCATGGGTTGCATTCCCTCTACCCTCCACCATTGTATTAAGTTTGATCATGAGGGATAGGTCATCACAATCCAAGCTAACCCAAGTATTTTCTCAACATGTAACATGATCTATTTCCCTAATGATGTCCTTTTACCCTCATTCAACACACCCTCAACATCTAAAACCCAACCATAAACCACCAAAATGGATATCATATCCCCTTCTATCAATAAGGCATCAAATAGATCCTCTATATCTTCCCACTAATTTCCTACCATAGACCCTTTGGAATCAACATTCCATTACCTTTCACTGGGGGAATATCACCTTTTCACCCTCAATGCTTTCCTTACTCTACATGAGTATGGAAAACTTACCAACTAACCTAGATATGAACCCAATGTCAGAACTATTTTTCCCGTTGGATCTCCACACCATTAGACCTACTTTGTTTATAGGGGACATGACAATTCTCTTGGTGCTTATACCACCTTGACTATTCATTGTTGGTTTCTCTTACCTTGATAAAATAAGTTTTTCCAAGACATACCTCCATCGGTGTACCTAGAAAGGTTTTGGTCTTGGATGATGTGAGCACAACCTACATGAGTTGGTCTTTATTGAGACCCAAAAACCTCATGAGAAGAATAGACTTGGTTTTATCTTGCCTAATAAGAAGAAAACCAAACAACCTACCCCTACCATTATTAAGGAAGTTATCCCTTCCTCACCGACTTGCTTCCACTTGCATGTGAGGATGATGAAATCATCCCACCTATTTTTTTTGTGAACATGATTAGTCTCAGACCCTTGACTTATCAGAAAGAGTGGGCAATTATAACCATCCATTTGACCCATCCTGGGATGATAGGAGAAGACTATCCTATTATTAACATTGTGTAGTGTCAAGATGATGATTCTATTCTCACCTACCTTGGTGCCCTAGATTATTCAATCCATAAATATCTTCCCCTTGAAACCTCAACCATGTTGAATGAATCCATCATATATATCAACTTGGGTACTCTGGATAACCCTCGCATTATCAAATTAGGCCAATCTTTGAATACCAAGGAACTTCAAGACTTCCCATCCTTATTCCAAAATTGTATCATAGCATTTGCTTGGTCTTATAGTGATATGACTAGAATTTACCCCACCATCACTACCCATAACATAGTCACCCACCATGATGCCAAAACCGTCAAGCAAAAGATCTGACATATGCATCCTCACATAGCCCTTTTCATCAAAGAAGAGCTTCAACATCTCCTATCTATAAACTTTATTTAACCTATTAACTACCCCCAATATGTCTCAAATGTCATACCTATCACTAAATCCATAGGGGGACTATGAATTTGTGTGGACTTTCATGACCTCAACCTCACCTACCACAAAGATGACTTTCCTTTACCTAGTATCAACCAGTTTGTTGATCTTATAGCCAACCATGAGATGTTATCTCTCATGGATGGATTATTAGGATATAATTATATCTTAGTCACCCCTGAAGATCAACATAAAATCACCTTTACCACCCCTTGGGGAACCTTTTTCTATAGAGTCATTCCTTTCAGATTAAAGAATGTTGGTGCAACCTACTAATGTGCTATGACCTAAATCTTTCATAACCTTATACATAAGATCATAGAGGAATATGTGGATGATCTTATCAGTAAATCCAAACTCCAAAAGGATCACTTGGCCATTATTAAGATCATCTTCAAGCAACTTATCCACTATTATGTCTATCTTAACCCCAAGAAGTGCATTTTTAGGGTCTTATCAAGAAATATCCTAGGTTTTATCATCTCCCATAATGGAATATAATTTTATCCTACCAAAATAAAATAAATCTTATACATGCTCCATCCTACCAAACTTAAGTAACTCTGAAGCTTTCATGCAAATCTTTAGTCCATTCATCATTTTATCTCCTAGCTTTTAAACTAGTGTCAACCTTTTCACCACCTCCTGAAGGAAGATGTCTCATTGAAGTGAAATAGTGATTGTAAAAAGGCCTTTGATTAATTCAAAGATTAAATTTTGTCACCACCTATCCTTACCCCTCCCAAAGATAACCAACCTTTCTACCTATATATCTCTACCATAGACTATTCCCTTGGGGCAATGTTAGCTCACCAAAATAAACAATATAGAGAGAAAGTCATGTACTACATTAGTTACACACTTTTGGAGTATGAGACTCAATATTATTATAATAAGAAACTCTATATATCTTTAGTATTCATGGACACCAACCTTCACCACTACCTTATTAACCACAAAACCTATGTCATAACCAACACCAACCCACTCAAGTACATCCATTCCAAGCCATACCAACATCAACATATGGCCAAGTGGCTCATACTTCTAGCAATATTTAACCTTTATTTCCTTTAATATAAGTCAATTAAGGGTCAATTAATTGATGATAAATTATTTAAAGCATAATTATAAA
The DNA here is from genome assembly GCA_037957365.1 of Torreya grandis. Taxonomy (NCBI): domain Eukaryota; kingdom Viridiplantae; phylum Streptophyta; class Pinopsida; order Cupressales; family Taxaceae; genus Torreya; species Torreya grandis. Next base: position 1,548,479 of record JARHVA010002062.1, read on the forward strand.
ACAATTAACCTCCTCCCTTTAAAATACCTGATGAGTCCATCACGACCCTATCTCAAGCATATTTCACCTACCAAGTCACCATATTCTTTAACAAATCAAAATGTCAACATGATGGGGGAGAAGGTATCATACTTATACCCTTGGATGGTGAACCTCTTATTTTATCCTTCAACCTTGATTTTTAATGTACCAATAACATTGTTGAGTATGAAGCCCTAATAATAGGCCTTCAAAATACCTTGGCCATCAGAGTCAAAATAATCAATATATTTAGTGACTCCCAACTTGTGATCAATAAAATCAATGGCTATTACTAGTGTGAGAATGATGTTTTTCAATAGTATAAATAACTAGTTGACAAACTCTTAGAATCATTTGAACACTACAACATCTAATCAACCTCATGATCTAACAACAAGTTTGTCAATACCATGGCTTTCCTTGCCTCATAAATCCTATTTGTACCATTAGATTATAATTTATATGTAGTTATCCACAGGCTTACCCAAAAATCTTATATCAAACTATAATCTCCCACTATTTTCAATCTAGAGGAGACCCAACTTGACCTTTGGCACCAACAAACCTTCGACTACCTTAACCTTAGCATAGTTCATTTTTACCTCTCTAAGAATAATCATAGAGCCTTTATTCATAGTACCTCATAATATACCATCATGTGAGGCATTATTTATAAACATAACTTTGATGGCCTCCTATTCCATTTCCTGTGTAGTCATGAAGCCTCTCATGCTATCAAGGAACACATGATGGTATTTATGGGGGTCATTTTAGTGGCCTCATTGTATCTAAGTGTATCCTTTATCTTGGCTATTATTAGCCTACCTTTAACAAAGACTATTTTGATTATGTGAAAATGTGTGTCAAGTGTCAAAAACATGATCATTTACATCATGTGTATAGCCATTACCTTGGTATTTCCATCAATTTTTGTCCCTTTTCATAATGGGGTCTAGACCTTATTGGGGAAATAAATCCCCATTCCTTGTAGTGATACTATTAGATTATTACCATGATCAAGTACTTTACCAAGTGGGTCAAGGTTATCCCTCTAGTCTCAACCAAAACTAGAAAATATTGTTGACTTTATTAACCATAACATCATCTTCCACTTCAGTGCTCCCTATAAGATTATCATTGGCAATGGTAAGTCCTTTAAAAATAAGCAAGTCCAAGGTCTATATGATGCATTCAACATTAAGTTAAGATTTTCCTCACCCTATCACCTTTAATTAAATGGATAAGTGGAAGCCTCTAATAACACTCTTAAGAACATGCTAACTAAAATGGTTAATGCATCTGATTGGGATTGACATTTACACATCCCGTTCACCTTGTGGGCATATCATACTAGCATTAGAACCCCTATGGGTGCTACCATTTTTTCTCTTGTATTTAGTGTAGAGGATGTCTTTCCTCTTGAGGTATATATCCCCTTTATTTTCATATATTTACAAGATATTTTTTCTAAAAATGATTATCACTAAAACTGTTTAACCCAGCTTGAGTTACTCGATGAATGTTGCTTAGTATCCCTCATCCACCTTTGCATCTACCAAGAATGTATCAAGCATGCCTATAAAAAACACCTTAAATTGTGAGAATTCAACATTGAAGACCTCATCCTAAAGGAAAATAAACATATCATTAATATGGAGAAAAGCAAGTGGGGCAGGTTTGATTTCAATTGGCTCAAACCTTACATCATAACCCATAAGTATGGATCAAAAACTTATCGATTATCTTCTCTCGAAGGCCACCTAGAACTTGAGCACCTCAATGCTTTACATCTATGTCCATTTTTTTGTTAAAAAGGATTGAGTTCACCTTTTATCTAACTTAATCTCACCCACATTCATCTCTATACTTTAGGGGAAACTGATTAAACATGAACCATGTGATTATCTATCATCGACATTATCCTAATCTTGAATAATGGGTATCACATATCTACCCATGGCATGGTTCTCATGATACTTTCCACCCTTTCACAGGATCGATTCCCATGGTAATTGTCACCTAAACCTATTTACACATACCCAACCCTCTTGTGCTTTTGGTTTTACTACCATGCAGGTGAACCATTAAGCCAACCTAAAAAAAATAGATAAGCAAAAAATAAAATTTTAAACCAATAGCAATCATGGGTCATTCCTAGCATTCGTAGACTACTTCGTTAAAGGAAAATTATTGAAAATTTATTCAAAATGTCCAAACATAAGGTAGAATTATCCTTCAAAGGATAACTATTAAAAAACATTAAGCAAATCACATAAACTTAGACCACTCCCTTGAAAGGATGGCTGAGTAAGCTTTTGTCAAAAGCATAGCAATTTCTTGGAAGTTTCCCACATCAATCAGCTTCCCACATATAATAATTTAATGAGGATCCATTATCAAAATAAAATAAAAAGAAAAATAATATTTAAATCTATAATCAAATCTCAAATAACAATATAAGGTAGAAGCCACAATCCACTTCTATAAATAGACCTCCCACACTGATCAATCTACATAGCTTGGTATAGACTTGTTTACCTTGATATTTTGGATACATATAGTGGAGGCTTACCAATCTCACAATAGGGTCCCATTTTCACCCATCTCCCCTTTACACTAATATTCTAGGGATTCTTGATCTTACATGACATTATGTGGTAAAGACACCTTTCGAACCAACTAACAAACACTCATGCAAAGCATTCAAAGGGTTTATGTTCATTAAGTCAGTCTAACTTTGGTTTTTTTTTAGTCCTTGTCAATGAAGAAACATTATTTCCTCTTCCTAACCTATCATGACCAATTGATATTTTATTTATGACATTTGTATCTTGATTGTATTCTCTATTCTCCCATCTAGGGTTTTTAATTAACCTATCTCATGTGTTTTAACATAACCATAATAATAACCATAACCATTACCATCATAAGGAATAACCATGATCATAACCATAATCACATCCATGTATATTCAACCAAACCAAATCACATGGTACATCAAATTGGGGCATCCCATTTGAACACCACTAACCAATCATTAGATCATATCTACCTTGCCATGGAGAACTACATTTGGCCTAAAGTTTTTATTGGATACTACATCCATGGAACTATGTAGGCATTATCCACTTGCCTAGTGCATATGGATTTAGATCAACCACCCCATACCTAAACCCTTTCCAAACCACCCTAGTCTGAACCATCCATGGAAATAACTACAATCTCTACCTAACTTGAACACCTCATCACTTTGCCATTGGTCCATTTTGGCCCAACTAAGCATGCTTTTTATGACACTTTGTGCCTAGTCCCTTAATCACACTAACAATATTACCATGTTGACCACCTTTTGAATTTGTTCCACCTCAAACTTACCTAACCCACTTGTGTCTTTTGGGATCACTTCTTACCTCATATACCCATGATACTTGACCTATTTGTATTTTCCATGAGAGCACTTCCTACCTCAAATACCCATAAAAAACATTAACCTTGTCTAGGAGACTAATAGGTGTACCTAACTACCATGCCTAAAATTTGGTCACATGGTATATTAGTCACTTATCCCTTAGCATTGAATTTTATTATTTTCACCTATGGAAACTTTGTCTTTACATGATATTGATTATCATACCTATTGTCACACTTCACATGCTTATTTGTGCCCTCATACCAAACCTATCATCTACCTTCATCTTTATCTTTGCATACCTTTTCAAACCCACAATTTATTTGGTTTTTACCTCATAGCCTCCTAGTTTGAGGGGAATACCTCCTCCCATACTCAGGGAAATTAATATACCTTCAACCTAGCAATCAATTTTTTTCTACAACTTTTTCACTTCAAGACACACAATAAAAAGGGGTAAAATGTAGACACCAAAAATATACACTCCATAATTTCAAATGTCAAAATAGCCTTTGACCACCTTAGGACCCTCTTAGAACCAATCTAACCCTTTAAACCCTAATCAAGCTCACTCACAATCATTTTAATTTAATTTGATTAACCTTGACTTATAGCCCTTTTTATCCTTGACACTAGACCATCGATGGTTAGGGTAATCACTGATGGTCACCCTAACCATTGATGGTCATGGTTCACCTCCCTAACCAAAAACAAATATACCTTCTACTTTACATTTCTAATTATATCTTGTCTAAATCTTGTTGTGAGTCTTTGCATAGATAATTTATAATTAGATAGCCTAGTTGAACCTCAACTTCCACCTCTTGCTTATGCCTATAGGAAGAGAGGAGCTGGGAGGTGAAAATCCATCTACAATTGCCATCAAGAGCTTATGTATCTAGTAGTTTCTTTTTTTACATCAATCCTCATCAACAATCCAATAATTCAATAATCATATAAAAGAGTCAATTTGCCACCTCTCCATCAAACCTTTAGGTATCGTTACTCTATCAGAATCAATCTAGATTCCTCTGACAAAATAACTACCTCAACCATCCACCCAATCAACTTATATTAAGATAAGTACTTTATTCTTAGTATTTATTTACTTTATTTCCATTTTGTAATCAACACAGGCCTTACCCACCTCTTAAAATCCATATTTTGGATCCCATTAATTATAAATTTACCAACCTAGATCTTCACAAAGTAACCATCTATGGTTGACTCAACTATTGATGGTGTGCCCAACCATCGATGGTTAAATTAACCACCAATGGTCACCTTAACCACCAAAAGTTACCCTAAACATCAATGGTCACTATGGTAGGTAAAACCAAGAAGTTGTTTTCACCTATCCACACCCAGTCAAACCTAATTTTTTATGTCTTTTCCTATTCATAGACCCCTTTATAATTTTATGAAGCATACCCCAACCCTCTAACACTAGTATTGATTAGTTTATTGCTAATTTAATCATTTTTAGTATATTTCTTAACAAACTTTTCTTATATTCAATTGCAATACCCTTTGATTAATTAATGTAAGTACCTTTATTTTCTATTTATGAACTTGATTGTTTAAAATTTGTGGATTGAAAACCCCTAAGGAAGTTCTCACTTTTGGGATCTAGCCATCACTAGGCAATCCAACCAACTATTTGTCTAATGAACAAGTTTGCTTTAGTACTTTCTAATCTGTAGGTCATCCTCCTAAGTTAAAGAGGAGCTCTTCAAAATTTTATAATTTACATGTATGAAATATAAATCAAGTTTTTAAACCATTCCCATACTTAGTTTCTTCTTTTTCTCTTTTCTATAATATGTAATAAATTCATTAAAACATGAGGTTTTAGAGTATGAGTAAATGATTTGATGTTTTTTGAGCATGGATAAGGATAATAAATGATGTAGGTAAATTTATTGAAGTGGTTTGGGTCATTTTTAAAGGCCATATGGAACATAACAACTTAATTTGTTACATGAAGTTGAATTAGGTCTCCATAGGACCTATTGAAGGCTTGAGGGCTAAAAGAGGTTTCATAAGGTGAGCGAGTAACTTGAAAGTGGTGTATGACTTGTTAAAAATAAGTATGGTGTGGATTAAATTGTGTTAAAGTGTTTAAAAGGGTTCCATTTTTTTAAGGTCTATTGGTATCTGAATGAAATGTGTGGCCTAATGAAGGGTTAATTGCTTAGGTCTTGCTTAAACCTAGTGTGTTGTTTTGAGTCATTTAAAGCATGGACAACCTAATGATTTGATGCATATTGTATGTAACATATCCTAAGATACTTTTTTATGTTTATACAAGTGGTAAATAATAATTAATGGTTAATTAAAGTGTTTTGTCTAACCAATAATGATTGGAGAAATAATATTGTAGAAGGCCATTTTGGCCTCATTGTGTTTGTTAGACAATTGGTGTGTGAATTAAATTATATATGAATTTGAATAAGGGTAAGAGGACATGAAAAAAATAAAAAAATCATGTTGAATATGTGAAAATTATTTAAAATTATTTGTTAAATGTCATGAGTAAGTAAGAATATTTGTTTCAAGGCTATTAGGCCTATTTTGCTTTGGTGACCTAGTATAAAGGTTTTGATAATTTAAGAGTGAAGTGAATGGTATGGGAGTTTTAATAAATTTTTAAGGGAATTAAAATAATCATAATAACATGTTTAACATATAATTAATATTATAAAATGGTTCTAAATGTGGTGAGCTAATTGGATTGCTTGTTTCAAAGCTAGATAGGTATATTTGTCTAGTTGAGTGATGTAGAAGAGGAAGAGGTTTGGATGAGGTAGAAAGGTAGGTTTTTCAGTGTTAGAAAAAATTAACAACATCATAAGGTGTGTAAGAGATCATATTATAAGTGTATATTAGTTTGGATGTGATTTATTTTATGCTTGATCATTTAGGGGGTTGTAGCCTCCTTGCTAGTTGGTGTTAGCTAAAGGTCAAGTGGGTACTTGACTAAATGGAGGGGTGGGTACTCCTTGATTAGTTGGTTATAATATAAATTGAATAAATATATTTATATGATATTATTATAAATCTTATTTCAAGTGGTTTTTCACCCCCATGAGTATTTACGACATAATTCATGTGTTAGGTGTTTTGATCTTACATAGTTTTCTTTGTTCATTGCAATGAATGGTTTATATGCTTCATGAATTATTATGTTGAATGGTTAAGAGTTTTAAGAATTGGAATTGAATTTGATTTTAATGAATCACTAATTCACTCCCCCCCCACTTTTATAATTTTTCTTCCAACAATTGGTACCAGAGCAAGTCCTTCAAGAAGGCTTGATAACTAGAATGTGGTCTTTGAAGCACAAAATAACTAAGAAACTAAGGAAAGAAAATCAATAGTTGAGGTCTATGGATAAGTATTATAAGGATAATATTTTTACCTTGAATAGTTAAAAGGTAATGATGGATAAATAGGTTAATAATAATGATATTAAAGATCTTAAATTCTTTTTAGAAGATGCTAATGTAAGGGTGAGTTCTATGGAGGCTCTTAAGGAGAAGGTATGTATCTATAATTTAAATGTAGCATTATAAATAAAAAGGATAAGATGAATATTAATGATCTTAAAAATTAGTTATATGATGTAAATTAATTTTTGAGGGAAAATAAGGATGAGTGTGATCAATTGAAAACTAAGCTAGGATCCTTGAATGTTGAGTATAGGAAGCTAGTGGTCAAAACGAGCAAGTTTGAGCATGAGAAGCTAGTAGTAAAAATGAGTAAGGTTGAGAAAGACAAATAAAATAGAGTATATAAGGATGATATAATGAAAAATAAGGTTATAATACCATCAATGAATCACAATTCCATGAGGTTTGTCAATTCATCTCACTGCAAATAATTTGGTCACATTACATGAGATTGATAAAGGAGAGGTAACTTGACAAAAATAGATAATAGCCATCATCAAACAAAAGGTATGAATGATATTATTTATTTAAAATTTAATAGAGTTGGTCATATTGAAAAATATTATAAAAATAGGTTGAATGAGTTCTCAAGGCAAAACAAGGTGTATGGAGCTCTTAGTGTGCAAGGAAGAGGTCATAGATGGATATGGAGACCTAAAAATATTAAACGAGATTAGACTAAGACAAAGGATGAATTAGTTGATAAAAATATCAGTACATATGGTTTTTTTTTTGGTATATATGAAGGAAAGACAATAATACTATTTATCAGGTTATGTTGATAAGGGAGTCAGAGAAGATGGATGAGCCAATCAAGCCTATGAGGAGGCTTACGAAATATAAGAAAACTAGTGAGTGTATGGAGACTTGGAGATATCCTAATTTTTATGTGTTATAAGTGACTTATAATTGAGGTGTCTATATTAGGATTCATAGATGCATTACTAAATCATTTTAAGCATCATAGAATGGTGTTGCAAGGTTGATAAGTGAGAGACTAATCAATGGGTCAAGGTATGTTCATTGTCTTGATATGCATATAGTTGAGTATGGATTATTTAAATTGATTTAAATACTTTAAAATATGTATATCACCTATTCAAATCTATTATAATATATTTTATGATCTAAATTTGTTTGTGGAATATCTTACTTTGAGTGTCCTCGGTTAGCATAAGGGTTCTAATGCAAGAAACCCTTGACATGGTGTATCTCAGGTTGTACAATGAGTTGGGTCACAAAACTTGGTAATATTTTATAAAATGATGATATAAAAGTATTAAATTAGGTTATGTTTTGTTATAGGTAGTCCCTTGATTCAAAGGTATGATAATTTCAAGTTATGTATCTTTGTTTGTAATATATCTCTTTGAAGTGACCTAGGAGAGGAGTATCTTTTCTTGTGAAAGAGAGTAGTCCTTGAAGGGATAAGATTGGGAAGGTAAGTTCAGATTTAATTATAAGAAATATATGAATTGAATCATATTTCATCCATATATGGCCTAATGAGGTATCTTTTTCAATTTGGTAGCTTGAAGACCTCTTATAAGCATGGATTCAGGTAAGTTTAGTTGCTTTTCATATGAGAAGGTTTGTTGAGCATGTTGTTATTATTCAAATCAATTGTGATTGTTTGATTCATATAATAAAGTTTTAAAAAAATTTAAAGAGGTAATTTGGGCCCAACAAGATTAGTATTTTTTTTTAAAAAAAAAATCATGAAACGATGTTGGATAGTTGTGGTAATCTATGTGTGGATGAAGATGGCTCCATTCAAGGTATGTTCTTGTAGGAGAATTTGATTGTATATATTTTCATTATTTTTGTTTGGTTAAGGTGGAATATGGAGTTAAGGTCAGATAAATCAAGTTTATTTAGGAGTATATAAAGTTTGGGAATGTTTTCTATATGCTAAGAATCAAGGAGCAATTCAGATAGAGGTATGTTCTCTTCAATTGATAGTATGCAAGGTATGTATAGAGTGAAGGGGAAGATATGTGAGATGTTTAAATTACAAGGATATTATGTGGTTTAGTATGGTTTTACGATAGGTTATATGATATTATCATGATGTTAAGGGGATATTTATAAGCTCTGAAAACATTTTGTTAGTTCTAAATATTAAGTTGGTATGTTGAGGAAGAGACCCTTTGCCATTAATGTCAAAGGGGGAGAAAGTTCAAAAATAAGGATTTGTTAAATTTGGGAGAGAGTATTATAAAAGGTTTTTTACATCAATAATAAATGGGGATATCATTGAGCATGTTATTGATATGCATTGATTGTCATTGATGTCAAGGTGATCTTAGTACATAATGCATTAATGACAAAGTGATAGATTCTAAGTGGATTTTGAGAGTGCATATCATGTGTGCAAGACTTTAAGGTGATTTACCATGTTTAAGGGGTAAAATGAGGGGTAATTATTTATTGGTGTAATTATTTAATTTAAATTAATCCATTGGAATATTCTTGTGAAGGTCTAGTTGATCTTAGTCATCTTGGCAGAACTTCCTAAGTAAGTAGATTGATGACATTATAATTCACACGTGTGAAGGTTTCATAAGAAATTAATCACATGGATTTGTTAAAATTTGTTCCTAGATAATTTGGTTAAATTTTCAGGCCTTGATATGATGTATATAAAAATTTATGATGGTGTAAAGTTGGTCTCCCAGGCAAATTTCACTATTTTCCATACTTAGCCAAATTTGCAATATCAAGTGAACAAAGGAAAACTAGCCAATAGTATTTTATTTATAACTTTTGATAATGTATTAATTTTATGGTGGTTTAAAAATAAAAGTGGTATATGACTTAAAGGGGTATATATTAAAATTGATTAGTATGTTTTAATGGTCATACAATTGTATTTATTTCATGTGAGAGTTGACTTTTGCTAACTATTTTTTTTAATAAACCAGGGTGCAAAGAAATGGTTTTAAAAGATAAATTTTTGATCAAATATTGTTGGTATAAAAATAAAAAAAAATTATAATCCATATATATCATCCTCAAACTGATTTTGAGTTTTGGCTGTCAGTACAGGTGAATTTATTTCAGGTCAAATTTGACTTTTGTTGACTGTAATTATTGTAAGTTTGAAAAATCTTTTTGAAATGGTGTTTATGAGCCTTTGGAGGTTGAATTAAGGTTTTTTATGGATTTGATGATGTTACATAGGTCTTGATATTTACATACATATGTGTTTTGTACATGAAAGTTTATATTTAGATAGTTTGAGCCTCATTTGTGAAGACAATGTTTTTGGGCTAGTTAAGCCTAATAGGTCTTTAAAACCTAATGGAGGTTTTGAAGTATGAGATAATGATTTGATGTTTATTGAGAGTGGAAAAGGATCATATAAATTTAGGTAAAGTTATTTAAGTGTTTGGGGTCATTGGTAAGGTCCATATGGAACATAATGGCTTAAAGTGTTACATGAAGGTGAACTAGGTCTCCATGGGACCTATTGAAGGCTTGAGAGCTAAAAGAGGTTTCATAAGGTGAGCGATTGACTTGAAAATTTTTTATGACCTTTTAAACATAAATAATACATGGACGAATTTTTTTTTAAATATTTAAAGTTTTTCCATCTTTGGTTAATGGAAAATGGTATCTAAGTGAAACGTGTGGCCTATTGGAGGGTTAATTGCTTAGGTCTTGCTTAATATTAGTGTGTTATTTTGAGCCATTTGAAGCATGACTAACATAATTATTTGATGTATATTATATGTAATATATCCTAAGATATATTTTTATGTTTATATAAGTCATAACTAATATGTAAGGGTTAATTAAAGTGTTTTGTCTGACCAAGATTGATTAGAGAAAGAATAATGCATATGTAGAAGGCCATTTTGGCCTCATTGTGCTTGTTAGACAATTGGTGTATGAAGCGAATTATATATGAATTTTTATAAGGGTAATAGGCCATGAAAATCACCATAAAATCATGTTAAATATGTGATAAGGGTATAACATTATTATTTTTAGGTTGTGATCACGTAAGAAGATTTATTTCAAGGCTATTAGGTCTATTTAACTTTGGTGAATTGGTATAAAGATTTTGATAATTAAAGAGTGAATAAAATGGTATTAGAGTTTGGAAAAGTGTGTAAGGTAATTGAAATAATTATAATAACATGTTTAAAATATAATGAATATTAGATAGTGGTGTTGAAGGTGGTGAGATAATTGGACTACTTGTTTCAAAGCTAGATATGTCTATTTGTCTAGTTGAGTGATGTAGAAGAGGAAGAGGCTTGTATGAGGTATAAAGGTAGGTTTTTAGGTGTTATAAAAATATAATAACATAATAATATTTGTAACACATAATATAATATGTGGATATTAATTTTGAGGTGATTGAGTTTGTGATTGATCATCTAGGGGGTTGTAGCCTCCTTGCTAGTTGGTGCTAGCTAAAGGTCAAGTGGATGATTGACTAAATTGAGGGGTGGGTACTCCTTGATAATTTGGTGATGATAAAAATTGAAGAAATATATTTATATGATAGTATTATAAATCTTATTTCAATTGGGTTTTCTCCTCCATAAAGGTTTCCCACATAATTCATGTGTTTTGTGTTTTGATCTTACATAGTTTTCTTTATTCATTGCAATGAATGGTTTATATGATTCATGAATGATTATGATGAATGGTTAATATTTTAAATAATTGGAATTGAATTTGATTTTATTTTAACACTGATCTACCCCCACCTCAGTGATTATGTTTCAAACAATTGGTATCATAGCAGATCCTTCAGGAAGGCTTAACAGCTAGAAGGTGGTCCTTGAAGCACAAAATGGATAAAAAACAAAGGAAATAAAATCAAGAGTCAAGGTATATGGACAAGTATTATGAGGATAAAATTTGAACCTTGAAGAGTGAGAAGGTCATGATGGATAAATAGGTTGAGAAGGCTATAAGGATCTCAAATTTTAGTTAGAAGATGATAATGTAAGGGTGAGTTCTATGGAGGCTCTTAAGGAGAAGGTATGTATCTATAATTATAATGTAGCCTTAGAAATCAAAAAGGATAAAAATAATATTCATGATATTAATAATCAGTTAGAGGCTAAAAATTCAAGTTTGATGGCAAAGAAGGATGAGTGTGATCAATTGAAAACCAAGCTAGGATCCTTGAATGTTGAGCATGAGAAACTAGTGGTCAAAATAAGTAAGTTTGAGCATGAAAAGATAGTAGTCAAAATGAGAAAGCTTGAGAAATAGAAATAAAGTAAAGTAAAGAAGGATGATATCATGAAAAATAAGGTGAGAATATTATCAAGGCAACCTAATGCCATGAGGTTTGTCAATTAATATCATGTCAATGTTATGCTTGCAAATAGTTTGATCACATTGCATAAGATTACAAAAGGAGAGTTAACTTTTAAAAATGAGATAATAGATATCATCAAGCAAAAGGTCTCAATGATATTATTTATTCCAAATTTCTTAGACTTGGTCATATTGCAAAATATTATAAAACAAGCTAAATGAGTTCTCAAGGCAAAACAAGGTGTATGGAGGTCCTAGTGTGCAAGGAAGAGGTTATACATGGATATGGAAACCTAAAAAAATTAAGAGAGATCAGATTGAGATTAAGTATGAATTGGTTGATGATCATATCAGTCAAGATGGTTTTTTTTCTATGATAGATATGAAGGCAAGAAAAAAATATTATTTATAAGGGTATGTTGACAAGCGAGTCAAATAGAAGATGGATGACCCAATCAAGCCTATGGGGAGGCTTAGGAAGGATAAGCAAACTAGTGAGAATATGGAGACTTTAGAATATCCTAAGTTAAAAATGTTCTAAGTGACTTGATAAGTGAGGTGTCTCTATTAGGCTTCATAGAGGCATTACTCAATCACTTGAAGCATCATGGAATGGTGTTGCAAGGTTGATAAGTGAGAGACTAATCAATGGGTCAAGGTATGTTCTTTATCTTGATATGCATATAGTTGTGTATGGATTAATTAAATTGATTTCAAGATTTTAAAATATCTATATCACCTATTCAAATCTATGATAAGAGATTTTAATATCTAAAATTATTTGTGAAAGAAGATCTTACTTTAAGTGACCTCAGTTGGCATAAGGGTTCTAATGCAAGAAACCCTTGGCATGGTGTATCTTGGGTTGTATAATGAGTTGGGTCACCAAAATTGGTGAGTTGGTATAAAATGATTATATACAAGTATTCAATGAGGTTATGGGTTTTTAGAGGTAAACCCTTGGTGCAAAGGTATGATAATTTCAAGTTATGTATCTTTGTTTGCAATATATCTCTTTGAAGTGACCTAGGAGAGGAGTATCTTTTCTTATGCAAGAGAGAGGTCCTTGAAGGGCCAAGCTTGGGAAGGAAAGTTAAGATTTCAATAGAAGTAATGTATGACTGAAATCAATTTTTATCCATAGATGGCCTAATGAGGCAACTTGTTCAAGTTGGTATCTTGAAGAGCTCTTATAAGCATGGATTCAGGTAAGTTTAGTTGTTTTTCATATGAGAAGATTTGTTGAGCATGTTCTTATTATTCAGATCAATTGTGATTATTTTATACATATAAGATTACTTTTAGACCATTTAAATAGGTCATTTAGGCCCAAAAATATTAGCATTGTTTTCAGTTGTCTCATGAAAGGATGTTGGATAGTTGTGGTAACCTATGTGTGGATGAAGATGGCTCCATTCAAGGTATGTTCTTGTAAGAGAATTTGCTTGTATATATTTGTAATATTTTGGTCTGGTTTAGGTGGAATATGGAGTTAAGGGAAGATAAATCAAGTTTCTTTAGTAGTAAGTGAAGTTTTGGCATGATTTATATATGCTAAGAATCAAGGAGCAATTCAAATAGCGGTATGTTCTCTTCAATTGGTATTATACAAGGTATGCATAGAGTAAGGGGGAGCATATGTGATATGTTTAAATTAAAATAAGATTGTGTGGTTGAGTATGGTTTGAATATAAGTTATATGAAATTATCATGATGTTATGGGGAGCATTATAATCTATGTGAATAATTTTTTAGGTCCAAGGATCAAGCTGACATGTTGATGAGGAGACCCTTTTGTCATTAATGTCAAAGGAGGAGAAAGTTTAGAATGAAGGAATTGTTCACATTGGGAAAGACAATTATGAAAGGTGTTTTCCATTAATGATAAAGGTGGATAATTTTGAGCATTTTATTTAGATGAATTGATTGTCATTGATGTCAAGGTGATCTTAGTACATAATGCATTAATGACAAAGTGATAGGTTCCAAGTGGATTTTGAGAGTGCATATCATGTGTGTAGGCCTTTAAGGTGATTGAACATGTTTTATGGGTCAAATTATGGGTAAGAAGTGTTTGGTGAAATTATTAAATTGAAAATAATCCATTGGCATAGTTTTGTGAAGGTCTACGTGATCCTAGTCATCTCCTAGTCATCTTGGCAGAACTTCCTAAGTAAGGAGATTGATGACATCAAAATTCACATGTGTAAAGGTTTAAAAATAAATTAGTCACATGGGTTTGTTTATATTTGTTCCTAGATAATTTTTTTAAATTTTTAAGTATTAATGTAGTGTTTAGAAAAATTTATGATGGTGTAAAGTTGGTCTCCCAAGTAGATTTCACTATTTTCCATACTTGGCCAAATTTGTAATATCAAGTGAACAAAAGAAATTTAGTCAGTATTATTTTGTTTATAACTTTTGATAATGGATTAATTTTATGATGTAAAAATAAAAGGGGTATAAGACATAAATGGATATCCAGGAAAATATATTAGGAGGTTTTAATGGTCGTACAATTATATTTATTTTATGTGATATTTGACTGTTGTTGACTATGTTTTTTCTAAATAAACTAGGGCGTAAAGAAATAATTTTATAATACAAAGTATTGATCAAATATTATTGGTATAAAAATAAAAATTAAATATAATACATATATATTATCCTCAAAGTGATTTGAAGCTTTTACTATCAATACAGGTGAAGTTATTTCAAGTTAAAGTTGACCTTTTTTTACTGTAATTATTGTAGTTTTAAATAAGCTTCCTGAAGTGTTGTTTATGAGTCTTTGGAGGATGAATGAAGGTGTTTTATGGACTGGATGATTTTAATGATGTATTTATATTTCCATCAATATTTCTTTTGTACGTGAATTTTTATATTCAGGTAGTTTGATCCTTATTTGTGAAGATAGTGTTTTTGGGCTAGTTAAGCCTTATAGGTCTTTAAGGCCTAATGGATGTTTTAGAGAATGAGAGAATGATTTGATGTTTATTTAGAATGGATAAGGATCTGAGAGAATGAATTAAATTGATTTAAGTGTTTTTAGTCATTGGTAAGGTCCATATGGAACATAGTGGCCGAAAGTGTTACATGAAGGTGAATTAGGTCTCCATGGGACTTATTGAAGGCTTGAGGGATAAAAGAGGTTTCATAAGGTGAGAAAGTGAATTGAAAGTGTTATATGAATTTTTAAACATAAATATGGAATTTAGGAAATTATTTTAAAGTTTTTCAAATGGTTCTATCTTTGGTTAAAGGTTATTGGTATCTAAGTGAAATGTGTGGCCTAATGGAGGACTAATTGCTTAGGTCTTGCTTAAGCCTAGTGTGTTGTTTTGAGAAATTTGAAGCATGAAAGACCTAATGAGTTGATGTATATTATATGTAACACATCATAAGATATATTTTTATTTCTATCTAAGTGGTAAATAATCTTTAAGGGTTAAGGAAAGTGTTGTGGCCAACCAAGATTGATTGAAGAAGGAATAATGCATATGTAGAAGGTTATTTTGGCCTCATTGTGCTTGTTAGATAATTGGTGTGTGAATTTAATTATTTATGAATTTTAATAAGGGTAAAATGAAATTAAAACCATAATAAAATCATGTTAAATATGTCACAAGGGTCTAACATTATTTTTTACAGGTCATGAGCAAGTAAGAAGATTTGTTTCAAGGTTATTAGGTCTATTTTGCTTTGGTGACCTAATATAAAGGTTTTGATAATTAAAGAGTGAAGTGAATGGTATGAGAGTTTTTAGAAGTGTGTAATTGAATTAAAATAATAAAAATAACATGTTTAACATATCATGAAGATCAGATAGTGGTGTTAGAGGTGGTGAGCTAATTGGATTGCTTGTTTCAAAGATAGATAGGTCTATTTGTCTAGTTGAGTGATGTAGAAGAGGAAGAGGCTTGTATGAGGTATAAATTTAGGTTTTTAGGTGTTATAAAAATATAAAACAATCATCAAGTGTGTAATATATTAGATCAGAGGTGGAGATTAGTTTATAGGTGATTGAGTTAGTGCTTGATCATCTAGGGGGTTGTAGACTCCTTGCTAGTTGGTGCTAGCTAAAGGTCAAGTGGGTGCTTGACTAAATTGAGGGGTGGGTGATCCTTGATCAGTTGGTTCTGATATAAATTGAAGTAATATATTTATAGGATAGTATTCTAAATCTTGTTTCAAGTGGGGTTTCTCCCCCATGAGGGTTTCCCACATAATTCATGTGTTATGTGTTTTGATCTTGCATAGTTTTCTTTGTTCATTGTAATGAATAGTTTAGATGCTTCATGAATGATTATGATGAATAGTTAAGAGTTTGAATAATTGGAATTTAAGTTGATTTACTTGCATCACTGATTCACCACCCTTCCTCTCAGTGATTATTCTTCCAACAATTTTTTTTTATGAAAACTTGAGTATTGGGCTTATTATTTCTAAAGACAAGTGGCAAGGGTATTTAAATTCCACTAAAAAACATAAAAATAAGGAAGGGTAAGGTAGAGAAGGGAATAATCTATGTATTAAATAAGATTAATTCATTGGTCATTGAACCAAGTGACTTTGGAGTCTACCATAGTTACAATACTGTAGACTAAGTTTCACTAGAGTTATACCTTCAAAAACATATAATGGGACAAGTTTGAGGTAACTGGGAGTATGCCTCCAATGTGATTTCTCACTAAAAATGAGTAATAAGGGTTTATTTTCAAAAACAAATAAATTCCATATTATAATTTGTAGTTTGACACAAAAATTATCAACACTACCAAAGAGGAAATGAAAGAACACACACAAAGATTATAAAAGCTAAGCGCATCATAACCATGACATAGATAAAGAACCAAAGTGTTAATTTAATTAACTTAGCATTGATGATAATTTAAACATGAAGATGAAAGAAAATTGAAATACAAAGGAAACCCTTTTGTAAAAAAATATATTGTATTCATTAAAGAGTAAAAAATGTTATAAAAATTGATCTAGGTTAATTTTATAGTCTAAAGTGATGAAGGAAATGTAGGTGCAATCCTGATTTGATGACACTTTCAAGAAATTTTGGTCAACACTATAATACAATACAGTTCTTCCTTTAATAGATAAGGACTAGGGTTCACCTCCAAAAAACATGAGGATCCCATCTTGGTCCACGATGACCACTCATTATAGTTATAAGCATATTTCAAAATTGGACAAAATAATTTGTATAAACCCACAATAGATCTGTAGGGGACCACTTATTGACATGAGGAGGTGACTGAGATGGGTCAGATCCTAACTACTTTGACTAGGAACTCCTTTTTTCTAATGTGGATACCATAAGGTTTAACTCTTTGTCTAGCTTGGCTAAGTTCATTGGGGGCTCCTTAAACATTACCTCAACTTGAGATTTTAGTCTTTAGGAGGTCTAGAAAGGTATTTATATTTATGATTGGACTCCAAAGACTTTGTTGATGCTCATCATTGACTAAGTTGACAAATTAATCACTTATCGAGCCCTTTCTTGGTTTGCCTTAGCTAGTTTCTCCCTCATAACCTATTCAAATTGACCCAGGTGGACTCTAAACTCCCCTTGGTCAAGAATGGTGTCATCTAGGTGGAAAAGCATGGTTATATTGGCCTCCTTTAAGTAGGTCAATATCTTTTTATTTCCCTCTTCCAAGGGTCCCATTACAGTGTAATCTAAGGTAAACCAGTCTTCCATTTTAGCTCTCATGCTCTTAGCATATGTTTGGTACAACCCTAAGTCTGAGGTTGGCATAAGTTTGAGATCTAAGAACATTATATTATTGATTACCACCTATAAATTTTGGCATTTCCCATCAATTTTTATGATCCTCTCCATGTCAACTTGAGTCCATTAGATAAGCATGCTAGTTTTAGCCAAAGTCTCCACTACTTTCCCAATGATTGAGAAAATTAGGGGGAGGGCATCCTTGACCTACCCAATTAACTCAACTAGGATTTTACTCTCCACTTTAGCTTCAAGAGTTTGGACTCTGCTCTGCATTTACTAAAGGATCTTCTTGGACATATCATGGGTAGTTCAAGGTATGGATAATGGGTCTTTGGCCATCCTCTCCTCCTCAATGGAAATTATCACCTTGGTGAGGGAAAACAAATCTTGATGGATCTACCATATCACCAAGTTCCCCTCATAGATAAAATTATATGTTAGAATTCTCATCATACTCATGGAGGATTAGTAAAAACTCAACTACACATCATGGTCACCCTAGATAGACACTTATATCACACATAACCCTAGGACCATCCCTCAGGTTATGCCAAGGTGTAAGAGGTGTGGATGAAATGGTGGCGAAGGGAAGAGGATGAGGTGGAGGAATTGGAAGGAGTGAAAGAAGAAAGGAGTGGAGGTAGAGTGGGTATGGGAGTGAAATGAGGGAAAAGGAAAGGGGAAACCTAGGGGAACAATATTTCCCATCATTATTCATAAGTCAAGTTCACCTGAGGTAAAAGTTACCCTAAGAATGGGTCATGAAATAAGGAAGAGATGGGTTGGTTAAATGTGGGTCTTGTGGATCCTTGGGTAATGGAGTGAGAGGGATGAGGATCTAGACACTGAGATGTTGCTAGTGGGGCTGGAGGAGATATTAGGGCCTATAAAGGAGATGGAATTGGAGTAGAAGGCCTTTAGACTGGAGCTAGAGTATGGGTTACCTTTTGTTTCTTCTTTGGCATCTTTTTTAGGTTGGTTCTAGATGCTACAGTGGATGGTCCAACTAAGATAACAAGGGCCACAAGGGTTGATGGCAAAAGACTCAAGGTTGTTGAGGGGAGCCCTAGACTAGATGAATTAAGCACTAGGAGGGCACCTAATATAAGTGTTATGATATCAAAGGCCACCATCATGCCTACTAATAAATCCATACCTAAGGGAGGCACTAGGGGGACTCTAGGTTATGAGATGGGAGGAGTAAAAGGGAATAAAGAAGTGAGGATGTTTAGAAGGGCTGAGGCCAAAGGTACTTGGGTGAAAGATGAAGGGGCAACAATGGATAATAGAGGAGGCAACACATAGGGAAATTATGGGGACAAAGTAGAACTGGTAGGTATCAAAACTAGGACTTGGAAGGTGATGGGAGCGAGTGGTAGAAGGGAAATAGGAGGAGATAAATGAGTGATTAGGGGAATCTAAATGGGTAATTATTGGGTGCCTCACTCTAGGATCTCTCTTGGGATACCAAACACATCAAAACTTATAGGGTATGTGCCCCAAGGCTAAACTACTAGTGGTCAAGCAAGTTGCACTTGAACTACCCGACATCGAGTAGTCTTGGGTGGATCTAATGTGGCTTGGCTTTTAGAAATTCTAAAAGAGGTAAAAAAAGTGTGATGAGAAACTAAAGGAGGTGGAGTAAGAGATAAATAAAAATTATAGACTAGATGAGGAAAAGGAGGAATCGAGGCATGAGGAGTAGGAGTTGATGATAGAAGTAGAGCTAGAGATGAAGCTCAAGGGGAGAAGGTGGTAGGAAGCCCTATAAGATCCTCTAGGATATAGATAGAGCTATTAGAGTTGGGTCCTCTACATATTGAGCATGATTTGGAAAAGGTGTAAATGGGCCTACTTTATCATTCTTCCCCTTCTTATTATTCTTGGTTGTTATTTAGGATAGTACCTCCTGATCATCAATTGCATATTTTAAAAAGAGATCATCATCATATTTGGATTTATGGATGTATTCGATGTTGAGGTGAGTTGATTACTACACAAAATGATCTCATACTACCCATTTAGGGTCCCATTGTTATACCTTACACTTTACAATGTCAAAGGAGTCTCATTTGAATACCATATTTTGAATAAAGAGGTAGGTATTATAGACATGGTGTGCCATATGGTGATTGGGAGCTATAAGCACACCCTATATTGCCACTATACACATAAAATGAATATGCCTTCCACTAGTTGATAGGTGATCTCTTGTTATAATAGGTATTTAGGGACATAATATGGAAGGCAGAGGGGGTCTTTGAGAAAACTCAATATCTAGACTACCATGTCATCTTTGTATAACTAGTAGTCGTCAATCACTGTGATAGAGTCTTGAATTACCTTTGAGAGCTGAGACATAAGAGATTAATTTATGGCCTAGTATACCACTGGGTAAAAATGCTCACAAACATCTTAGACATACTGGTGGAATTGGTGGCCATACAATTGATAGATAACCACATGGACCATCGAGCACTTGAGAACCCATATAGGAAAGGTTAAAGGATTGAATGAGAACATCTAGTAGATTGCATCTAACATGTTGCTCATCATGTATAATTCACCTCCATCTTAGGTATTTATGATTACATGGACCAAATTGAAGTTGATCAATCCTCCCATGTTTGGGATGTTTGAGTATTTAGGATCATGTGCATGAGAGGTAACCATAGGTCAAATGTGTTGGAAATATTGGTCCCTAAATAACTAGTTTAATAGTGTCATGCCTACTTAGACTTCATCCTAGAAGGTGGGAACTATGTAAGCATTGATATTCTCTTTGTTAACCGACTTAGAGTTAGAGTTCTCATCCTATTCATGGAGTACATCATAGATCTAGTAGGTGCTCATCCAAACTAACACTACCACTACATCATATGAGAAAGTGAAGTCTGGGATAGAGTAGTACACCTTGAAGGCATTACTAGATATATCAAAAATTTGGTGTCAATAATTGGGTGAGCACACCTAGTCATTGACCCCATCTTGCATGTCTATGACCTTATAAAGGATGTCACTTAAAAGGTTCATGTAGGGAAATATCTTTGGTTTGGACATAGATATATGGAGTCTATACTTATTATATAACCTATGTGAATCCTCATACTTAAATTTTTGGTCATTATCTTTCAAAGAATCCTTGGGGACTTGCTCAATTACTTTGAATATATCATTGTAGTGCTTGTACTTAGTCAATTCAGTTGGGAAGGTTGTATATAAGTATTCGAGTTAGTCCTTTGGATTTGAGGACGAAGTAGCCATTGGAGTAGGACATATGGTAAATTAGGAAGCTTTGAGTGTAGATGGCATAGATTACAAAGGATCTATGGAATTTTGAAAAATAGGAGTTAGATATTTTTTCTAAGGTAGAAATGGTAACCGTTAGCAAAATTATCTTAGGCTTTTATAAGTGCATGCATACTTCCCCTTTTATTAATGGTGTTTGGTGGCTCACTTGATGTAAATTTGAATTTGATTTGGTGGATAGATTTTCTCCCTTTATTCTAAATCTATAATTTAATTCAAACCCCATGATCCTCTACCACTAAATGGATATAACAATGGTGATGGGATGTTTTAAAATTGTCCAATTGGGTCCAACTTCCCATTATGTTAATGTCTAGTTCATGGTAGGCATGTAATCACATCTTTTATAGTCTTCTTAGCTAACTCCTTTTTTTTTAAACATGTCATTTTATCATTGGTCTCCCCAATAATAATCAACACCTAGGTATGATACCATACTCCATGTCTTTCCCCTAGAATGGGTGATGGGTAACCTAGGGACATATGGCATGTCCTAATAGGATTTTAGGTCTCATATTTACTTCATTCTAACCTTCTCAGGGCCTTAAGTGGTAACTATTTCATTTACATATTGGGAGATTTGGTTCCTTCCCATTCATCCTATCTCTCCTAAGATCTAACATCTTTGATAGGTTTGAGGGACTAGCTAATCTAACTTTCAATTATGTGGCACCTTTCCATTCAACTAGACTCTCCTAGGTTCTAACATTTTGAATAGGTTTGGGTGATTGGCCACTCTAAAAAATGACAATGTGTCATCTTCCCATTCAGTCAAGATATCCTAGGATCTAACATATTTGATAGGTCTAAGGGATTGGCTTCTCTAACTTTCAACAATGTGGTACTTTCACATTTGGTTGGTCTCTCCTAAGATTTGACATCTCTAATAGGTCTAGGTGACTGGTCATTATAACACATGGAAATGTGGCACCTTCTCATTTAGTCAAGATCTTTTAGGCTCTTACATATCTAATAGGTCTAGGGGATTGACCACTTTAACACATAATGATGTGGTACCTTCCTATTCAATTAAGATCTCCCAAGCTATGACATTTTTGAGAGTTATGGTTGATTGGCCTCTCTAACACATGGTGATGTAAAACCTTCCAATTATGTTGGGATCTAAAAAATTCATATAATTAATAAGTAATAAAATAAAATTAACATGACACATTAAAAATTACTTGTAAAATATAGAGATATAGATTTGCCATGGAGGGCAATGGGTCTATTGCTCTAAGAAGGGAACTAGAATCTAGGAGATTCAAGAAAAAATAAAACTACAACTTTAGTGCCATGATTTATAAAAATAAACACTCCTTAGTTTTAAAGAGAAATAAATATGCCTATTACTATTTTGGGAAGTCAAAGCAGTGCATATTTTAAAGATTTTAGTAGGCATAACTAGGTGGAAAAAAAGAAAGGACCCTCAAGCTCTGGTTTTTGAGAATTTTAGAGGGGCCACCCATTTTGAAGAAAATGGGTCATGTTAGCCATAATAAATGGTAACTTACATAAGGAAAGTGATGAGAAACATGTAGACCCTAATAAGTTTATTTTTGTTTCCATGCTCAACACATAGACTGTATAGAGGGTCTTTATTGACCATGGAAAAGTTTTGTAATAGAAAGTGGCATACTGAGCTTCCACCCCATAGACAACCACCAATGTGTGTGAAAAGTGATTTTTGTATTTAATTTATTCCTGAATTACCTTTAAATAATCAAGGCTAGATTGGTTATCAGACTTCTTCTAGAGAGTTGGCTTGATAAATTGGAAAGGGAAGTGGCTAGGGTATTGATCTGCTACCAAACAAGCATCCATAGCCTAGATAGAGATGCCTCTAGTCTCGTTCATGGACTTGATATATTTCTAGCTAGGCCAAAAAGCTTGTGGTGGAGATTTACTATTTAGCCCTTTCAAGGTAGACTTAGAATTTAGATTCTACATGCTTTCTTTATTCTTTTCTAAGCTTCCCATGAAAAGATCATTATTTATTTGTCTTATCCATTAAGTGTTTGGGACCAAGCCAAGGATGAATGGATAAGGGGGAAGTTATGAATAAATAGCCAATCTCTTATCAACTTGAATGATCTAGTATCTTCTTGAGTCATTATTTTAAGTGTATCTTAGTGGTTTTATTGGTGTATAAGTTGTTCTAAAATCCACCTATTTATATTATAATCATTAGCCTCTCAGATCTAGGATGTCAAAATTACCCCTTACTATCCTAGAATCACTTATATTAAAGTTTTCAACCTAGTCCTTCCTACGTCTGAACAATCTCTTTTGGCTTTGACCATCACCTGAACTAGTTACTAATAAGGACTGGGCATTAGAGGAACAATAAATAATAAAAATGGGGCTAGAGGGTAAAAACACAAAGCAAAAGAAAATAAAATAATAGAAACAAAAACATAATAAAATCAAACACACAACTAAAATAAATATATCTAATATATACATTACCACTTTTACTCAAACTACTCAGAATTGACATTGGAGGGGACAACTGAGAAATAGTGTTTTAAAAATTACCCATTTAATATAAGTGGTAAGACATCTCCCTCAAGATATTTGAGATAAAAAGTGTTTTATCCTATTATTTCATCAATTTGGCATGGGATGATCCATAATGGATCATATTTTTAATGTTGGCCTTTCTTTCCATAGGCTTTGTCCCATATTAGGAAAATTCAAAGATTTAAAAGGTCTTGACATTTGCCCTCTTGTCAAACCACCTCTTAACTATGTATTTATGTTTTTTAAAGCTCAATAAATATTTATCTTAGGATTCTTCTAAATGAATTAGGTCCATAAGTCTATAATTCACCTTGTCATCTGGTTTTATGAATTTTTCCATGAACTTATAACTTAACAACTTGAGAGTGACTAGTATGATTGGATCCAATTCATAGAATAGAAGGAAAAGAGAGATTTTGAGGTCTTGTTTATATATAATATAGTTTGCCTATAAGGAAAACTTTATAAATGAGTGTCATTTTGGGGTTTCTGTCTAATTGATTTCTTGATGGTGTCAATCAGGTTTTTGTTGGTGAACACTAATCCATACCCTTGAAAGTAGTGATTGGATGAGAAATTCAATTTGATCCTATTATCATAGGCCCATTATGTAAATTATGCGGATTGAAAGGTGGGGACATTATCACATACTAAAGAAATAGGGACCCTAAAATGAGTGATTGTGGCAGTCTCTAGGAATTTGATGACTTCAATAGTGGTGATCCTTTTGGTTGTAATTACCTCAGACCATATAATGTAGTAGTCTATACCTATAAGGATAAATTCATGACTAGTTGATGAAATAGGGTTAATCACCCCTATGAAATCTAGTCCCCATTATGAAAACAATGTATACTCTACAATCGGTTGTAGTGGAATTACCACATGCATTTCTCTGTTAACAAAGGTATGAAATTAGTGGAATAAAAGAACATGGGTATGAACATCTTTGAACATTGTGGGCTAGTAATGACTTTCCAAAATCACTTTGTGAGCCAAGGCATTTACCATGGGATGGTTGGTTCCTAAATTTTCATTTAAACTTATCATTATCTCTTTGGGCTCTTTTTATGATACACACCAGAGGTAAATTATTATGTGGTTTATTTTGAAGATATTTCCCCTCTTTAGTAAATAGTGTACAACCTTCAACCAAAGGTCTCTTCTCTATGTGTGGTTTAGTCCCAACATTGTATTTTTATAGAGTATAAATTGCATGACTGGGGTTTACAAGTCTAATTATAGTACCCTCTATTGGTCCACCTAGTATACTATGATTCTTGGGTCTATATCTATGATTAGCTGAGTAAGGCCTTATCCTCTAACTAGTCTGAATCACTTGATTTCCAAGTCATACTCTTATAAATTCATCATCCATCAACCTCTCCTTTCTCCTAGTTCATTCTACCCTAGCATTTGCTTTATAGATAGGTCTAGGACAATGATATATGCTCTGTTCCAAAGGATGTGAAGATTTAATTTATTCACTACCTTGACTAGGGCGTAGGTGTTCTTATCTATGGTAGAATACTGAATCTTGATATCTTTAGGATTAGTTATCTTAAAATCCATAGGGTGTTCTTATCCTTCTAACATTTGGGTGAGGCAAACAGTAATGGTGTGATCTAAATTAAAGGGATAGATGTAGAAGTCCTATAATTGTTTGATATGATGAGGATTGGGGCTTGCAAGATAGTGTCTTTGATATCTTGGAAGTATTTCCTTGATTTTTCATGCCACTCCACTTTATTCTTTTGTTTCAACATTTAATTTAAGGTTTTCATTATTTTATCAAATCTAGAAATAAACTTACACACAAATTTTATTTTCCTAAAGAAAGATTTTAGGTGAAGGTAGTTTAGAAATTACATCCACCCTTTTGGGGTCAATATCAATACATTATTTTATGATAATGTGATTGAGAATCTTACCTTTAATGACACTAAACATGATCTTCTTTGGGTTTAAGGAAATGTCATACCTTTTTCATATTTCAAATACCCTTTCCCAAGTGGTGCACATGATTTGACCTATATTTTGAAACCATCATTAGGTCATCCATACATATTATTATGCACTTACTTATCAAGCCCTCAAAAACAAAGTCTATCACCCTTTATAAAGTGGTACCATCATTGATTAGCCTAAAAATCATCCATTTATAAGTGAATGTGACCCAGTTAGTGGTGAAAAAAATGTTAGTTCTATCTCCCAGGTTGACCAAGACTTAGTTGTACCCTGATAAGCCATCCAAGAAGGACATTATTTGAGACCCACTCACCATTTGGATCACCTCATATAGAGATGGAAATAGGTAATTATCTTTATCCAAGGCCTGGTTCAAGTTTTAGAAGTCCATGCACAAGAATATCTCTCCATTCTTATTTCACATTAGAACCAAGTTAGCCACCTAGGTGGAGTGGTAGATTGGGAAAATTATTCCTACCAAGAGAAAATTATAGACTTCTTTATGTATCAAGGGATCAAGGATTGGGTTTACTCTCCTTTGCCTTTTCTTGAAGGGTTTTTATGTGGGTTTTAATGGGATGGTATGAGTAATTACTCTTAGATCAAAGACCTTAAGGTCTCTATAGGCCTAGGTAATCACCTCCTTATATCTCAACCATATCCTTCGTACCTATTATAACTCATGGTCCATCCAATATAGACCCCATGTTAACTATCTGGGGATTCTCTATAAGGCTGAGATTAATGATTTATCTTTTTTGGTCCTCAAACTTGGGCATTTTAACCTAAAAGGTTGGGTCTAATGCATCAATTTATCTTTCTCTTAAAATCATCCCCTTCAAGATCTATTTTCCATGAATATTCAAGATCCCATACTTATCCAACTTATTCCTAGGGTTATCTCTATCTTTCTCATCTATGATTTGGGCTTTAAATATCCCCTTGTTGCTAAGGAATTAGATGACTTGTTAGTCATATTCAAAGACACATAATTTAGTCACATTATCTGATACAGAAGAATAGGGGATAAGTTCCATAGAGAACTCTTACAAATATATGTTAAATAGAGGGGTTAGGTTCATTATTTTGGATGCTAGTGAGATAGCTACCTAGTTTTCCTCTAAAGGGAATAGGGATGATATTGTGTACATTGAACATTTCAATTAGGTCCCAAGATATATGATTATAGCTTCTAAGGTATAATAGTTTGCATTGAAATTTAGTTTTGATCTAGTTAACCACTAGTTCAAATTCATTTAATACTCTTACTTTGTTTACCTTATGGATTAATGCAAATTTTAACCCCATGATTAGAGATTCAGACTCTACTAGTTTATTCATGCAAGAAAACTACAACCTATATGATGTTATAAGTCTCCTTCCTAAGGGATCTATAATTAGAACACTATCTATAATGTCTTGTTTGGAGTTATCTCTATCTATATAAATATACCACAAGATGAGAAAACCTAGGATGTGATTGGTTTGGTTTTTTGGAGGCTTGGTGCTTAGTGTGTAGATGCCTATGCCTAAGGAAACTAAGTTTATTCTCATTAATGGTGTTGCATTTGGTGATAATATGCTTAATTCATGGTGATATATCTACTCTTATTTGATTGAATAATCCTCTCTATGTTAACCACGTATGGGAGAAATTCATGGCCATATACCCATTCAGAGATTTGGACCAATCTCTGTTGAGGAGCATGTCATAGGATTCTAGGATATCCAAAACTTGAATGTCTATAAAGTGTTGAATTATAGGATTATATTCCAACTAAATATGGAAATTTATTAACTCACCTATCACTTTCACCTCTAAATTATCTAATTAGACCACTACCTTATCTGATTTTGTGGAGGTTAGGCCAAGTTTCTCACATATGCCTAATGGAATCACATTAGCCAAGGCTCCTAAATCTACTAAGAAGTTATGAAGATTCTTTCCAAACAATCAAATGGTTAAAAAGAAAGGAGGGACCTCCATCTTATTATTTTGAATGGTCACATTGGTGTGTGCTACTCTTAATTTTGGCTAGGTTTGTGGGGTCAACTTTTGAGTCAAAGACTTTAGTAGGAGATCCCATTTCTCTATGATTTGATCAATTTCATGAAGGGTAATATTAGAAATGATTTTATTCATATCCTCAACTATGTTTTAACCTCATTTACTTTGGATTGGTGGGATTTCTATAGGTACCTTAGGCTCTTGAGGTCTTGGAGGTGGAGGATTATTGTTGGTATTTTGGTCTGGTGGGGTTACACCATTATTTGGGACAGTTGAGGTAGTAAGGCATTATTGTTTCTACCTATTCCTAATGGTGTAGTTGCTCCTTTAGAACTGTTGAAATGATTAAAACTCATTAATACATTCCTTTGGCTCATTTTCTTCTTGATTAGGTAAATCCATGGTTTCTAACACTATAGCAATACTAGGAGCTTTACTTGAGTTAGAGAATTCTAGATGATTGGGGACCACCTCATATTATTCCATCTCTTTTTGGAAGATCTCTAAAGTAGAACCAAACACTATGTAGTCTAGTTCCCCATGTGATACCATGTTATGTAATTGACCCTAATTAGATAAGGCTATCTTAAAGATATTCATCTCAAGCAACCTTTTGTGTGAAGGTTATAGGAAGTTTTGAGATGGTTATAACTCATGTTTGGTATTTGATATGTAATTTTTTTATAGATATTTATGGATTAGAGTTACTCACTTATCTATATATCCCTAAGAAATCATTACTAAGTTTTTGTACCATCTATTGAATGACATCTAGTTCAATTTTAGTGGACTCTTGAGCCATGGTTTGGGTGTTGTTAGACATGGCTAATGTCACTTGATGTTGAATCTAGGGAATTAGCTCTTGGCTCCATGGGTTTAGGAAACCTAGTTATTGGTTTGAATTGGGATGACCTAGTGGGAGTTGATGCATTATAGGGAGTGACTGAGGCAAAGGTGCATTTTGATTAACATTGGGAAATAAGTTCAATGGAAGCATTTATGGTAGCATATTGGGAACGTGGATCATTGTGTGACCCTAGGGGATCAGTCTCCTATCTACTTTGATATCCCATGTATAAGTTAAGGATAGGTATATTATGGCTATGAATCGCCTTATGAACATGTATATCCAAGGGTCTAGTGCATTTAAATACATTTCAAGTGTTAGTTTAGGGTTGGGTTGATGAAACATAGTTACCTAGTTATACATCTTCTAGAACCTAGCATTGAAGTTTTTATGGGTTCATCGAGATCCCTTTTGATATAAGCAAACTACTAGTGTAGGATACTAGGGTCTATCACTTGCCCAGATTGGGTGAAGAACGTGGAACTAAAATGGTCATAACTCAGGATAGAGTCTTCAAGAATGTTTAGGAACCAATAATATGTAGAATCCATCAAGGTAAAGGGGAAAATTATGCTTTCCACATCCTCATGTTATAAATTTAAGATTATTAGGGTGGTATTATAGGAGGTTATGTGTTCCTTCATGGTTCATCCCACACTAGGTGTTAAATGAGGGAGATAACTCTTAGGGTTCATAGTTAGATCATGGATGACTCTCAGGATGTTAATGGCTGAGCCATATAACTAGGCCATCTTGGACTATAAATTTGGGATAGGTTAGCGAGATGAACTAATAGGATTAATGGAAGGTATATGTTGGTTAGACCTAGGTTTTATATGGAAAATAAGAGGAAATTACCAGTCTACCTTGATGATACCTAGCCCTGGTAATGGGTAAACTAGTATGCAGGATGCTTCATAATCAAATAGTAGTTAACACATTATTTTCAATAAACCAAACTCAACATATTCATAAAATGAATCAATAATAATCATGAAGTATTATAAGCCCCTCTTTATAGTGCCAACTATTTTTCACTCCAATATACTCATTCTCATGAGATGCCTATGATATTAGACATTCATTATAAAGGGGAAGGAGGGGACAACTATGGACTTTTGTCCTACATTTTAGGACTAATCTTGGATCAGCCCAAGGTATGAATGTGGGTATTGGACTTGAAAAATTAACTTTACATTAATATACTATAAGAGATGCATTATCACCACCAAAAATTCAATCCAATGTCCTTTGCACAAGTTAAATATTATGATGAAAACTTAAGTATTGGGCTTTTTATTTCTAAACATAAGAGGGAAGGGTATTTCAATTTCACTAAAAAAACATAAAATAGAGAGAGGATTAAGGTAGAGAAGGGAAGCCTCCAAGTTTAAACGAGTTCAATGCATTGGTCATTCAACCAAGTGACTTTTCCATAGTTATACCATTGTAGATTCAGTTTCACTAGAGTTATACCTTCAAGAACATACAATGGGATGAGTCTGAGGGAAATGGTATTATGCCTTTAATGTGAGTTCTCACTAATGATGAGTACTAGGGGTTTATTTTTGAAAACACATAAATTCCATATGATATTTTATAGCTTAACACACAAATTATTAGTTCTAAAATTAAAAAAAATCACACAGATTATAATAGCTAAACACATCATAACCATGACATACATAAGGTAGAAAAGTGTTAATCTAATTAACCTAGCATTAATGATAATTTAAACATGAATATGAAATAAAATTCAAACATAGAGGAAACACTTTTTCAATAAATAGAGATAGTATTCATTAAAGAGTAAAAACTATCATTATAATAATCGATTTGGGCTGATTTTACAATCTAAAGTGATGAAATAAAGGCAAGTGAAATCCTAATAGTAATCTGACATCACTTTTGAGAAATTTTTGTTGACACTATAATACCATAGAGTTCTTCCTAAAATAGATAAAGACTAGGGATCACTTCTAAAAAGCATGAGGATCCTATTTTGGGCCATGTTGGACACTCACTATAGTTATAACCATATTTTGAAATTTCAACAAAATGATCCCTATAAACTTGCAACAAATCTACATGGGACCACTAGTTGACACAAGGATGTGGCTAAGAAGGACTAACTCCTAACTAATTTGAATAGGTGATCCTAGCTTCCAATGTGATTGCCATGAGGTTTAACTACTTATCTAGCTTGGATAAATTCATTGGGGGATCCCTGAATATTAAATCAGCTTGAGATGCTAGTATATAGGAGGTCTAGAAGGGTGGTTACATTAATTATTAGACTCTAGGGACTTATTTTATACTCATAATTAATTGAGTTGACAAATCAAACATCACCTCAACCCCTTCCTAGTTTTCCTTGGCTACTTTATCCCTCATAACCTAGTTGAACTAAGCTAGGTGTACTCTAAATTATTCTTAGTTGAATAATATGCCATCCAAGTGGAACAACATTATTATATTTACCTCCTTTAATTAAGTAAATATATTTTTATTTCCCTCTTCTAAGGGTCCTATTGTAATGTGAGATAAGGTAAAAATACTCATACATTATAAATTTCATGTTCTCGATGTATGTTTGTTACAACCCCGAGTTTGAGATTGGCATAAGTTTTAGCTTCAATAACATTCCCTTATTTACCACCACCTATAGATTTTAGCATTTCCCATTGATTTATATTATCCTCTCTATTTAATCCTAAGTTCACTAGATAAGTATGCCAGTATTAGCCAAAGTCTCCATTACATTCCCCAGGATTGAGAAAAGTCGTAAAATGGCATCCTTGACCTGCCTAGTTAGCCTGATTAGGAATGCACTCTTCATTTGGGATTTGAGAGTTTGGACTTAGATCTACATGTCCTTGAGTAATTTCTTAGATATATCATGGGTAGCTTAGAGGACAAATAGTGGGTCCTTGACCATACTCTCCTCCCTAGTAGACATTCTCACCTTAGTGAGGGAAAATATATCCTAATGGGTCTACCATATCACTAGGTTCCCATCCTAGATAAAATTATGCATGAGTGTTATATTCATACTCTTAGAGGCTCTGTAAAAACTCCCCTACTCATCAAGGTCATCATGGATAACCATCTACAACACATGTGACCCTGGGACCATCCCTTGGGTTGTGAGGGGTATAAGAGGTGTGGCTAAAATGGTGGTGAAGGGTGGAGGATGAGGCAAAGGGGAAATAGAGGAAATAAAAGGAGTGAAAAAGGAAAGGAGTGATGGTGGAGGGGGAATGGGAATGAAAGGAGTGAGAATGAAAGTGGAGCCCTAGCGGAACTTTTGTGCCCAATACTATTTCTAATTTAGGTTCACTTGAGGTAGAATTATCCTCAGGAATGGGTCCTAGAACTACAAGGAAGAGATGGGTTGGTTGAATGCGATATTTATGGAGCCTTGGGTAATGGATAGAGGGGGACAAGGAGCTATATGTTGAGATTTTTCTAGTGTTAGAGGTAAAATCATTGAGGGGGGTGAATTATTGATTATAGATAATTCAAAATATAGTTCTAATTATTTCAATCCCTTAACCAAATAACATTAGCATTCATGAAGCATATACATCATTTATAGCAATGAACTAGAAAGATGAAAAATATAATACACATAATACAAGATCTATGTGGGAAACCCTCTTGGGTAATAAAACCGACTCTCAAGCCTACAAACACATGGACTACTTGTCCTATAAGATGATTACAAACATGGGACCTTTTAGTGAAGCACCAACTTCACAAGGATCACCCACACCTAAGTATGAATAAGCACCCACTTGTTCTATATGTTGATCACCCACATAACACCTATATAATCAATAAATCTATAACTCTGATTGCATTTCAATTTGATTGGGAAAATAATGTATAATACATCTATTTCAACTCTGCACACACACTCAAACTTGTTCATACAAGCAATGCATACAAACACCCCTTTTAGATCACTCTAGATTTATTTTCTCATCCTCAATCTACTATATACTTTAGTACATCCACTAAGAACACTCCTTTTGATCTCTTTCTTTAATCTCTATCTTCTGCTCTCTTAGCACATTCATAGCAAGTCTAGAAACCATTACCTTAGCCTTCACTCCTTATAGAGTCTTCATGAATATCAAAATTTAGGTTGGCCATACTACTTTACCTACAACTTAAAACTTATAAAAGGTTAACACATAGCTCAATACCATCCTCGAAAGTCAACCATAGCATTTGTGAGTCATATTTAAGCATTTATGCCTTTCAATTAGGCTTTAGTAGCCCTTATAGGTCTCATGGAGACCTATTAACCCTTTATCACTTCATCAAGAAAAAAATAACATGAGATCACTTTAAAATACATGGTTCCACTCCATGTGATCTATAATACATTTTTAGGGGATTATTCCCACTAAAACACTCTTCTACTAAAGCATAATTTACTCAAACAGTAGTCTTGTACATAGTAGCACCATGATCAAACAAAGAGTCAACTTTGAATCTCAATATATAAAATTTTTAAAAAAATTATACATTATAATAATATTTAATAGATGATACTTGAAGTTCTCTACAAATTTTCCTTTTACACCAGTATCAAATTCTACTATATCAAAAGTTATAGCTCAAACACTACAGACTAGTTTTCCTTCACAAATTTGAATATTCAAATTCCAATAGTCACTGTATAAATATAAAACATTTGAAACTTGTCATCATCTCATGTATCCTATAAAATTTGAACAAATATGCTTCGTTGATGTCCTCACTAGCTTCCTATTTTCAAGTCTTTAATGCTCTCCATTGATCTTTGATCCTTGCTACTGAGATTGAGGCTCTTGGCAGCCCCACATGTCTTTTATGGACCCAAATTATCAGACTTAATGTGATTATGCCACTTGGAATTCTTGTATTCATTCTCATCACCTTTTTTAATTATGAACTTAATATTCATCGTTGACCTTTGATCTTTACTTCTAATATCAAGCCACTTGGTAGCCCTGCATGCCTTTTGAGCATCTTTAGCATATTAACTTCATGCACACCATTGATCTCTATTTAGAAGATCATATGGTCACCATTGTATATTTGTATGTTATATTAGATTATCACCATTATATCTATTGAATTCTCATTTTTATATCTCCTCTTGCAAATTTGTCTAAGTATAGAAACCATTGCAATCTGCTTAGAAGGCCAACTTTGCACATTAATAACTTTTGATACGCTTAAACTTATGACCTAAAATTTGAACCACATGATAAAATTTCATAGGGGAATCCATACATGAATAAAAATTATCTCAAAACTTTCACATGTGTGAAATATGACATCAAAAAACTACTTAGTTATCCTTATCTATCAAGATGACGACTTGAACTTAGACACTCATATGGCTGCTCTAACGAATTCCTTTCACTTTCACAAGCATTCCAAGAACTAATAACACCCCATAAATCTCTAAAAATTGTCCATGCCATCAATAAAATCCAGAAAATGCCTCACTAAGTCAATAACTGAAGAATCATGTAAGAACACTGAAGCTTATTGAAACACACTTTGTCACTGTCATTCTAGCACACATTAAACCTCATCAACATCCTTGGTCACCTAAGAGACATCATTGGAAACTCTCCAAAAATATCCCACTTTGTCATTTATGTCAAAACCAATACAAATCTTATTCTTATAATCTATCTCTCCCTTCAAGTACTTTCTCCCCCTTTGACATAATGACAAAGTGGGCTCATCTTATGATCCTAATGACCTTGAAAAAAATAAGAGGGACCCCCCCTTACATTATGCACATCTCTTCAAGCCTCTCAATATATCACAGTTAGCTACCCCTAAATCCATACTCTATCCTATGCCATTTTTTATTTAACACACATTAATCTAAAAATGGGTTTCTCTGATCCTTGTACCTATCTACCTATAGAACTCAAGCTCTCTTTTCTCTTGCATGTATATTCAATACCTTGTCAAAATACATGACTTGTTTGATCAAGTCATCATGTAAATATTATTTAATTCATAATTATAGTATACATCTTCACATTTATATAATGACTAAAGCATATTCACATATGATCCCCCTCACATCATGCATATTATCAAATTGAAGATAACATGCGTTTGTGCTAATTGGAATTTTGATCATTAGCTACAACAAACACTTGCTTCCACACATGAAATATGTCTCCTAAGAAGAATAGGTACAGACACCCACTTATCATATAGGGAATAAAGATCCCAAAACTTAGGATATTCCCATATATCCATTCTCTTAATTGACTTGTAGTCCTTCCTCATCTTTAGATTGTCTTTGAATGAGTTTTCAACCTTATTCTTTTCTTGTATCTCAGGATCCTACTTGATTTCCTTGTCTATTCGGGTAGATAATGTTTGTTACTTGATAATTAAACTTCTCCCCTATTATATCATGGAAAATAATCCACTTTTATCATATTTTTCATTTACCTTCTTAGGCCTCCATTCACTATGGCTCCTTCTCTTCATGACAGTGTTGACAATTTTTGAAGTAGAATACTGATTATTCTTGTAGAACCTTGATATGTGACTTCTCTCATGAAATTTGAAAAAAATAATGTTTCTCAAATTATACATACCTTGTGATTAAGATATAATATTGTTACTTGAAGTTTCATTAGTTGGTTCATGTACCTGATCATTTGGTCTCTTGATGAATATATTACAAAACTTTACAATATGACCAAATCCTTGAAATTTGTAAAAGATGTCATTCTTTCCTTGTGAACCTATAGATTGTATTGAGTGATGATGTTCTTCATGATTTCCATTATCTTTCTCATAATTCCATGTAAATACATTGTTTGAGGATATTTTACAATCTTTTGACCTATGAGAAAACTGATTATAAGAGTAATAATGACCATTAAAATTTTCATACCTCATAGCATTTAGTTGTTTGATCTGATTTATCTTCATTTTGTCAATAACTTCATTCCTTGACTGATGATTGATCTTCAAAGTCTGATTATCCTTGTTCACATCAGCCTTTATCTTTTTTGGAGTTACATGATTTTTTTCTTCTTTGTATCCAAGACCTGTTCTATCACTTACATGCTTTTGACTACTCAGAATATTGTCAAGATCATTTGAGCTCTTTTCAAACTTCACAAATGACTTCACCTTATAAGATGTCTTGTCAAATTCAGATTTTAATGAATCACTTTTAATCACATAACTTAAGCACTCATCTTCTTTGGATTTTATGCTTGTAGACATAGTTTCTAATTGACTATTGAGATGCTTAACAATATCTTCATGTTCCTTGGTGTCATCATTCATTATTTTTTCAAACACACTAGATTTCTCTTCATAATTCTTGATTTGTGACATCATATTATTATTCTTTTTCTTATCAATATTTAGATCTTCAAGATAATTCATCAATTCATCCTTATTATCTAAATCATCAGCTATATCGTTGATCATGGCTTGAGTTAGTTTCATCTACAAAGACTCTATCTCTAATTGATACAAGACACACTCTTCTTACTTCTTCTTTACTTATTTATGAAGAGTACAAAACTAAATTTCAAGTTGTTGTGTGATCTCATCATGCTCCTTGACTTCATTACTCAGCCTTCCTTCAAAAAGTCCAATTTTCTCCTCATAGGATTTGATCAAGAAACATTTTTTTCTATTTTTTATTTGTAGTATCTTCATTTCTTCCATAGTATCTAGATATTTATCTTCAAAAGTTAATTTATCATATTCTTCCTCTAAGCTATCTCTACCAAACAAATCTTTGCTTAAATAACATTTACCTTCATCATCATTAAAATTTTTGAGCAATGTCTCCTTGTCCTCATTATGAAAAGAATCATCCTTGTCAGATGTGTTTACTTCTTCTATAGATGAGTTACTATATTTTTCATAGTAAAGGATCTTACTAACTTTGTAGAATTCCTTCTTTCCATTTTTTTTATTGAAGGACTTTTTGTACTTTCTAGGACACTCATATTTCTTGTGTTCATCCTCATGAGATTCTTTATAAGACTCTTTGAGTTCAAACTTGTCTAGATATTTAGCTACAAAATGACCAAATTTACCACATGAAAAAATTTAAAAGGAAGTTTTCTTTCATACTTACATGATCCTACATTAAATCTTCTAGAAATCATAGATTCAAGTTGATCTTCATTAAGATCAAAATATTCAAGACTTAACTTGTTCTTTTCAGCTTTTGTCTCCTTAATCACCTTAAAGGTTACTTCCTTTTTACAAGGTCTATCCTCATCAACTCCCATTCATAGGTAGTAATTATGCCATGTAGTTCATCCACCTTCAATTGAGTGAGACCATGCATTTCTTCTACATCAGAAGCTTTTGAATCAAACTTGAGTTTAAGAGTCCTCAATACCTTCTATACTATAGTAGCTTCACCAATCACCTCTTAAAGACCTTTGATCATGTTTACTACCTCATCAACCCTTAGAAGATATGATAACATAGTATCTTCTTTCGTAATTTTGAGACATTCAAATTGCCTTCTATAGGTCTACAATTTAGCTAGTTTTACCTTTGAGTCTTCTTCATAGATAGTTTGGAATTTGTCCCAAATTTCCTTGGAAAACTTGTAATAGAACACTTTGGTGAACTTAGCCTTAGATAGACCACAAATTAAAGCATTCACATCGTTCAAATTATTCTCACTCAACTTATTTTTAGCAACACTAGTTGGAGGAGTAGTTAGTGTAGTATAACCATCTATGATATATTTCCAAGTATCAAAACCTAGAGACATGATGGATGTCCTCATCCTTGTAGTCCAAAAAACATGATTTGACCCATTGAATAATGGTGCTTGATTCTTAGAGAAACCCTAATTTTATTGACTTGCCATATTGTACTTTATATCACCTTTAAGTGGTTAAATTTTCAATGAAGGTATTGCTTTGATATCGATTATTATAGGTACAATCACTAAGAGGGGGGAGGTGAATCAGTGATGCTAGATAATCTAAACTATAAGTCTAATTATTTCAAGCCCTTAACCAAATAACATTAGAATTCATAAAGCATATACATCATTTATAGTAATGAACTATAAATATGAAGAAGATCACACATGTAACACAAAATCTACATGGGAAACCCTCTTGGAGAATAAAAGCTATTGTCACACCTAAAAACACATTTACTACTTGTCTTATAAGATGATTAAAAAAATGAGACCTTTTAGTAAAGCACCCACTTCATAAGGAGAAACCATCCCTAAGTATGAACAAGCACCCACTTATTCTAGATGTTGAACACCCACACAACACCTATGAAATCAACAATTCTAAAAATCTGATTGCATTTCAATCTGATAGGAGAAATAATGTATAATACCTCTCTTTAAACTCTTCACACACACTCAACATTGATCATATAAGTAATGAATCCAAAAACCCCTTTTAGATCACTCTAGACTTCTTCACTCATCCTCAATCTACTCTATACTTTAGTCCATCCACTAAGCACACTCCCTTTGATCTCTTTCATTTGTCTCTATCTTGTTCTCTCTCAACACATTCACATAAAGTCTAAAAACCATTACCTTAGCCTTCACTCTTTATATATTCTTCATGAATATCAAAATTTAGGTCAGTCATACTACTTACCTCTACCCTTAAGACTTATATTAGGCCAACACATAGCTTAATTCCATCCTCATAGGTTAGCCATAACATCCATGGGTCACACTTAAGTAGTTATGCCTTTAAATTAGGTGCTAGTAGCCCTTATATATTTAATAGAGAACTATTACCCCTTTAGCACTTCTATTTTGCTAAATTTTATCTATTTAAAGTCTAAAGGAAAATAGAAAAGAATGATAGGGATAAGTAATTAGAATAAACCTAGATTGGTTTGCATGTTGTATCCAGAT
This sequence comes from Torreya grandis, assembly GCA_037957365.1. Lineage (NCBI taxonomy): Eukaryota > Viridiplantae > Streptophyta > Pinopsida > Cupressales > Taxaceae > Torreya > Torreya grandis. The sequence continues at coordinate 1,586,973 of JARHVA010002062.1, forward strand.
GTTGAGAGCACTCATATTTGGTTGGTGAAGACTACCTACAAGTAATAAAGCACTACCACATGATATTTATTAGTAAATAAATGAGTGGGCTGCCAAGCTACATACTTGTTCTAGGAAGTGTGAAACTTCCTTAGAGATGACAGTCCACTTTTGAGAGACAAAAGAGTAATAAATAATTAAAAGAGAGAGTGAAAGAGAGATAATATTACCATTATTTAGAGTCTAAGTGCTACCGAGAGTGATAGGGTATAGGTAGTGTATTTTGTTTACATTTTAGAAGTTATTTGGGTAGGCTTTGGAAAGGTTAGGGAATCCACAGTCATTGATGTCAATATGGGAGTGATCAATATCAATTAGAATATCAAAGTCAGTGGTGAAGTTGACCAATGTCGGTTAGGCTACCAAGGTTGGTAGGGGTAATAATTGTTTAGGAGCTTATAGAAGGCTTTTTCGGGTTTGGGAGATGGTTTTAATTAGGTCTAGGAGGTTGGGGAGAGTTTTGAGAGAGAGAGAGAGAGAGAGTATGGTTTGGGTAGATCTAGTTAGACATTTGGTGTGTCAAGTTAAGGAGAAACAAACAAGGAAGATTTATAACTCCCTCATGGGGGTTCAGTCAGGAGTGCATAAAGTAATGAATAGTAGATATGAAGTTATAGAAAAGTAAATACTTAAAAGACCTATAAAATAAGTGATGTACTTAGCTATAGTGGTCACTAAATGATAAGTGCTAGAGTGATGGTCACTATCAGGTAGTTCAAATTGATGGCCTAAATAGAGAGAACAAGCAGGTGTTATTAGTCCTCAAGAGCTTGTTCCTAATCATGATTGACTTATGCAAGATGACAATAAGCTAGGATGTCAAAAATTAAATGCTCAGAGCTTGAATGTAAGTAAGAATGAATTTTATTGATTTTTGTTGACCTAAAATTTAGGTTAAATTTTATCTTATATCATCAATGTCAGTGATCCCACTAACATCAGTCATGGGTTGATCGACATCGATGGTCCTAGAATAGGTAAAGATTACTATTTTTGGCCTATTTTATATTTCTCTTCATGCCAAGTGTGTCACCTATTAAAAAATGGTGAAAATAAGAGGTTAATAAGGAAGTATTTTATTAGGAATTTAGTTTGGAAGTGAGAATAAGTCTTGAGTAATTAGGATGCGGGGACCAAGTCTCGAGGTGACTCATTAGGTGAGAATTAGTCATAGGGTGAGGTGGCTAGGTAAGGTGGTAAAATGGGTTTTTAATTAACTTAATTAAGTATTTTAAATTAATTAAATGTGTGAGGGGTAAAATCATGGGTTAGGGAGGTTAATTATTATTATTAAGAAACATGCTAAAAGGGGTTTCAACACAGGGAGTTACTCACGTGTGTGTGACGTAATTTTGGTGTCTACAAATTCATTGAGAAAAAGAAGAAAAAAGTATCACTTTAAAATAAATGGGTCCACTCCATATGACTTCTAAGATATTTTCAAGTGATTACTCCCACCAAAACACTCTTCTGCTAAAGCATAATTTATTCAAACAATAATCTTGTACACAGTAGCACCATGAATGAATAAATAGTCAAAATTTATGCTCAATATCTATAATTTTACAAAAATTTAGACATTATAATATTTTTTTTGGATGAACCTTGAAGTTTTCTACAACTTTTCCATTTACACCATTATCAAATTTTATGTATTTCAAAAGTTATATCTCAAACACTACAGATTGGTTTTCCTTCACAAATTTAAATATTCAAATTCCAATGGTCACTGTGTAAATACAAAACATCTAACACTTTTCATAATTTCATGTCCCTTGTAAACTTTAAACAAATAAAATCCATCAATATCCTCACAATATTCCTATCTTTTACTCTTTAACGCTCCCTATTGATCTTCGATCCTTACTACTGATATTGAGACACTTGAAAACTTTGTATGTCTTCTGTGGACCCTGCTTGTTAGACTCAATGCATTTATGTCACTTGTTAGTCATACATGAATTTTGAGAACCATGTTGACTTATTTAATTAATATTCATTTTTGATATTTGATCTTTGCTTTGGATATCAAGCCACTTGTCAGCCCTACATGTTTTCTGAGCATCCTTTGACATATTGACTTCACATGCACTATTGATCTCTATCTGCACAATCATATTCTCACCATGTATATTTATCTATTATATTATACGCTCACCATTATAACTATTAAATTATAATTATTATATTTCCTCTTGAAAATTTGGATAAGTATAGAAACCATTACAATCTACCTAGAAGGCCAACATTACACCTTAATAGCTTTTGCTATGCTAAACCTTATGACCTAAAATTTGAAAAAAATGATAAATTTTCATAAGATAATCCATAAATTAATAAAAATTATCTTTAAACCTTCACAAATGTGAATTATGATGTCATCAAACTACTTACTTAGCCTTATTTGTCAAGATGACTACTTAAACTTAAACACTCATATGACTGCTTTGATGAATTCCTTTCACTTAAAAAATCACTCCAAGTAATAATAAAACCCCATAGGGTCTATAAATAATGTAAATACCATCAATAATATCAATTAAATGCCTCATTGAGTCTAACACTAAAAAATCATGCATGAACATTGAAGCTTATTGAAGCCCACTTTGTCATTATCATTCTAGCACACATGACACCTCATCAACATCCTTGGTCACCTTGGAAACATCATTGAAACTATCCAATATATATTAGGATGGAGGAGATATTGAGGCATACAAAAGAGTTGGAGTTAGAACATAAGGCCTTTAGTCTAGAGCTAGAGTATGGGTCACCTTCTATTTCTTCTTCAACCTCTTTCTTGGGCCAGCTCTGAAGGCTTTAGTGGATGCTCTAAATGGGATGATAGGGGTTGTAGGGGATGATGGTAGAGGAATTATGGATATTTATGGAGCCTTAAAATAATTGAAGTAAGAATTGGCAGGGTCCCTACTATAAATTGTATTCTCCTAAAGGCCATAGTCACACTTGTTACTAAATGCATACCCAAAGGAGGCATCAAGTGGACTCTAGGTTGTGAGATAGGAAGAGAAGAAGGGAAAAAAGAAGTGAGGATTCTCATAATGACTTAGGAAAAATGTACTTGGGTGAAAGATAGAGTGGTATAAATTATAAATAGAGGAGGCACCACCTTGGGAGCTTGTGGGGACAAAGTAGAACTAGTAGGCACTAGAACTAAGAGTTCAAAGGTAAAAGAAGTGAGTGGTAGAAGGGAAATGGGAGGAGATGGATGAGTGAGAGAGGGAACTGAAGTGGGTTACTATTATTTTCCTCACTCAAATCTCACTCTTGGGCTACCAGCCACATTAAACCTTAAGGTTTATGTACCCTAGGGTTGAGGTACCAATGGTCAAGTGGGTTATGCTTGAATTACATGGCATCAAGTAATCCTAGGCTGGATTTGCTATGTATTAGTTTTTAGAGCTAATGAGGAAGTGAAAATAAAGCATGAGGAGAAAATAGAGGAGGTGGAGTAGGAGATGAAGCATGAGGAGCTACTAGAGGAGTCAAAATAGGAGCCAAGGCATGAGAAGCAAGATATACTAGTAGAAGTAGAGCTGGAGCTAGAGCTCAAGGGGGAGAAGGTGATGGGACTCCCTATAAGATATTCTAAGAGATGGCTAGATATATTAGATTTGGATCCTCCACAAATTGATTAGGATCTATAGGAGGCATGGATAGGTCTACTTGATCCTTCTTCCCCTTATTATTCATCTTTGTTGCTATCTAGGATAACACCTCCTAATCATTGGTGACATTCAAAAAAAGCTCTTCCTCATCATATTTATCCTCATGGTCATAGTTGATGCTGAGGTGGGTTCAAAACCATGCTATATGAGATCATATTACCCATTTAAGGTTCCATTACTAGACTTTACACTTTTTAATGGTGGAGTCTCATCAATCTTCCATCTTTTGAATAGAAGGGTATGTTTTATAGATGTGGTGTCATATTTTGATCAAGAGCTCTGGGCATGCCTTCTATTGATTTTGTATACAAAATTTGAATATGCCTTCCACTAGTTGATAGGAAATATCTTATTCTACTAGGTGGTTAGGTACATAATATGGTAGGCAAAGGGGATGTTTGAGAAAGCTCATGATCTAGACCATAATGTCATCCTTGTATAACTAGTAGTCCCTAATAGATGTGTTAGAGTCTTGAATTGCCTTTAAGAGTTAGGGAATTAGAGATTCATTGATATCTTATATACCATTAGGTAAAAGTTATCATAAATGTCTTATATGTGCTAGTGTAATTGGTGACCATATAGGTTATAGAAGAATATGTAGACTATCAAACCCTTCAGAACTCATGTAGGAAAGGATGAAGGCTTGAATGAGAGTGTCCCATAGATTGCATCTAGTAGATATCTCATCATGTATAAGTCATCTTCAGCTTGGGAATCTACGATGGCATGGATCAACTTGAATTTTATCAATCCTCCCATTTTTGGGATGTCTGAGCATATTAGGAACATGTATATGAGAGACACCTATAACTCATTATCATGTTGACAGTCTTAATCCTTGAACAACCAATTTATTAAGATCATGCCTACTCTAACCTCCTCTTGGAAAGTGATAACTATGTAATCATTGATATTATCTTTATTAATCCACTTGGAGTTAGGGTTCTTAGCCTAATCATGGAGTATATCATAGATCTGGTAGGTACTCATCCAAACTAACATTTCCACTACATTGTATGATAAAGGGAAGTCTGGGAGGGAGTAATATGGCTTGAGTGTGTTTTCATATATATCAACAATTTGGTGCTAATATTTGGGTGAGAACACCCAGTCATTGACCCCATCTTACATGCATATGACCTTATGGAGGATGTTTCCCAATAGGTTAGAGAAGGGAAACACCTCTGGTTTGTCAATGACTCTATGGAGTACACACTTCTTATATGACCTAAGGGTGTCCTCATACTCGACTTAATAGTCATTATATTAAGTAGAATCCTTTGGGACCTACTCAATTAATTTGAATATATCATTGTAGTGCTTATACTCAATCAATCCATCTAGGAAAGTGGTGTCTTGATACATAGGTTTGGCCTTTAGATTCATGCATGAAGTAACAATTGGAGTAGGATAGAGGTTACAGTAAGAAGCTTTGAGTTTAGAAGTCATAGGTTATAGGGGCCCTTTTAAAATTTGAAATTGAGTTAAATATATTTTCTAAGGTATAATGGTAAGCATTAACAAGCTTCTCTTAGGCCTTTATAAGTGCATGCATACTTCCTCTTGTATTAATGGCATTTGAAATCTCACTTACTATTAATTTGAATTTGAGTTAGTGGATAGATTTTCTCCATTTATTTATAAATCCATAATTGAATTTGAAGCCCATGTCCTTTACCACCAACCAGATATAGAAATGGTGATGGGATGTTTTAAAATTATCCAATTGGGTCTACCTTCCCATTCTATTAATGTCCATCACATGGTAGGTACACAATCATATCTCTTAGAGGCTTCTTAGATAACTTATATTTTTAATTTGTGTTATTTGATCATTGGTCTCCCCAATAATGGTTGACAGGTCTATTACTCTAGGAAGGCAACTAGACTCCAAGAGATTCAAGCAAAAATGAACCTATAACATAAGCATCATGATTTATAAAAAGAAAAAAAACACTCCTTAGTTCTAAAGAGAAATAAAAAATCCTTATTTCTACTTGGGGAAGTCAAAGTGGTACATATTCAAAATATTTGAGTAGGCATCACCGATGGGAACAAAAGTAAAGGACCCTAAAACTCTGGTTCATGAGAATTTTAAAGGGGTCCCTAATTTAAAAAAAATGGGGCATGTTGGCTACAACATAATGGGTGTAAAATTAAATGTAATTTTGAAAAGGATTTTTAGACATCTTAGTCAACACATTTCAAAATTTTAATGTTTGACTAATATTTTCTCTTAAGTGAATCAACAAAAAATGGGCTAATTACATGGCTATGGAAAAACTTTATCCTAGTAGCATCCTGTAGGAAAGGATTAGTGAATATTTTTTATTATATGAAATTTTTTAAACAATGATTTTGGTCTTCATGGAAGATGAAAGAGTATTCAGTGCATTATCTTTCATTAAGTCAAAACTTTGAAATAGATTAGATAAAAATTTAGAAACTTATTTGAGATTGTATGTTTCACATTATGTTGTGGACATGTTTCCTTATGAAAGAGATATAACAGCATAGAGTTCTCTAACTAAAATAAGAGGTGTTAGTAATACAATTACCAATAGAGACGATGTAAATATTGACACCTAATATGCCATTGACATGACAGATGTAAATGTCACTTGGAATGAGCAAGTTTGTATAAGATTATTTTAACTACCTGAGTTTTAGTTGTATATTTATTACAAATATCATATTCTAAAATTCTTTATATCATTGTCATTTAAAATATTTATTCCATTCATCATGAAACTTTCCCTTTTATTTAATTGGTTTTTCAAGATTTCAAATGGGTCATAATATTTTTGTATTTTTCTAAGATTTTATTATTAAACACATAGTTATTACATTTAAAAAACATAAATTTGATATTATAGCACCATATTAATAGTTTTAACATTAAATTTTAGCTTTAAAATATGAATATTGGAGTCAAATACCAAGACAATAGAAGATGACAAGCCTATTGAACAACATGACCAAATTAAAAAGAAAAAATAATTTAAACTCATGAAGATTAAAGTGTAGAAAAATAACCTAGGAAAAACCTTCATCATTGAATTGGATTAAATGACCATGAAAAAAAATAAACATTTTACTCAGTTGTTTTCAAATAGACTAATGAAGTTTCCATTTCCCAAAAATAAACCATAATTATTTCCTAGACTTGACATCCATAATATCTACGACTTTTCGATTATCTAAAACAATAATAATAATTGAACAAGATGAAAGCACATCAAATTCAAATTCATGATTAGTCCAAATCCATAGAAAAAATAATTGCAGTTCACATCACCATGTTGTTTGAACTACATCAACTTAGAATATGCATGTAAGATGATAAATGAGCCATAACTTAGTAAAACAAAAGTAATTGAAACTTAATAAACTGATCTTTGCAAATTCAAACTTAACATTATCATTTTAAATTTTTTTTAAAAAAAACATAACATTATCTTTTCAAATATAATAATGAGTTTTTAACATCATAAAATTCAAATTCAAATTCATGCTTAGTCTAAATCCATAGAAAAAATCAATTGCATTCCACATAACCATGTTGTTTGAACTACATCAACTCAGAATATGTATGTAAGATGATAAATGAACCTTAACTCAGTAAAATAAGAGTAATTGAAAATTAATAAATTTATCTTTGCAAATTCAAATTTAACATTGTCATTTATATTGTTTTTTTAAAAACATAATATTATCTTTTCAAATATAATAATGAGTTTACAAATCCATAGAAAAAATAATTGTAGTCCATATTACCATGTTTTTTAAAACTATATCAACTTAAAATATGCATGTAAGATGATAAATGAACCATAACCCAATTAAAGAAGAGTAATTAAAACTTAATAAATTGCTCTTTAAAAATTCAAACTTAACATTATCATTTTAAATTATTTTTTTAAAAACAAAATATTATCTTTTCAAATATAATAATGAGTTTACAATATCAGAAAATATCAATTTTTTTTGTAAAGATACCTTAGCCACTTTGTCACTCCCATCATCTACATTATTACTACCATCCTTCGAAATCCTTGCCTACCCTTCCTCTGTGTCATCCTTCAATATTCTTGCCCTTTCAAGATCCTCCGTAACAGAATTAATATGAGCAAAATTTTATTTTTATTCTTTTACAACATCTCGTGCTAAAAGTAGACTTGGATTGGCATTATTTTTTGATTTGATAAAACATCACGGTCCCATCCTTGCTCCTTAATTATTTTCCTAAGTGTGTTTTTATATTTATTTAACAAAATAAGATTCTCTTTGAATTGAATGGAAAAATATAAAAAAAATTCATGCATTTTTCAAATGCACATTAAGGAGCTTGACTTCTTTTTTTAGATTCTCATATTTTTCCTACAAATAAAAAAAAATCTAATTAGATACAAACTACAATAACTATGACATATTTGATAAAAATGATGATAAATTACCAAAGGTTTTTGCTTATTGGCATTTGAAATAATGATAAGGTTTATGTATTTTGCCCATTTATTAAAATATGCTCAGGATTTGGCATTTAAATTATCCAACCTATTTAAAATAATTCTTAAAACATTATCATTGGGATTACTATCAATAAATACGGATCCATATTTAACTTGACCAAATAAAGCATCAATCCTTATGGGTTCATGTTGAACTAATGAAAATGAATTCTTATTAGGAGTGGTTATGATAATGGGAATTTATTTCTTTTCTCAATGATTTTGATCAAAACTCCCAAACTAATACATTTTTCAACTCATCTATAACTCACTCCTTAATATTTGAAATAATTCTTTCTGATAATAAATTGTTTAATGGAAAAGTAGTCATGGTATCGTTGGACAAGTTGACATTAGCTAGTGGGATGGGAGGTGAAGAGGTATAAGGTTACTCTAGAGAAGTTACATCTAGAACTTAAATAAAATGATGGGGGTAAAAATCACTACCTCCGAGCTCACTTTTAATCCCCAAATATTCCTCATCAAGACCAATTTCATGTAAACATGTTAATATCTACGTGCTGGAGAGAGCTCTAATAGAGAAATTAGGAAAGTTGGAACCTAAAAATTGTAGTGTTCCTCTACTAGGTACATAAAATGAAATATTCTTCCCCCTTGTGCAAGTTGGGCTTGATGGAAATGGTGGAGGCATAGTTTTCCTTAGAGATTGAGGGTTCCTTGAAAAAATAAATTATATTAGAAAAATTGTAAATTTTAAAAATAAAACTCAATGCTAAATTTAAATTAAAAATTTAGTACTTGTAGTTCAAGAGAGTATGTCCTCTACTATGCATGTCATATTCAAAGTGAAAAGGGTGGTTTGAGATTTAATAGGCAATCATCCAATCATTAAAATATATAATTTAAGAAACTTCAACTAAAAAACTAAAATATGGAATGTAAAAAACCTTGAACAGATGGTCAAGAAGACACTAGAAGATGAAATGTTGGGGTTTGTTGAGGTTATTCAAGGTCAACCTCAACTAATTATGAGTCAACTATAAAAATAAAATAAATAAATATGATAATGGAAATTTGAAAGTTATAATTTCATGATGAATTTATTATTAAAATTTTTAAATACAGAACCTACATGTGGAGATGATTAAGAAGAAACTCTTAGATGTTTGGAAATAAGAAAAGAATGAAATTATGATTTTGTAGACTTAGAATATCTAGAACCTTCAGGGGCATAATGCTCTTTTGAAGCATCTTATTTTCATGTCATAAATTCATGAAATCTCACCTATAACAAGCAAAGAAATATTAAGCTTCAAATTTGTAATAATTTATAAACTAAACCATTCAGGTGGTTTATTTAAATGCTAAGCTAACCTCTTGCTCATCAATATACAAAGAATTTATACTCATTTTTGGATGAAGTACAGTTGGAATTGATGTTTTATGAACATGATATAAGGCCTCATAATACAAGGACAGAATAAAATTAGAATAGGAAATTGTAAAACTTAGACTAGTACAAGCATAATTTAATTCTAACCTAATCATATAAGAAATAAATATACACCAGTCATATCTTAAACCTGAAAGAGTAAAAATAATGTAAAAAATAGCCCAAAAGGGAATGTATATTAGTCTTCCCTGTGACACTATTATTGCAAGGAAAAATTAAACCATTGGTTTCAGAAATGGGTTCGATATGTTATCAATGTGGAGGCCCCTTTTCTAACTATCTGCTATGAAATTGAAAAAAAATGAATGAGTGAAAATAATGACAAATAAAAGAATTTTTTAATTTGAATGAATTATTGAAACTGATCACATATTACAAAAAATTGAATTTCAAATATGAAAAATGGATATATATACTGGTTCAATCAATTTTCAAGTTAAAAATAGACTCTAAATATTTCTTGTCTTCATTCGACAACATTGATTTTGGGGTCACAAGGTTGGTATTATGGAATGAAAGCCATATCAAATTATGGATGTCTGTATCCAAGGTACCAAAAGCGATAATCTGGAGTTGATGTTGACTTTTAACCTCATCTTTCTAGTGTCATAGAAAAACATTAGTGATTTTAACAAGGTAGCGTCAATTTCTTATTGTGGCATATACAACAAGCCACCAAAGATACATTTGGAAATGTAATTATTGAATGTGTTTATCTATTGTAGTAGCTTCAAAATATCAGATCATAAAAAATTCTTGAAAATGTATTTTGTTGTAGAATCCATGGCATTGGAGTAGGTGAATGTGTCTGGCTACAGGAGCAGGTGAATCATTTTGTGTGGCATATTTGCCTATGGTAAGTTAATAACTATAGAAAATATGAGGGGGATGAGAAATTATTATATAAAATGGTTAAAAACTAAGGCAAAGGGGGTATTTATAAATAGATGATGAAAACCAAGGCATACCGATAGTATGGGTTACTTGGTTATACCAACCAAGCAATATGCAGTCAAACAACTTTTATGTCAGATGGACACACTAACTAATAGCTCCAACATGGTAGCATTTACAAATAGCATCATTTAAATGTGATTTAAAATATTACCATTTGGTATCACCATTAAATAGTGCCATTTGACAACACCATTCTACAACACCATTTGGCATCACTGTTTGACAACATCATTCAAAAACATCATTAGACAATGCCATTCAATGGTACCAATTGGCATCACCATTTGGTAGTGTCATTTAATACATCTATTCGGTGGTGTTTTCATGGTACCACTAAATGGTGGTAAAAAACAAAAAACTAAATCTTTGAGGCTTCCCTATCCTAAGTCTCCTCTCGATGGATTTGACACCATGAATATCAAATTCATCATGCCTATAAAATAGTTTTCCATAGATTTTCCAATTAATTTGAAGGGGTTTTCCAATAGGGGATCTTAAAATTTACCTTGATATGAATCATAATTACAATGTTCATCCACCTCATGCATCATATGATCACCCTTTAGATATTATGATTATTAAAATTAATTCAAAAAATACATCATGTCTTATGATTACTTTTGATGATAGTAAAATAGTTTATGAAGATTCTTATTTTTATTATTTGTGCATAAGAGCTCATATTGATAAAAAAAAACCTACTCAAAATATGCTAATTGATAATGGTTAAAGTGAAAATACATGCACAATTACCTTGCTTAATTTATTAGGTTATACAAAAAGTGACATAGAAACACATACTAAAAGTGTTAGGACATTCAATGGTAAGAAAAAAGCCACTCTAGGACATATTATGTTACCTCTTCAAGTAGGCCCTATTATATTATCCACTCCCTTTCTTATTTTACCACAAAATGAATTTTTTATATGATATTGGGAGGCTCATGGTTGACAAAATTCATGTGATACATTCTATGGTTCATAGATATTTGAAATATATTTATTGAAATCAATATATACCAATATTTACTATTTTAGGGTAAAGTATAATCCTCATATAAATTCCATGCTACCTCCTCCTCCCCATCCACCACCATAGTTTAATGATGCATATAAGCACAAGAAAATAATTATTTTGAAATCTAAGAAAAAATTTCCTAATGAAGAGGTGCAAAAGGTTTTAATGTAAATTAAGTAAAATCAAGTTTTGTAAAGAAAGAGTATCTCATATGTAACAATCACACACACTTGAAACATATCCTAAGCATATATATCAAGAGGTCTAACAATTGAAATAATATTATACATCATTTCATGAGACTTCAAGTAGTCTTAGATTTCTTAGATCCATGTCTCCTACTCAAGATCACATGGATGGTCATTTAGATGGCTTTATCATTGAATATGATACACATTTTGATTTTGATATTTGCATACTATATACTTATCTCTCAACTAAGTTAATACGTTTAATTATCTTTAATAATAGGATAGATTTTGATCTTGATGTTTTTATTGGATAGATTATGCATTGCTAAAATACAAAATTATTTAAATAAAAATTAAAAATTAAAAAATTGATTGTACATAGTTTTTGATTGTTACATCCTCTTCTTCCATATGTTGCATTTATGATTTTTTGATCTATTATTCCATTGCCTTGTATTTTATTGTTATATCAACCTCTTGACCCTTAATTTTTATTTTCATAATCTAGATAGTCTTAAATTAGTGATCAATTTTCTTTTTTTTTTACCTATTTGCTTGCATAGTTTTCACCAAAATTCTGTCATCTTTCCTATAAGACAAAATAATTGAGAATAAGAGAAAATTGTCAAATGTTATTTTCCTAATTGGTTTATAATGTCCTTTATATTTTTTTTCCCAGAACTTACATTTTTAGATTAAAAATATCTAAGTATGTCAATTTATATATTATTCACTCTATTTCAATATACAATTTTTAATTTTTCATGCCAAATATCTTGGTTTTTAAGCTCTGTTGTTCATACATGTGACATATTTTGAAAAGTGTACATTTTATGAAATGAGAATGTACAATTACATCTTTACATAAATTGAAAATTATTCTATAGATTTCAAATAGTTATATTTCACTTTAAATAGGGAGTAAAATCCCTTTATTGAGCCATTTTAATCTTTGCTAGTCTATTATCTTCATTGACACTTATTACAAACTATTTATATTTGGTCTCCTTTCTTCTAATTTTGACATCATATATTTCATTTTAGTATCTTATGATACTAATTTTTCATAATAAAAAAACCCAAAAATAAATCATATATTAGAAAAAAACATTCAAATATTGTGTAAAAAAAAATAGGACTTAAACATGATTAGAAATCTAGTTTACATATTTTCAATATGTTTTTTTATCTCATTATTATTAGATATCATATTAATTTTATTATCATGCATGAATTTAAAAATGATATATAAAGTGTTATATAGGACATACAAATATTTTCATAGATTAAGATGTTGGACTCTCATCTACCCATTAGCCTTGCTAAGTTGTGGGCATCTTATTCACAGGTGATAATATGCAAGTGTTATAATTCTATAGACCTTATAATTTTGATAATTTAATTATATACAAATTTATTTCTAAAATTTCCACCTTACATAGTGTACATGAACATGTTATTTTATAGGATATGATCACATGGCATATGCATAGCAGACTACCTCTGCTAATTCTATGTTCCATTGATGTTGTTTACTCGTACATAGTAAATTAAAAAAAATTCTTATCTATTGTGTTGGCCCTTGTTATTTTTGTTAAAATAAATTATTTATGCATCTCTATGAGATCTTTTAAAATTTGAACATGCCCTTATTATGGCTCTTGGCGTTATGTGTGGTTTGTGACATTTTAACATGTCCTTATTTTGGTGTTTGGATCTATGTGTGTGAAACATTTGAACATGTCCCTTATTTAATACATTCCTATTGCCTATGAATGTTATTTAATACATTTTAATATGTCCTTTATTTTATACCCTGGCCCATCTATGTTAATGTTCTATCATTTGTGTTTGTTATGTGTGTGCTTATTTAACTTGATGAGTTTGATGTGTGTCACGATCCATATCATGCACTCCTAACATAATAACATACTAATTCCACAAGCTTCATTAATATATTATGTCAACATTGACTCTTAAGTTTTATGTAAAATTCAAATCTTACCATGCTAACACTTTTACTTATGCTACAATTTTAAAAGATAACATCTTACTATGTATGTTTCAAGTTAACTTTTATTTTGAGATGAGTCACTGTTCAAGAGAAAATTACATCACTTTAAAAGGGGTAATTTTAGAGGGATTATCATGCATGAGATAATCCATTTCCATAGAGTAATCACAATTTTAAAGTTTTAAATTCAGCTATTAGAACACATTATGGGGGCAAATCCCATTTCATATGCATTCCTATTTCCAATTACAATGATCATTCCCATACATTTTCAAATTCTACAATTATAGTGATGATATAATAAAATTTTATGATACACTATTTATTCTATGAACATGGTATGATCATGGGTATTCTCCATTCTTTTGTGATCATGATTTCAATACTAGGATATACCAAAATAGTGTAATTGAATCTATAATCCATATACAATGGTTGATTCAATTTAGTTGCATAATGCATGACTTGGATTCACTGAGCACTCCAGTATTATGTGTGTGAATACATTAGGATTATAACTTATATACATCTTGTGGTTATAAATATTGACAAATATAATTAAGTTTCACATTCTTCAATGAGAAATATTTTTTCACTTCAAAATTCCAAATTCAAGTTGGGATTTAAATACCCCCAATTTTATCCAATGGTTCAGTTAAGGAACCATCTTCTCCAAGTGCTTCATGGAAGGTTAAAATTATGTTAGGTTGCGGAGCTAAAAGCTTCACCAGTATGCAAATAGTGGAGGTTGCTGAGTGTCACAATAACCGACGTCGGTCAGGCCAACCGACGTCAGTTAGGAGTAGACCAGAAGCTGCTCACATCGTTCAGGAATTGGTCGATGTTAGTCATCTCTAGATAGACAGGAACTGATGTTAGTCACCTGTGTGGTTCCAGAACTATTAGTTAGATGAACAGTTAGTTAAATAGATAGTCAGTTTGCATGTAAAGACTAATTTTAGTCTTGAGTCTACGTTTCTAATTATTGTTTGGTTTGGGATATATTTAAGAGACCCATGGGGCTGTATTGTAAGTGTGGAGGATAAAAGGACTTGCAAAGGCAAGGACAAGATCCTTACAAGTGTAATATCGGTTAATCTACAGGTAGTAAGAATAGAGAGATCTACATGGCAAGTAAGATCAGTTAGATTTGTAGGTGTGTGTGTGTGTGCAAGGTTAGTTAGATCTTCGGGGTAGCAAGATCAAGGAGATCTGCAACACAACAAAGAGCAAGATCAAGGAGATCTACTTGGAGTAATTTGAGTACTTGGTGGACTGGTAGTAGGCAACAACAACCACTGGGTTGATTGTCACTGGCTGGTGGAGGGAACAACTTTGTGTTTGAGTTGGTTTGTAATTGAGAGAGAAAGAACTCTTGAGGGAGAATTACTGTACACCCAAGAGGTGTGGGAAGAGTGTGATTTCTTCATTGTATATCCTTCTGGAAGAGTGTTAATAGAAGATTGTATTGTCTCTCATATTTTGTGTTGTTTCTGAATTCTAGTTACATATTACTTTTGGTTTAATTCTGTGTTTAGTTTCTTATACAAAGGTAATCAAGTGTGCTCTTAAGGAGTAGGGATCCTGAAAATTGGTATCAGATCTTTCTGTTCTAAATTCCTAATAGCTGGTATCAAATCTGTGTTTGTTCTAGATCCTGACAAGTGATATCAGAGCCTAGTTGAAGGTTCATCAGAGCTTGGTTAGGTACACTAACAAGTGGTATCAGAGCTTGGTTCACTAACAAGTGGTATTAGAGCCAGGTTGCAGATTCATCAAAGCTAGGGTGAAGGTTATCAAAGCCTGGTTCAGAGCAGGTTAGTGTTTGTTGATTATAGGTCACTCACAGTGGTTTTTGTTTGAGTGGTAGTAAAGTAACAGTAAAAGAAAGTAAGCTGAGAATGGAGAAATTCAATGGCAAGAATTATCAATTATGGTATTGTGGAAAGAAAGGGCATGTAAAGAAAGATTGTTGGTTGGTAGAAGATCAACATGAAGGAAATAAAGAAACAAATGATGTATGTATTGTTCCATGGGTTGCTCTTATATGTTCCTTGGATAAATTAGAATCTTGGATTTTAGATTCTGATGCCTCTTTCCATGCAACCCCAAATAGAGTATTTTTCCATGATTATGTCCATAGAGACTTTGGAAAGATTTATTTAGGGGTTGGTGAGCCTTGTCAAAGGGAAAATGTAGCTAAAATTGTAGATGAGCAACACATGTGTGTTGAAGGATGTCATGCATTTCCCAGTCCTGAAGTAGAATTTTATTTCTATAGGAAAGTTGGGTGATGAGGGTTGCACATTAACTCTCACAGCGAAATCTTGGAAAGTTTCCAAGGGTGCACTTGAATTAGTAAGAGGTAAGAAAGTAGGTACTTTTTATCTATTTACTTGTATTACTTATTCTCCTTTTGTTTTATCTACTTCAGATGTAGATGTAAAGATGTGGCTCTGTAGGCTTGGTCACAAGAGTGAGAAGGGAATGCATGTTCTTAAGAGGAAATTTGATGTTTTTGACAAAGTTAAGAATTGGAAAGGCTTGGTTTTCAAAGAGAAGATGATGGACAGAGATCAGCTCAAGAGGTTGAATAATTCTGAGTAGGGTAGTGTTGATTTGGACAAGGTTATGATCCAAAATGAGCTCACAGGTAAAAATCATCACTCACATGAAAACACAGTTACCGATGTTGGTCAAGTGAGAACTGACATTGATCAGATAGGAACCAACATCGGTCATGTGTAGACCAAATTAAGTGATGTCAGGTAGGTGGAAACTAACATTATTTAGGGAACTAACATTGGTGATCAAGAGGAATCAACATCGGTCAGGTGCAGACTGAGGTCGGCCAGAGGTGACCAAGATCGGTCACTGTTAGAATGAATTTTGGGTGGACATCAAGTTGTCAAGGAGTCTCAAATGCCCATAAGGAGGACTAAAAGGGTAAGTAAGCCTCAAATTCATTATTCCCCTTCTTTATACTACTTGTTACTCACTAATGGTGGAAAACTAGGAAGTTTTAAAGAGGCAATGCAGGTAAAATCCAGGAAATAGTGGGAGCATGACATGAATGAGGAAATTGATTCCTTGGGAGAGAACCAAATGGGAGTTTTGGTAGAGTTACTAGTCGGGATGAAAGCACTAAAATATGAATGGACTCACAGGTTAAAGAAAGGAGAGAATAGACAGGTGAGATAGAAGGCCAGGTTATATAGTCTTGAGCAAGCTGTAGGACAATGATGTTTAAGGTTTGACAGGTGTATGACAAAGCATGTCTTTAGTCAATGTCAATGTGACCATTGTATTTATTTTACCAGGTTGGATAATATTAGCTACATTATATTTTTATTGTATGTAGTGTATATGCTTGTTGTAGGGTCACACATGCAGGAGATTTCTGAGCTAAAGGTAAAATTAGCTCAGAGGTTTGCCATGAAGAATTTAGAAGCAACAAAGAAAATCCTTGGCATGAGTATTTCTAGAGATAGGGAAAGTCACAGGTTGATTTTGTCTCCAGAGGATTATGTGATTAAGGTAGTTGAGAGGTTTAATATGCAGGATGCAGAACCGATTAGCACACCTATGGTTGGACTGTTCACAAAATAGTGTCCTAAATCACATGATGAGGTTGAGTACATGAGTACTAGACCTGATATTTCCAAAGTAGTGGGAGTTGTCATCAAGTTTATGGCCAATCTAAGGAAGGAGAACTAGAAAGGAGTTCAGTGGATTCTCAAGTATCTGAGAGGGACCAGCAGCAGGTATTTATGTTATGCAAGGTCAAGCACTTCTCTACATGGGTATGTAGATTCGGATATGGTAGGTGACTTAGATGATAGGAGAAGCACCACAAGATATGTGTTCACTGTTGGTGGAATGGTAGTTATCTATATTTTAGAGATGTAGAAAGTTGTTGCAATCACAGAGGTTAGCAAGGATAGGAACCCTGCAGGTATGTTAACAAAGCCAAGAACAAAGGAGAAGTTGAATCTTCATTCAAATTCTATTGGTCTTCAAGATTGAGTTGATGAGGGATACAAGCCAAGAAATAAAATTAGATGAAGTACACGTACAGGTACAGGTGTAGCTATTTATATCTAAGTGGGAGATTGTTAGGTTGTGGAGCTAAAAGCTTCACCAGTATGCAAATGGTGGAGGTTGCTGAGTGTCACAGTAACTAACATCAGTCAGGCCAATCAATGTCGGTTAGGAGTAGACCAGAGGCTACCAACATTAGTCAGGAATCAGCTGATGTCGATCATCTCTAGATAGATAAGAATCGATGTTGGTTGCCTGTGTAGTTCCAAAACTGTTAGTTAGATGAACAGTTAGTTAAACGGATAGTCAGTTTACATGTAAAAACTAATTTTAGTCTTGTGTCTATATTTCTAATTATTTTTTGGTTTGGAATCTATTTAAGAGACCCATGGGGCTATATTATAAGTGTGGAGGATAGAAGGACATGCAAAGGTAAGGATAAGATCCTTCCAAGTGTAAGATCGGTTGATCTCCAGGTAGCAAGATCAGGGAGATCTACATGGTACGTAAGATCAGTTAGATTTGTAGGTGTGTGTGTGTAAGGTCAATTAGATCTATGGGGTAGCAAGATCAAGGAGATCTACAACACAACAAGGAGCAAGATCAAGGAGATCTACTTGGAGAAATTTGAGTACCTGGTGGACTTGCAGTAGGCAACAACAACCATTGGGTTGATTGTCACTGATTGGTGGAGGAAACAACTATGTTTTTGAGCTGGTTTGTAATTGAGAGAGAAAGAAATATTGAGGGAGAATTACTGTACACCCAAGAGGTGTGGGAAGAGTGTGATTTTTTCATTTTATTTCCTTCTGGAAGAGTGTTAATACAAGATTGTATTGTCTCTCATATTCTGTGCTATTTTTGAATTCTAGTTACATATTACTTTTGGTTTAATTCCGTGTTTAGTTGCTTATACAAAGGTAATCAATTGTGCTCTTAAGGAGTAGGGATCCTAACAATTGGTATCAAAGCTTTCTATTCTAAATTATTGACAGCTGGTATCAGATCTACGTTTGCTCTAGATCCTGACAAGTGGTATCAGAGCCTGGTTGAAGGTTCATCAGAGCTTGGTTAGGTACACTTAGAAGTGGTATCAGAGCTTAGTTCACTAACAAGTGGTATCAGGGCCAGGTTGTAGGTTCATCAGAGCCAGGGTGAAGGTTATCAGAGCTTGGTTTAGAGTAGGTTAGTGTTTGTTGATTATAGGTCACTCACAAGGGTTTCTATTTGAGTGGGAGTAAAGCAATGGCAGAAGAAAGTAAGCTAAGAATGGAGAAATTCAATGGCAAGAATTATCAATTATGGTATTATGGAAAGAAAGGGCATGTAAAGAAAGATTGTTGGTTGGTAGAAGATTAACATGAAGGAAATAAAGAAGCAAATGATCCAGGTATTGTTAAACGGGTTGCTCTTATATGTTCCTCAGATAAAGTAGAATCTTGGGTTTTAGATTTTGATGCCTCTTTCCATGTAACCCTAAATAGAGTATTTTTCCATGATTATGTCCATGGAGACTTTGGAAAGATTTATTTAGGGGTTGGTGAGCCTTGCCAAATGGTTGGCAAAGGGAAAGTGTAGCTTAAAATGTAGACAGGAAACACATGGGTGTTGAAGGATGTCATGCATGTCCCAGTTCTGAAGCAGAATTTGATTTTTGTAGGAAAGTTGGGTGATGAGAGTTGCACATTAACTCTCACAGTGGAATCTTGGAAAGTTTTCAAGGGTGCACTTGAATTAACAAGAGGTAAGAAAGTAGGTACTCTTTATCTATCTACTTGTATTATTGATTCTCCTTTTATTTTATCTACTTCAGATGTAGATGCAAAGATGTGGCTCTGTAGGCTTGGTCACATGAGTGAGAAGGGAATGCATGTTCTTAAGAGGAAATCTGATGTTTTTAACAAAGTTAAGAACTAAAAGCCTTGGTTTTCAAAGAGAAGATGATGGATAGAGATCAGCTCAAGAGGTTGAATAATTTTGAGTAGGGCAATGTTGATTTGGACAAGGTTATGATCCAAAATAAGCTCGCAGGTTAAAATCATCACTCACATGAAAACACAGTTACCGACGTCAGTCTGGTGAGAATTGATGTCGATCAGGTAGGAACCAACATCATTCATGTGTAGACCAAAGTCGATGATGTCAGGCAGGTGGACACTGATGTTAGTTAGGGAACCGATGTTGGTGATCAGGAGGAATTGACATCAGTCAGGTGCAGACCGAGGTCAGCCAGAGGTGACCGAGATCGGTCACTATTAGAATGAATTTTAGGTGGACAACAAGTTGTCAAGGAGTCTCAAATGCCCATAAGGAGGATTGAAAGGGTAAGTAAGACTCAAATTCATTATTCCCTTTCTTTATACTACTTGTTGCTCACTGATGGTGGAAAACTAGGAAGTTTTGAAGAGGCAATGTAGGTAGAATCCAGGAAATAGTGGGAACATGGCATGAATGAGGAAATTGATTCCTTGGGAGAGAACCAAATGGGAGATTTGGTAGAGTTTCTAGTCGAGATGAAAGCACTGAAAGATGAATGGATTCACAAGTTAAAGAAAGGAGAGAATGGACAGGTGAGATAGAAGGCCAGGTTATATGGTCTTGAGCAAGCTATTGGACAATGGTGTTTAAGGTTTGACAGGTGTATGACAAAGCATGGTTTTAGTCAATGTAAATGTGACCATTGTGTTTATTTTACTAGGTTAGATAATATTAGCTACATTATCTTGTTACTGTATGTAGTGTATATGCTTGTTGCAGGGTCACACATGCAGGAGATTGCTGAGCTAAAGTTAAAATTAGTTCAGAGGTTTGCCATGAAAGATTTGGAAGCAGCAAATAAAATCCTTGGAATGAGTATTTCTAGAGACAGAGAAAGTCACAAGTTGATTTTGTCTCCAAAGGATTGTGTGGATAAGGAAGTGGAGATGTTTAATATGCAAGATGCAGAACCGGTTAACACACCTATGGTTGGACAGTTCATAGAACAGTGTCTTAAATCACATGATGAGGTTGAGTACATGAGTACTAGACCTGATATTGCCCAATCAGTGGGAGTTTTCAGCAAGTTTATGGCCAATCCAAGGAAGGAACACTAGAAAGTAGTTTATTGGATTCTTAGGTATCTGAGAGGGACCAGCAGTAGGTATTTATGTTATGCAGGGTCAAGCACTTCTCTACATGGGTATGTAGATTCGAATATGGTAGGTGACTTGGATGATAGGAGAAGCACCACAGGATATGTGTTCACTATTGGTGGATCAATGATTAGCTACATTTCAGAGATGTAGAAGGCTGCAGTCACATAGGCTAGCAAGGATAGGAACCCTACAGGTATGTTAACAAAGTCAGGAACAAAGGAGAAGTTGAATCTTCATTCAACTTTTGTTTGTCTTCAAGATTGAACTTGAAGAGGGATACAAGCCAAGAAACAAAATTATATGATGTACAGGTATAGGTATAGGTGTAGCTATTTATCTCCAAGTGGGAGATTGTTAGGTTATGGAGCTAAAAGCTTCACCAGTATGCAAATGGTGGAGGTTGCTGAGTGTCACAGTAACTGACATCAGTCAGGCCAACTGACGTTGGTTAAGAGTAGACTAGAAGCTACCAACATCAGTCAGGAATTGGCTAACATCAGTCATCTCTAGATAGATAAGAACTAATGTCGATCACCTGTGCAGTTATAAAACTGTTAGTTAGACAAACAATTAGTTAAACAGATAGTCAGTTTGCATGTAAAGACTAATTTTAGTCTTGAGTCTACATTTCTAATTATTGTTTGGTTTGAGATCTATTTAAGAGACCCATGGGGATATATTGTAAGTGTGGAGGATAGAAGGACTTGCAAAGGCAAGGACAAGATCCTTTCAAGTGTAAGATTGGTTGATCTACAAGTAGCAAGATCAGGGAGATCTACACGGTAAGTAAGATCAGTTAGATCTGTAGGTGTGTGTGTGCAAGGTCAGTTAGATATGTGGGGTAGCAAGATCAAGGAGATCTACAACACAACAAGGAGTAAGGTCAAGGAGATCTACTTGGAGTACTTTGAGTACTTGGTGGACTGACAGTAGGCAACAACAACCATTGGGTTGATTGTCACTGACTGGTGGAGGGAACAACTCTGTGTTTGAGTCAATTTGTAATTGAGAGACAAATAACTCTTGAGAGAGAATTACTGTACACCTAAGAGGTGTGGGAAGTGTGTGATTTCTTCATTGTATTTCCTTCTGGAAGAGTGTTAATACAAGATTGTATTGTCTCTCATATTCTGTGCTATTTATGAATTCTAGTTACATATTACTTTTGGTTTAATTATGTGTTTAGTTGCTTATACAAAGGTAATCAATTGTGCTTTAAGGAGTAGGGATCCTGACAATTCGTATCAGAGCTTTTTGTTCTAGATTCTTGACAGCTGGTATCAAATCTGTGTTTGCTCTAAATCCTGACAAGTGGTATCAGAGCCTGGTTGAAGGTTCATCAGAGCTTGGTTAGGTACACTAATAAGTGGTATCAGATCTTGGTTCACTAGCAAGTGGTATCAGAGCAGGGTTGCAGGTTCATCAGATCTAGGGTGAAGGTTATCAGAGCCTGGTTCGGAGTAGGTTAGTGTTTGTTGATTACAAGTCACTCACAAGGATTTCTGTTTGAGTGGGAGTAAAGAAATGGTAGAAGAAAGTAAGCTAAGAATGGATAAATTCAATGGGAATAATTATCAATTATGGTATTTTGGAAAGAAAGGGCATGTAAAGAAATATTGTTGGTTGGTAGAAGATCAACATGAAGGAAATAAAGAAGCAAATGATGCAGGTATTGTTGCAAGGGTTGCTCTTATATGTTCCTTGGATAAAGTAGAATCTTGGGTTTTAGATTCTGATGCCTCTTTCCATGTGACCCCAAATAGAGTATTTTTCCATGATTATGTCCATGGAGACTTTGGAAAGATTTATTTAGGGGTTGGTGAGCCTTGTCAAATGGTTGGCAAAGGGAAAGTGTAGCTGAAATTATAGACGGACAATAGATGGGTGTTGAAGGATGTCATGCATGTCCCAGTCCTGAAGCAAAATTTGATTTTTGTAGGAAAGTTGGATGATGAGGGTTACACATTAACTCTCACAGTAGAATATTAGAAAGTTTCCAAGGGTGCACTTGAATTATCAAGAGGTAAAAAAGTAGGTACTTTTTATCTATCTACTTGTATTACTGATTCTCCTTTTGTTTTATCTACTTTAGATGTAGATGCAAAGATGTGGCTCTGTAGGCTTGGTCACATGAGTGAGAAGGGAATGCATGTTATTAAGAGGAAATATGATGTTTTTGACAAATTTAAGAACTAGAAAGCCTTGGTTTTCAAAGAGAAGATGATAGACAGAGATCAACTCAAGAGGTTAAATAATTCTAAGCAGGGCAGTGTTGATTTGGACAAGGTTATGATCTAAAATGAGCTCACGGGTAAAAATCATCACTCACATGAAAACACAGTTACTGACATCGGTCAAGTGAAAATTGACATTGATTAGGTAGGAACTGATGTCAGTCATGTGTAGACCAAAGTTGGTGATGTCAGGCAGGTGGACACCGATGTTAATCAGGGAACCGACATCGGCGTTTAGGAGGAATCGACATCGGTTGGGTGCAGACTGAGGTCAGCCAGAGGTGATCGAGATTAGTTACTATTAGAATGAATTTTGGGCAGACAATAAGTTGTCAAGGAGTCTCAAATGCCCATAAGGAGGACTAAAATGGTAAGTAAGCCTCAAATTCATTATTCCCCTTCTTTATACTACTTGTTGCTCACTAATGGTGGAAAACCAAGAAGTTTTGAAGAGGCAATGCAGGTAAAATCTAAGAAACAGTGGGAGCATGGCATGAATGAGGAAATCGATTCCTTGGGAGAGAACCAAATGGAAGATTTGGTAGAGTTCCCAGTCAAGATGAAAACACTAAAAGACAAATGGATTCACAGGTTAAAGAAAGGAGAGAATGGACAGGTGAGACAGAAGGCCAGGTTATATGGTCTTGAGCAAGCTGCAGGACAATGGTGTTTAAGGTTTGAAAGGTGTATGACAAAGCATGGCTTTAGTCAATGTCAATGTGACCATTGTGTTTATTTTACCAAGTTGGATAATATTAGCTACATTATCTTGTTACTATATGTAGTGTATATGCTTGTTGCAGGGTCACACATGTAGGAGATTGATGAGCTAAAGGTAAAATTAGTTCAGAGGTTTTCCATGAAGGATTTGGAAGTAGCAAAGAAAATCCTTGGCATAAGTATTTCTAGAGATGGGGAAAGTCATAGGTTGATTTTGTCTCCAGAGGATTATGTGAATAAGGTAGTGGAGAGGTTCAATATGCAGGATGCAAAACTGGTTAACACACATATGGTTGGACAGTTCACAGAATAGTGTCCTAAATCACATGATGAGGTTGAGTACATGAGTACTAGACCTGATATTGCCAAGTAGTGGGAGTTGTCAGCAAGTTTATGGCCAATCCAAGGAAGGAGCACTGGAAATCAGTTCAGTAGATTCTCAGGTATCTGAGAGGGACCAACAGTAGGTATTTATGCTATGCAGGGTCAAGCACTTCTCTACATGGGTATGTAGATTCGGATATGGCAGGTGACTTGGATGATAGGAGAAGCACCACAAGATATGTGTTCACTATTGGTGGAATGGTGGTTAGCTAGATTTTAGAGATGTAGAAGGGTTTTGTAGTCATAGAGGCTAGCAAGGATAGGAACCCTGCAGGTATGTTAACAAAGCTGGGAACAAAGGAGAAGTTGAATCTTCATTCAACTTCTGTTGGTCTTCAAGATTGAACTTGAAGAGGGATACAAGCTAGGAAACAAAATTAGATGATGTACAGGTGCAACTATTTATCTCCAAGTGGGAGATTGTTAGGTTGTGGAGCTAAAAGCTTCACAAGTATGCAAATGGTGGAGGTTGCTGAGTGTCACAATAACTGATGTCAGTCAGGCCAACCAACATTGGTCAGGAGTAGACTAGAATCTATTGACATCGGTTAGGAATCGGTCAACATCAGTCATCTCTAGATAGATAGGAACTGACGTCGGTCGCCTATGCGGTTCCAGAACTGTTAGTTAGATGAACAATTAGGTAAACAGACAGTCAGTTTGCATGTAAAGACTAATTTTAGTCTTGAGTCTGCATTTCTAATTATTGTTTGGTTTGGGATCTATTTAAGAGACCCATGGGGTTGTATTGTAAGTGTGGAGGATAGAAGGACTTGCAAAGGCAAGGACAAGATCCTTCCAAGTGTAAGATCGGTTGATCTGCAGGTAGCAAGATCAGTTAGATCTGTAGGGGTGTGTGTGTAAGGTTAGTTAGATCTATGGGATAGAAAGATCAAGGAGATCTGCAACACAACAAGGAGCAAGATCAAGGAGATCTACTTGGAGTACTTTGAGTACTTGGTGGACTGGCAGTAGGCAACAACAACCATTGGGTTGATTGTCATTGACTGGTGGAGGGAACAACTCTGTGTTTGAGTTGGTTTGTAATTGAGAGAGAAAGAAATCTTGAGGGAGAATTACTATACACCCAAGAGGTGTGGGAAGAGTATGATTTCTTCATTTTATTTCCTTCTAGAAGAGTGTTAATACAAGATTGTATTGTCTCTCGTATTCTGTGCTATTTCTAAATTCTAGTTACATATTACTTCTGGTTTAATTCTGTGTTTAGTTGCTTATACAAAGGTAATCAATTGTGCTCTTAAGGAGTAGGATCCTAACAAATTATCCAATGATTCAAATAAGCATCATCACTAAACAAAGTCATAAAAATTAGACTTGATGTCACACATATAGGCATATTCATTACATACTTGCATTTTAATGTTTAAACTATACAAACACAAGCAATTTTAAATTTAGCAAAGTTAATTTCAAATTTCAAATTTTAAAATTTTAAGCAAAGTTTCAAATGTTGAAATTCATTTTTTCAAATTTTAGTTTTCAAAGGTACAAAATGACTACTTCATATGTTTTTCAAGGTTTTACAAACTATACAGTGCCTTGCATGATTGAAGTATGCAACTCAAATAAAAAATGTGTCATACACACTAAGGTATGGTTTTCCTTTAATATAGTAATTTAATATATAGACTAAAGGTGAAGTGGGTTGGGCAGAGGGGGAAGGGGGGAAGATGGGGTTGCAAATGTAGTATCCTAAATTTAGTCATAAATGCTTGATCATGCCTATTTTATCCATTTTTACCATGAATTGACATTTGCACTTAATTGACACTATTTTTTCTATTTTGAACTATTCTAAGAATGAGATGAGATCTAATTTCATTACAAGGATGTATATTGTCACCTATAAAAATGATATTACTAATGAAAAAAACTTTATGCATCTATGTTCCTTGACTCAAACCTACAACTCAACATCTTTTCTAAGGGGACAAGATTTCCCAACAAAATAAGAATTCCCAATGTTCATGTCCTTGTTTGCCAATATTGTCCTTCCCTCACAAGAGTTAATATTTAAAAGGGATAATATCCTTAGTTTTGTATTTTATATTCTTGAATTCTCTAATGAGTATTTTTTAATCTTATATCACTATAAAATTACATTTAATTAATTCATTTAAAACATCTTGGAAAAATTTATCAATTAAATTACAAGAGGTTATTTACACAAGTGCACATTGAACAAAATATCCCTATTTTTCCCAAATCAGTTTCTAATTACTTCAAGAATTCATGAGACAAGTATGAATTTATTTTTATATATCTCTAGCCATGCACGATCAAGAATTCAATCCAAATATATATGGAATCATATAACCAAAGGAACATAATTTCACAAAGCATTTAGGTTGGAGAACTACATATAAGTTTTATCCCTATTTAGAGTATAGGTATGTAGGCAACGCTCAACATAATGGGGTGTTAAGGTCTAGAAAAAATCTAATCATTAACCCCTTTTTACTCCTTCACATTCATTTATATCACTGTGTTACAAATCTAGGGTTTTCAAATTAAATAAGGTATATAGTCCACACACATTTGTATATCAAATAAGCAAAAAAATACTTAACTATAACTATTACACCTAATTGTTCTAAAAGTTCCATTTTTTTTGAAAAAAGAAAACATAAAATTGACCAACAAGGACAATAGTGATAGTCAATCCTATCCTCTACTAGACATTAATATCTATCAAAACACTCAAGCACATATTTAAATATATTTATGGTTTTCTATATTCTATCTATTCCTACATTGTGTTTTCCTATGCAGTCACTTAATGATTAAAAAAACTAAGATCATCTATCTTTTGCAGAATTTATCTTTATTTTTATATTTCACTTTATCTTATATTCATTTTTATATTTAAATATATATTTATAACACCTTTATTTATTATATTCCATTTATGTAATTTAGTATTAATTTCAACATTAATTCAATTTCAGATAAAATAATAGTTCTTCCACTTATTGTGTTTTGTGAAATTGTGATCCTTTGAATATATAAATGCAACTAGAACCATATTTAATAATTGATCATGCTTTGCTTATGTCTAAATAAAGTAGGCTTGTGATTTTTTTGAGGTTTTAAAAAAAAATTAGAATCATATTTGAGAAGAATTGATAACTTTTTCTTAGTGTTCAATAGTGTAAATATGCATATGTATTGAAATTTATAAGTGATATAATAAGTGACTTGAGTGTACCTTTTATAGAAATTAAAAGGGATAAAATATGTTAGGAAGCCTAAAAACATGGAAGATAGGGTAAGGGAGGGTTTAATTTAAGAAATTAACTATTGGAGGGCTTAAGACAATAATGTCCCATAGGGACATGAACACCTCCCACTATTGTCTTTATTGGGTGGTGTTATTCCACAAGGAAATGTGTGGATCTTTGAATTTGGGTTTGGGCATACATATGTTTAAGGGTATTTTTTACAATAAAAATACTTTTTTAGGGGGAATATGACATCTTTTAAAATAAATATATACTCCTAAATGATTAGGATAGGGGAAAGTAGAAAAATAAGTAGTAATTAAGTACACAAGTTAATTATTGATAAAAAGGTCCAAAAATAACATGATCCAGAATCTATGACCATATTTAGGTTACGAAATTTTTCCTCCCTTCCCCACTTTAGTTTATAAATGAAACTTATATATTAAAGGAAAGATACACCTTAGTGTGTAAGACACACTTAGTCTTTTAGCTAGTACTTCAATCATGCAAGGTACCATACTTATTGGCAAACCTTACAAAAACAAATGAAGTAATTATTTTATTCCTTTGATAAATTAAATTTGAAAATATTTTAATTTGAAAATTACTTTAATCTTGAAAATTTAAAATGTTTGAATATTAAAATTTATTTGGACTTGAAATAGATTAAGGGAGGAATAAACCATGTATGTGTGAAATAAAGGTTGCTTTTTTGACTTTGATCGGAAATGATACTTCCTTGAAGCATTGAAAAATTGGTGATTCCCATGAAGCACTTATAGAATATTAGTTACTTATATGTTCACCGAAGGATAATTTAAGGGTGGTCAAAGCCCATATTGAATTTAAACTTGTAGAATAGAAATAACACCCATTGAGGGATGCAAAATCCTCAATTTAGATCAACATGTCTTTGTAACCCCAATGCATGAAATGATTTGAAACCAAAAATTAATTCGTAAACAAAATTCTAGAGGGAACTAAACCTCTAAGTTATGCATTAAGCACTTAAAATGAATCAACCACTACAGATGGCTTGTAGATTCAATTGCAACTTTATATCTGAAATGCATGATCAAAAGATAATATAGTATGTCCTTTTTCGTATCATATACACAAATTAGTAAATAGTAATTTGAAATTTATAAAATAACATAGTATGTAGGAATCTATATCATGCCCTAATTATAAGTATATAATTTGTAACTGCATGTAGATGCCAATTGTAAATTATGTTTGAAACTTGTGTATAAACCTTGTATCATATAGATTTGTAGTTTGATTTTTAAATATGAGTGCATATGCATGAAATATGCCCCCATATTATGTGCCAATGATAATTTTTGAATCAATTTGAAACTTTTGAACTGTATTTGTGCTAGAATTGATTTTTCTCTTAAAGAGACTTATCTTATGTATGTAAATCCCACTAAAATTCCCCTATTTTGAGGTGAAGGAATTGATCTTAAAATTGACTCATATCAAAATAAAATTAACTACAACATGAGAAGGAATTTATCTTACAAGATGTAACTATTGAAAAATGTATCATATGTTAAAATTATGTTAGCATAGTAATGTTTTCATCATTTGAATTTTTTATGTAGAAAATGAGGCAAGGTCTATAATGCCCCTATTTTGAGGTGAATTAATTTATCTTAAAGTGACTCATATAAAAATAAAATTTAACTACATGTGTAGTAAGATGCAATTATTGAAAAATGTATCATATGTTAAAATTATGTTAGAATAGTAATGTTTTCATTATTTGAATTTTGTATGTAGCAAATGAGGCAAGGTCTATATAAATTTGTCAATTAATCTCATTTTAATATAATTTATATTTATTATATTATATGTTATGAGTGCATGACATGGATCATGACACTCATCAAAATCAACAAGATCAACAAACACAAAAGCACAACAATAACAAAGTCAAACAATAAGGTCAAAGGTTACATATAAGGGACATGTTCAAATGCCATAAAGTGAAATATTGCACATAAAATAGACATGTTAAAATGTCACACAAAATATAGGGAAAAGGTCCAAAATTAATGGAAATGTTCTAATGTTTCACACACCAAACAAGATGTAATAGATATGTTTATATATGTTTTACACATAAGGGTCGAGGGACACATAAAATATAAAATAAATATATAATCTACTCTTTACAATTAAAAATATCAATGAAACATATAATTATAAAGGTAGTCTAAACTATGCATATGTAATGTAATCATATCCTAGAAAATAACATATTCATGTATGCAATGTAAGATAGTGATGTTAGATTTTTTTTTAAATAGTATAAAACTAAAAAATATTGGAGTTATAAAGTGATAAAACTTGTACATACTATCACCAATAGATAATATTCCCTAGTTTAGCAAGGCTACTAGGTATAGTAAATTCCAACATCTTGGTCCATGTAAAAGTTTGTATGACTTGCATAAAACTCATGAATAGTAGTGAAATGCATGTGTGATATAAAAAATATGCAACCTACTAATCATGAGATAAATAACATGTTGAAAAATATGTAAACTATATGTTTAATCATGCTCAAGTTTGATTTTGTTTTTTTTTAATATTTTTTGTTTTTTTTTTTTAATATTTTTAATGTTTTTACATTTTAAGATATATATATATTTTAAATTTTTAGAATAATTATAAATTTAACAAGCTAACCAATGATCCCATCAAGATAAGAATACTTTTTTGTGATAAGTGGTAAATATAGTACTTTTTTTAAACATGTATCAGATGTGTATATATCAAAATCTATAGATGGCTATATTTGGTACAAACATAGTTTCATAGCATGTTTTCATATCTATTTGATTATATACATCTTTTAAATGAGAGTTAGACACTTATTGGCATGATCTCGTGTGTTTTCTTTGGTCCAACCTTATTTCACTTACTTTATTTTCCCATGTGGGACTGTATGTTATAAATTGTCTTTTATTTAATGTATCCTAGGGATCCCCACTTATGTTTTTCTTAATCCCTATGTTTTTAATCCTCTTTACACTTGCATATATGTTGGACACTTGAGTTTATGTAAATGCCCAACTAAAACACACGTGTCCATATTTATCCTTTTATTATTTTTCATATCTCTCACTAGGTTACCATTTCTTTTTTCTTATTTGTTCATCCTATTATCAAATTTTCACATGTCATTGGGTCCTAATTCAAAATCAAGAGATGGTTATATATACAATCGTTATGTTCAAATTATACTACCTATCACTTTAATCAATCAAGTTATAATTAGAAAGTATTTTACATTCCAAGCTATCAAATTACACTATAATATGATATTAAATATATGAAGCACTCAAAAGGTCACTACACTCTTGAATTTTTTGTGTCAAGGGTTACTATAGGAGAAAGAGCATTTAATTATATAATTAAAATTCCAAACACATCTAGGAGGTATAACTACATATGATTATGAGGCTCTCTTTGGAGTATCGGATATGTAGGCAACACTTAACAATAATTGGGGTTGCTAGGGTTAGCTCAATTCATGTGCTAACCAATTTTTGACCAAGTTACAAAATTCAAAGACATGAATATTAGGGTTTTAATTATTGGCTGGATCTCATTCACTTAAAGACACATTTTGAGGCACAAAATAGGCACACATATGACAATACAGGTCTAACATAAGTTTTGATCCACTCATGTGTGTATTTTGAGTTGGACACTTGCATAAGTCTTGTAAATAATGTAAAATAGAGATGTTATAAAAACATTTGTAAATATTATAGAAACCAAAAATATAGGAGTGATGGAATGATAAAAATTATACATACTATCACCTACATATAATATGCCCTAGTTTATCAAGGCTACTAGGTAGAGGCAAGTCCAACATGTTGGTCTATGTAAAATTTTGTATGTCCTATGTAAAATTCATGAATACTATTGAAATGCATGTGTGATGCAAAAAAAGTGTGCTATATACTAATCATGAGATAAATATGTTGAAAAATATGTAAACTATATGTCTAATCATGCTCAAGTATTGATTTTCAATTTCTTAAAATGTTTTGAATTTTTTTTCACTTTGAAATATTTTTTTTTTTTATAATATTTAAATTTAACAAGCTAACCAATGATACCATTGAGATAAGAATATTTTTTTGTTAAGTATTAAATGTAGTACTTTGTTTGAACAAAATGTATCATATGTGCATATATCAAAATCATAAAATGTATTATATGCAATAAGAAAACTATCTAGATCACTACTCATGTGATCATTTGTAGGAAGAATATCTCTAGAAGATACAAAATGATGTGAAATCCCATTAGGACTAGTAGAATATTGTGTTAAATTTTGATATGTATGTATCACTAATTTAAGAGACATTACGTGTGATTGTGATTCTTAAAATTAAAATCCTAAATTATCTATAGATTTATTTTTTCATTGGTCACTTTTGAACCCTTTGAACCTTTTTTTAAATAGATTGACTAGAATTTTTTTGCATAGGTTCTAGGATTGTAGACATGATTTGTTTTTACATAGATGTATCATTAAACTATGGTGGTGGATTGTGGGAGGCTGTATCATAGATTGTAAAGTGTATTCATAACTAATTCTTAAAATTTTAACAACTTGATTGCAATGAATGTAATTTATGTATTTATGTACTATAGAGAGCACACAAAAAAACATTTATAAATAAGGGCAACCTAATATCATATCAAAAAACCCCCTTTTGTATTAAAAATAGAAAATGAGTAGATATTATAGCAGGGACCAATTAATTATGTAACAAAATATGTCACAAAGTGATTTGTTATTTTCTATTGAATGTATTAACACTTTTAGTAGTTGCCTATATGTCATGTTGTGAGTATCCCAATGAATAAAGCAATGTTATTGTTCAAGAATTTTCATTTGAACCATTATAAATTACCACACTATGAATAGTTTTTTTATTAATATAAACTCGTATACATAAAACATGAAAGTTAGAGTCATTATTACTATCTCACTATCATTAAAAGTAATCATAGAATGTGGTTGAATATTTTGATTAATTGTATTAATAATTCAATCCAATGGAGGATAATGTGACTAAAGAGGTGGATAAGAATTATAAGTATGATTCACTTCTAAATTATCCTTGTTAGTATCATGATTAAGAAATGGTTCATTGAAAAATATTTAATTTAGAATTTTCATCATGTTGAGGCTTAATTTCCTTGTAGGATTGACTAGCTTAATAAGGGTAAGTTTAGAAAGTTGGCAGATAAAATGGGGCCTATCCATTGACAAGTTTCCTAAAAATTGATAAATCTCAATTTTTGTAGATTATTTGAGATGGCTACACTCAAAATTTGAAGATGGTATAAGAACATGAATTATATCATTTTGAGTCCGGTTTCCAAAAACCCAAAGTTTTATCAAAGTGGTTAAGTATAAATAATTCAAACATCTAAAATTTGAATATGCACTCCTATTTTTTTAATAAAAATATAGTAGATAGTCAACCATGTGGCCCTTCATTTTTTGAGTATCATTTAATATTGTTTGAAACACTTTGGTGAAAATTTAAATAAGATCATCTAGTTTTTGACCTATATTTTATATATTTTTCAATGAATAAATATATATTTTAATTAATTTTACAAGTGAATAGATATTTAAAACTGTCAAAAATATGGATATCCAACTATCTTCCCCCTAACTATCTCAAAAAATGAAAATTAGTTTTTCTAAATGTATATATAATTAGGGGTAGTTTGTGACCTTTTTTTGCATTTAGATCAATGAAAAAAATACATAAAAATGTATAGGCATGCATTTGGTATCATGTAGTGGCCTAATAAAGACATAGTTAGAAATAAACATAGTTGAAAACCTTAAAATAGTCTAAAAATTAAAAAACCTTATATTTAGAAAGAGGAGAGCATTGTTGTCATCGTAGTAATAATTTTATGAATTGTCTCATTGAAATTCATAGTGTTTTTGGTGACGTAAGTTAAATTTTATTATTTTCTATCAAAAAATTTAGATTCAACTTTGTGTCTATATGTCCAAGGCTTTGGCTTGGGAATCCAAGCCATTTCCTAGAAAAAAAGCATGGTTTTCTAATTTAAACATACCATAGGGCATACATGTAATAATGCATACACTATATAATAAAACTTATGTGTTATAGCACATACACATTATAAAAATAACATATACACATTATAGTGCATACATGTTACATTGACATATCAAAAAAATCAAACAAAATGATTTTATGTATATGTGTTTATATTTATCTTTATATCTATTCACATTATAATTTTTATTTTTTATTGTAAAATGGAGTGTGTTAATATATACACTACCACAAAAAGGACATAATGGATATATTGATGTAATTTTGGTGAGTTTTCACCCATGAGCATAATTTTAATTATATAAAATATGATTTAGGGTTCAACCAAGCCAAATTTCATTACAAAATGAATGAAATAGTTAATTACAATAGAGGCAATTAGGGCCAATTTTAACCCTTTGAATGTAATAGCATGTATAAGATATGATTTGAGGCTAAACTTATATTTCTTCATATATTGAGTGAATGAGTGAATTGGTCCAATCAATGATGTAATTTGAGTGAAATTGAGCCTCATGAACCAAAATTTGAATACAAAGGATATAATTTATGTTTGTCGATCCCAATGCCATAATAAAATAAACCAAATAGTCCATTGATTGAAACCAAAGGTAATTGGGACTAATTTGGGCCCCTTCAACCTAATTATGACTATAAATTGTGATTTGGGGTTTAATTGGCTCCATTTCATTAGAGAATGAAGCAAAAAATCATGTATTTCAATGAAATGTGCAAGTGTGACATGTATATGATGCATTTTTGGGCTCAATAAACTCTAATGTCATCACATAATGAATGAAATAGTCAATTAGTTTAATTATGGAGGGAATTAGGCTCAATATGATCCCATTTAACCTAATTATGATTACATAATATGATTTGAGGCTAAATTATCTTTGATTCATTATGAATTGAGCTAATTATTCAAATGGTGAAATTAGTGAAACAATTTTTAAAAATTGAGACACATGAACCTATTTTCAATTGTATATGATGTGTTTTGGAGTGAAATTGACCTTAACGTCATCACATAATAAACTAAATAGTTGATTCATTCAATTAAGGAGGCATTTGAGTATAATTTGAGCCCATTTGACCTAATTTCAAGAGTAGGCCATGATTTAGGGCTCAATTAGCTCTAATTTTGTCATGAATTGATTGAATTAGTCAATTGGTATAGTTAGAGATGTGATTTGGGTTGAATTAAGCAACATAAACCTAATTTATGGATCAATTAATTATATAGGATGCAACATATGGCTTAATTGACCCTAATTTTATCAAAAATACAAATATGAAGGTAATTGGGGCCCACTTGAATCTGTTAAACCTAACTATGAGTATATGATGTGATTTAGGTTTGAATTAACTCACATTTTCTGACACATTGACTGAATTAGTTGATTGTTACAACCCTAAAACCTAAACCCTAATTTTATAAAAAAAATGTAAACATGAAGTTAATTGGGGAAGTATGAACCCATTGAATGCAATTTAAAGTGAGGGATGCGATTTAGGGCTATAAATTAGCTCATATTTCATAACATATTGAGTTAATTAGTGGATTGTTATAATCAATGATGCAACTTGGATGAAATTGAACCCTATAAACCTAAAATTGACTATACAAGATGTAATTTAGGGTTAAATCATCCCAAATATTTGAACAAAATAAACCAAATAGTTTATCAATTCAATCATGAAGTAAATTAGGGCCAATTTGATCCCCTTCAACCTAACTACAAGAGTAAGACATGATTTAGGGCTAAATTAGCTTTGATTCCATCATGAATTCATTCAATTAGTCAATTGGTTAAATTAGGGATGTGGTTTGGGATAAATTGAGCCTCATGAACCTAATTTATGGCTTAGTATATTTTATAAGATGAAACATATGGCTTAATCAACCTTAATTTTATCACAAATGTAAACATGAAGGTAAATAAGGCCAATCTAAACCCCTTGAACATAATTTTGAGTCTAGGATGTGATTTAGGGCTAAATTAGCTCATATTTTCTAATATATTGACCCAATTAGTTGATTTTACAATCAATGATGCATGTTGGATGAAATTAAACCATCTGAACCTAATTTTGACTATCTAAGATGTAATTTGGGGGTCAATTGACACCAATATCATAACACACTAAGTAAAATAGTATATAAATTCAATCATGAATGAAATTAGGGCCAATTTAAACCACTTAAACATAAATACAAGATCAAGATGTGATTTGGGGCTAAATTAGCTTTGATTTCCCCACATGAATTGATTTAATTAGTCATTTGGTGTAATTAAGGATGCAATTTGGGTCAAATTGAGTCATGTGAACCTATTTGGGGGTCAATCAATCCTACTATAATTACACCCTAAATAAAATAGTCCACTAATTCAATCATGAAGGAAAATTTGTCCAATTTGAGCCATTTAATCCTAATCATGACTATAGAATGTGATCTAGGATTCAATTAGCCCCAATTTTATCAGAAATTCAATCATAAAGGTAATTTATGGTAATATGAACCCATTAAAGCTAACTAGAAGTATAGGATGCTACTTAGGGATAATTAGACCTAATTTTAGATGTATAAGATGTGATTTGGACATCAATCAAGAGGCAATCATATCACATAATGTTCTAATGACATAGTTATATGATATATAACTATGTAAGTATAGTGCATATACATTATGTTAAAAATAGACAAACACTCTTATTTCAATGACTATTTTTAACCTCAAATGAGAATTATATCCTGACTTAGATTATCTGTATCATTTTATGGCATGCAAGTTGATGACAAAAGCTATCAAGATATATTTTTTGACCCCACCTTCAAAATCTATAAAGTTGTTTTTTTAGATATGTGTCAAGATTATCTATTTATGGGTGATTTATCTCATTCAAATAAGATGAATAAGTTAAATCACAAAAAACCAGAGCAATTAGAGGTGTTGAGAGAAAATTAAAAGGTATAAATGCAAGCATTTCACTTGAGACAAGGTATACAAACTATCCCTAATGAATCAAATGTCATGGATAATGATGATTAATGTTTACTTAAAAGTCAATTATTTTTCAAGTCCACATTAAAAGTATGAAATTTTTTATTTTGATGATGATGAATCTCTGTATGATGATTTAACCCCTAAAAATGGAGAAAATTACATGGAAACATAAAATGATGATAGTAACAATGAAGAAAATCCCATGAAATCACTAAAAATGATGAAAATAGTAGTGAACATAATGATAGGGAAATTCCCTCTCAAAAAATTCAACCATTAGTAACACCTACAAATATTGTGCATAGAAAAGTCAAGTAATTAATTTAAGATGATGAAAACATTTCAAAACCAATACATAACAAAATGACTGACCACCATTCAAGAAGACTAGCTAAAATAATTTTGGATAATCTCTCGGAAAAATTATAATTTGATAGTCAAAAATGTCAATTTTTTGTTTCATTTATGAAATTGATTAAGTTGAGCATTAATGTACACCCTAGGATAAGAAAATCTAACAAGGATGGTGGAGACAAGTAAATTATTAAAAATATACATGATGCATATCATAAAATAGGTGTATATACATGTAAAAAATATTGTAATGTCGCTTGAAATATAATTATAATTTTTGTTGTAAGTGGTCAAATAATGAGAAAATGCCTGATTTAAAAAACTAGCCTCATACTGAACATAAATCAAAAAATAATAATGAAAGTAATTGTAATATGTAAAATACTTAATGATTCCAATACCATTCAAATATATTGATTCTCTTGTAGACTTCCACAAAATGACAAGGTTATCATTGATGCTCTTAAATATTTACTTGGAAAATTTTGGAAAGAAAATATAAGATTTTTACCCAATACAAGAGATGTAGTTAAAAGAAAATTTGGTTCTCATAACCATGAACTGCATCTAAACAAGTTCTTGGATATGAACCAAAAACAATTGTACTCTAAGTTTTTATAAAAATATCCACAAATTTATATTAGTAAAATATATTTTTAGATGGATAAACCATTTTATGTAAAAATAAATTACACATACACCACTTATCGTTGTAGGCAACATGTTTAATTTTCAATTCACTATGATGTTTATCACCATATACATTTTAATTTGCATAATGATAACATTTTATAGGAGTGTGGCATGGAATTTCCTCCAAAATCGTCAAGAAAATTTATTTTAACCATTTTTTTTTGAAAAACCAAATATATGATTTTTTATAACAAAGCATATTTGGATGGAAATTACAAAATTTGTGGTGGAATGTATCCATGAAGAGAGTAAAAGTGAAATTGGACATGAATTAGCTGGTTTGAAGATATACACATATGTGACATATCAAGTACAATATGGAAAATAATGTAAGAGGTGTGATCTTGTTACAAAATAAATAGGGAGGAAATTATTTATGAGTATTCAAGGCACACACACATGGATAGATGGTTGGATGAAAATTTCAAGTTAAAAAAGGAAACATTACCACTTAGATATATTGTTTTAATAGTTTAATTTATTGATAATTACACATTCAAACCATAGATAGAAGTGTAGTCACAATATTACAACTCTATACAGGTTTCCATATTTGTGCATATAATAATCATGCATGCACGTGATAACACAAAATAAGATTGAAAAATATTAAGGCAGTGCCATTTATATGTCAGTGATGATTGATCACATTGTATAAATTTTGTTTAAGTTGTTTTTAGATGTTATATGGATATTTGACTAAGAATAACATTACTTTCAATCAATAATATATTTGGTCAGACAATTGCACCTCATAATTCAATAATTCACAATTATTTTATTAGTTGAGCAAGATTCATGTTACCACTGATGTAGAACATATTTGCAATTTCATTGAGGTTGGAAGTGGAAAAGGGGATCATGATGGTGATGTAACATGTTTAAAAATATCTATTTCAAGAGAAGAGTTGAAGTTTGAAGATGAAATTATTTTGATTGATGCAAAAACCATTATTGAATGGTGTAACAAGAAAATGGGCCATGATGCTCAAGAAAATTTTAACATTCATAGATATTTCTAGTTGATGGAGGAAGATTAATTGGCAAAGAATGAGTATCATATGACTGTGATGAGATTAATTAAGCTCCACTCATTTCATAGCTAAAATGTAGGTTATTGAACTATTCATATGAGATAATTGGCATGTTTTTGTTCTCTATGCATGGACTTGGTTTGAAATGAGTGTGACTCACAAGAATGGGTTGATGAATGGAGTTGTATACCTCTAATTCCATTTGACACATATCAATCTCTACCAATATTACAAATTATATATATGACATCATCACATAACTTTGACCATGAATCTGATCTAGTGAAACTAGGTATAATATTAATCATTATGTACTATTTATTGTCATTATTTATCTTGACATCATTATTAAAAATTATTTTTATGAAATATGGCATTTTTTTATATATTATTAATAAAGATAATGGAGATGAAACTATAATCATATAAAATGCAAAATTGGATGACTAATAACACCCAACCTATAGGTCTTCTTTCTTGCTCACTCAACCCTTCTCAACTAGATTTTCACTAATTCTTAGTCACTTGTAGCTTCTCAGACTTAGCTTTTTGAGACCTAGGCATCACTCTCAAACCTAGATCTATCTCCCTAGTTCTCATCTTCCTAGGATAATAGCACCCAACTTGGATAGGAGTGTCAAAATTAGGGGTATCCTATTTCTGACATTATTATCCAAGTTCACTTTAGCTTAAAATGGTTACATTTTATTGATTCCTTATCTTTTTCCCTATCGGCCTAATACAATCTCATCCAACCCATGATCATCGTTTTACCTATAAAAGGCCATTCAATTCCCATTTAGAAGGTTTAACACTCATTCATAAGAAAGAATCAAGAATACAAGCAAGTAAACTTAAGCACTCCTTATTCTTTGCATACAACCTTTCAATATTATTCAAATCCTACTCAAGTCATTGCACCAGTCCTTAGCCAACTGAAGCACATCCAATTGTACATTCTATTTGCATTGATCATACACAAATTACACCAATAACTTCAATGGGAGAATTACATTAGCTTGATTCCTCTTCAAAGTATTGGTATGTAGTTAACATTCCCTTGCATAGGGTGTGTAGTACATCCATTGTATCCTCTACACACTAACCCCTTTTCCCATTTTCTGAAGTTTCCTCAAATTGCATAAAAAACATAAGAATGTGAATAATCATATCTATAGGGAGTTATGTCAATAGTTAGGCCCTAAAATTTGGTACACAAGGTCATACTGAGTAGGTGAACAAAATCTATAAAAAATTTAGCCTCAAGACAATAGTGCCATAAATTGATAGTAGCACCAAAAGTGGACAACACTGCTGGAAAGTGGACTACAATGCCAAGTATCAAGGTATCTTGAGTTTGGTTCTCTTATCCAATCTATAAATAGAGTTTTGTGTCCTATTTATGATAGTCTGCCATCCCTACATAATAATTTCTAGACCCTGCATCATCTGTTTTAGCCTATAATAAACTAAGTATGATTTCTTTATACTTATTACTATTTTTAGAAAAGTTAAAATACATATCTATTTACATGAATTATTAGGATAATTAAGAAACATTATTTACTAATTTTTATTCACTCAAAACTTTATTTACTTAGGAAAACACATAATTCCCAAAAAAAATAAAACATTTGGTGAACCTGACTTACTTTGAATTTTTGCACAAAAAACCTATAAACCCTAGGGTTAATTATTACTAATTTTTTTCAATATTTTCCTAAATTTTATTAAATTTTAAAATCATAAAAATAAAAATTAATTGAAATATTTTCAATAAATTCACTCAAACCCTAGTTTACACATACTAGGTCATATTTGCATACAAACACTTTCAAACCACTAGGAAAAATATATTGTTAATTTTAGAAATATTTTCAGTTTTTTCCTAAAATTTTCAAGCTAAATTCTAAAAATTCATATTTAAAAAAAAAATTATT
Source organism: Torreya grandis (assembly GCA_037957365.1). Taxonomy (NCBI): domain Eukaryota; kingdom Viridiplantae; phylum Streptophyta; class Pinopsida; order Cupressales; family Taxaceae; genus Torreya; species Torreya grandis. The sequence goes on from JARHVA010002062.1 coordinate 1,627,745, forward strand.
ATACTAAATTTGAAATTTTTTCTTTTCAAACCCTAGTTGCATCTACTAGGTTCTATTAAATCAAGAACTTTCCCATAGATTTCTAAATTTTATTTTGCATACTTACCTTAGAAATTCAATCTAAATTAAAAAAATTCATAGTATTTTGCACAAATATTTATGAAAAATCCATAGTTGCATATAATATCTCCTATTTGGCTTCTTGAGGTATCACCTTACATCCATAGTCAATTGCAAAAATGATGCTCATTTATTTACAAAATTTTCTTACATTTCTTGCAAATAACAAGGAAAACATAATGGGCCCTATCATGTACATGAATGATGAACTCTATCATATTTTAGTACAAAGATTCATCATTTGCATTTCATGATTATGTTTCATAATAAGTGATGATATTATAGAATTCATTACAAAACTTGCACAATATTTCAATATTTCTTTTGCATATTCTCTATCTCTCATATGGAAAAAATTCAAGCTTATCATGATAAAAACATTACAAATTTTATAATACATGTCAAATATATTTATGCACTATTTCATAAATCCATGCTCTCTACCCTTTTCTCTCTATCTCTCATAGGAAAAAATATACAAGTTTATAATGATAAACACATTAGAAATGTTATAGCACATGTCATAGCTTCTTATTCATACATGCACAAATTCATACTTTCTATCCTTTTCTTACTATCTTTCATGTGAAATGTTATTTATAATCATATTTCTATACAATTTACAACTCCACTTACATGAACTTTAGACTATATGCATAGTTTCTACCTAGATGTATATGCCTCTTTGGTTACTCTTGTTTCAATGTCATATCTTATGCAGAGGAAAGAAATCTCTTCTCCTCCTCTCCCTCAAGAGGGTGATAACTAATTTCATTCTAACTAAGTCCATGATATCACACCTATAAAAGGTGAGGCAGCCTCTACTATTGTTCTTAATGCATATATTCAGCCCATAGCTTCTTCACAACCTCTTCAACATATGTGCTTACATGTCCAATCAGAAACAACTAAGGTTTGCACTTGTGAGAATCTAAAGAATAAAATCACCACTATGAGCAAGCTATTTTGAGATTTACAAATTTAAAATCAACTATTATATGAAAAGATCATAACATTGGAAAATCAGATTACAATATAAAAGCTTCAAGTGTACCCTAGTGCCAATCATGTATATGCACCTTCACCTCCTCAATTGGTTGAAAGCAATGTTACATATCAAACTAAAAAATCACAACAAAGTAACTCTATAACTAGTGATTCAAAAAGCATTAAAAGATTAAATAAGAGTTCAAGTGAGCTACTAAAGGAAATGATTAAATTTAACTTGATCAAACTACCATTTCTACATCTAGTGAGAAGATCCAAATATTATTGTGTATATCATAGAATGCATGGGCATCACATAGGTACATATTTGGCATTGACAAATCATATACAATAGATAATTGTTAATGAATACCTTATACAATAGATAACAACACATGAACACATTCATAAAGAGTCAAATTTAGAAGTAATACAAAAGTGGTTGCCAAAGTAGAAATCAAAACAACAAAATTATCAACAATAAAAATTAGAGCAACAAACAGTACCACAAGCACATGTAAAGCATGAAAAATATGTAAATATACCTATCCAAAATGAGGCTCAACTTACAAATTAGTATGGGTTTGGTCAAAGATATATATCTTAGTTTGATTATCAAGGGCAAGGGTTGGGTAAGCATGCTCAAAGCATTACTACTCCTATTCTAGCAGATGATAGTGTTTGTCACCAGGGTTTGGGATTTATTAAATATCTTAAGGCAAATCATTCACATAAATAATTTATCAAAGGAAAAGATCCAAATACAACAAAAGTAAACACTAGCATTCTATTGGCTCAAAATCAAGATGATAATGATGAGTGGAACAATACTGGTTATTATGATTTTCAAAAAACTAATGATGAATCCAAACATACAAAGTCATATTCTCAGCCATTCAATCATGTTTCATAATCACACATGATTCTATTATTTGATATAGGACACCATGATAGGGGGTCTCATCTGAGAGTCATATGTTGGTATCACTACTTTCCATCATTGATTGTACATAAACTTTCTCGCTTGATTGTACATATTTCAAATATCTTCAAAAATACAAAAAAAATACTAAAATATTAAAAACACCAAAAACAAATTTTGATTATATGCATCATCCATGCTTTACATTACTACTATCATGCTATGGCTTACATTTGTTGTTTCATGCTATTGTGTGTGCAGTGACATCCATATACCTGATTGCTTCATTATAGCCATAGGGGGATATTCTTACTTCTAAATTCAAGACATATATTGCTATACATACCCACTAGGGGCATCTTCTACATGAATACACCATCCAGGTTATGTCATTACTACACTACACACTCTAAGTTATCATGCTGATGTACATTAATTTATAGCTTACATAAAATACTATATTGACATTGCACTAGTCTATAGCACTTGTGTATTTCTTAGCATATACTTAGTCTTGTACTAAACATGTTTTTCATACTCTCACATTTGCTTTGATTAGTTAGATGTGCTTGTATCCTTCTAGTTATTACGTGCTTTCTCTACTTGCTTAGCATAGCTTATATGATTGAATTTTTCCATTCCAACTTATCTCCTGCTTGTGCCTTAGGAAATTTTCCAATGTTCTTTGCTTTTTTTCATGTGTGTACCTTCATACATTTACCAATGTCCTTTATTTGTACTCCTTTATGTGCCTATGGCATGTGTGCCAACTTTATTTAGTTTACTTATATGTGTATGCCACATGTGAACATGCTTTCCATGCTTGTTTCTAGTTTGAGTGACATGTGCCCATGTTCCTTGTTTGCATGGCCCCTTGGCCCATCTAGTATGATTCTTACTTCTTTCTTGTTTGTTTATTGTCAAATGTGTGAAATGCCATGATCCATATCATGCATTTTATTTGCTTTCTTGGATGCTATGATGGACATCATTATCCAATGCTTCAACTAATAAATAAAAACTAACAATTAACATTTTTAGTTCAAGTTCAGTAAATTATACATGATTTCACATTGTTATATATATCTAGGCATACCCCTATTGGTCTAACAATATATCAGTATAAACATTTCTATATCTTGAAACATATTGTCAAACATCAAATGCTATATCATATATATTTTTATAATTAACACACTTATATGACTCTTTTCTTCTAAAGGTAGTCATTATAGGTTCATCATTCCTACCCTTAGAAGAGGGGGCATCAAATAGGGGCTTTGTAATAGAGATAAAACCTCCTAGTAATCAAAATAACAATAGTCAAAATAGTCAGCACAATTTTCTCAGATATAAGGGTTTATCATGTGTGGAATGATGGTTCTCACTTTTAGTTTAGATTGGGTAGTTGGTATAACTTAGAGATAAAAATCCATGTTGCAAACATCAGTGATTGGGGGAAATGTGAATGACACATTGATCTTCTTTTATTTTTGAGTTTAGTTTATTTTAGGTAGTCTTAGTAGTTGCATGCCTTACTCCATCTACAAGTCGTTGGCATCACGTTCAAGTTAAAATTTCAAATAAATTTAGCTTTTTGAGTACCTGAGTTCTTGAGTTGGATTTCATATAAGCCTAGAACATTAGTTTTGGAGTGGATTTCATACAAACCTAATCTGCATCTTTCAAAATGGCCAAGAGTGGCCTAGTTTCTAGCACACATTTGGCTATCTATACCAAAATATTAGATTTCTAGCACATTCATGGGCTCCATGAGCCATCTCATATGACATATATTATATAATGGTATCACTTCATAGCTTCAATTCATGGGGTAATGATGGAGCCAAAGGGCCAAATTTTGTATTCTTAAGCCACCTATTTAGAGGGATTAAACACATAGTCCAGACATCGATTAACACACACATGATTTATTAACTTCACTTAGTTGGTGATGATGGAGCCAAAAGGATAGCCTTTGCATTCTAGAGACATATTTTGGGGAATTGAACACTTAGTTCCATTAATGATATTACTCTTGATTTATAACACACTCAACACAATCTAGCATCACAACAAGTTTTGTATTGGTTCACATACCTAGTGGGGTGTATTCATTCCTCTCTTTTCCTTTACTAAATTTGTGTATGTTCTTATTTTAGATATAGCATATCTATAAGAAATGATCTACTTCATGTTTTTATTTACACATTCACACATCACAACATGTTGTCTCTATGTATATCCAACATCACACAACTTTATGAGCTTTTCCTTTACAAGTAAGTTTAGGTATGCTTTTTATTTTTCCTTTATCCTAGTATTTCACTTTACTACATCACTAGAATAAAGGGGGGGGGTAAATGTAATTATATAAAATACAAAATTAGATGACTTAGGTATGACTAATATCACCCAACCTATAGGTCATCTTTCTTGCTCACTCAACCCTTCTCAGTTAGACTTTCATTTATTCCTAGTAACTCATAGCTTCTCAAACATAGTTTTTTGAGACCTAGACAACATTCTTAGACCTAGATCCATCCCCCTAGGTCTCATCCTCTTAGGAAAATAGTGCCCAATTTTGATAGGAGCACCAAAATTCAAGGGTGTCTTATTTTTGGCACTATTGTCCAAGTTCACTTTAACCTCAAATGGTCATATTTTCTCGATCTTTATCTTTTCCATTATCAACCTAATACAACCTCATCTAATCCATGATCATTAGTTTCCCTGTAAAAGACCATTCAATGTCTATTTATAAGGGTTGGTACTCATTCATAGGAAAGAAGCAAGAATATAAGTAAGTACACTCAAGCACTCCTCCCTATTCTTTGCATACAACCTTCTAATATTAGTAAAAACCTACTCAAGTCATTGCACCAGTCCCTATCCAACTGAAGCACATCTAATTTTGCATTCTAGCTACATTAATCATACACAAATTGCACCAAGCACTTCAATGAGAGAACTACATTGTCTTGATCCATATTATTATTATTAGTATGTAGGTAACATGCCCACACATGGGTTGTGAAGTGCATCTAATGTATCCTTTACACACACCCTTTTTTTCCATTTTTTGAAGTTTACTCAAATTATATAGAATACATAGGCACATGAATAATTAGATTTATATCGAGTTATGTTGATATTTAGGACCTAAAATTTGGTACACAAGATCATATTTAGTAGGTGAACAAAACATAAAAAAAATTAGTTTTAGGACAACAACACCATAAATGGGCAATAGCACCAAAAGTGGAGAACAATGCTGAAAAGTAGACTACAACACCAAGTAGTAGGGTGTCCTGAGTTTGGTGCTCTTATCCAATCCAAAAATAGAGTTTGGGATCTTGTTTATGATAATTTTCCATCCCTTCACAATAATTTCTAGACCTTAAATCATTTGTTTTAGCCTAGAATAAGTTAAGTTTGATTTATTTACACTTCTTACAATTTTTAGTGAGGGTAAACTACATATCTATTTACACAAATTATTAGGCTAGTTGAGACTTAATATTTACATTTACTCAGACCTTTATTTACTTAGGAATTAAACACATAATTTCCAAAAATAATAAAACATGAAAAAATTAATACGTATGTCAATGCGTAGAGAAAAAATAAATTGAATTCTCTAGTCATTGATGGGGAGAAAAATGAATATCCCATTGGATCTATGGTAGTCACTGAAACTTAGAATTGATGATATCCTATCAAAAATTTAGATGGATGGTAATTTTAAAACTATGAAACACATATGAGGATACTACATTATTCATATTTGATTCTTTGAAAAAAATATTCAATTGGTCAAATATCATGGGAAGATATTAAAAAAATCTTTGAAAATTTCATGAGTCAGGCCATGAAGCTATTCTTTCTACTATAAATATTAGATTAGATCCTAGTAGTTCATTAGATTGAAATTCAAAGGTATGTTGAGTTCTTAAAGGTATATATATATACATACACACACACACACACACACACACACACACACACACACACACACACACACACACACACACACACACACACACACACACACACACACACACACACACACACACACACACACACATATAGACACACACACACACACACACACACACACACACACACACACACACATATAGTTTTACCAAATTTTATTAATTTTGTAGGTATTGTATACCTGCTGCTAGTCCATCTCAGATACCTGAGAATCCACTGAACTGCTTTCCATTGCTTCTTTCTCGGATTGGCCACAAACTCGCTGACAACACCCACTGCTTGGGCAACATCAAGTCTAGTACATACCATGCACTTAACCTCATCATGTGAATTGGGACACTGTTCTGTGAACTGTCCATCCATAGGTGTGCTAACCGGTTCTGCATCCTACATCTTGAACCTCGCCACTACCTTATTCACACAATCATCCTGAGACAACATTAACCTATGATCAAATGATCAATTTTTTTTTAGGTTAGTGGTGCCAAATAAGCTTCCACCTTCACACAGTTGGCATTATTAGTAAATAATTTCATATTCTTAAAGCTAAGAGTACACAAATAAAATTAATTAGTTATTAGAAAAAGGTAATTATTGAGGTAAAAATAGATAATCATTATCTCCTTCAAACATGATCAAATTCTAATAACCTAGTCTTTGACATTATCCACTACCATGGATGTGTTGGCAGTGACTGCTTATATCCATTAAGCACTAGAGATGGAAATCTCAAACTTTTGCTTCAAATTTGATAGAATTTATTTTCAATATTTCCAAGATCCTTAACATTTGTGAAAAAATTCATCGAGGTGGATGTGGAGGTCATGGAATTTGGAAAAAATACAATTTTATTATCTATATGTGATTAAAGTTATGGATTTGTATGTGGAGGTTTTGGAGGTAGAAATGTCAATTACAGGACAAGAAATTGTCTCTTCACTATAAAAAAGTTTCATTTTAAGACTGATTAATAAAATGAGTGCCATAGATTCATATTCAAGGTTACATTAAAATTATCCAAGATGAAATTATAAGGTTTTAACATGTACATGAGGTTTATTTTGGTTCATTCAAATGACTTATGATTTTTATTTTATGCACATTTAAAGTTACCCTAAAAAACTGCAATTTTATCCTATTGGGAAGGGTGTTTAAGGTGTTCTTGAGTTTAGAAAGGTTATTATATATCTCAATCATGCATGATCAGAGGCCAAGAATATGGTATTAGACATTATCTTCTACCATATATGTGTTGGTGGTGTTAGTTTCTAGCCACAAAGCATTGAAGGTGGAGATATCAAACTGCTACTTCAACTTTAACAACTTTTATTGTTAGTGTTTCCAAAATCTTGAATAATTATGAAAAAATTTACCCAAGTGGGTTTTTAGGTCATGGAATTTTTAAATTTTTTAATTCACCTATCTATATGTGTTTAAAGTGATGTATTTTCATGTGGATGTCCTAGAGGTGAAAATGCTAGTTACAGGACAATAACTTATTTCTTTTAAATTTCAGGACTATATAGTATAGCATGTGCCATAGATTCATATCCAAAATTATAATAAAATTATATATAGTGAAATTATATGGATTAAATATTAACATGAGGGTTATTTGTTTTTTTTTTGGTAAATTAATTATGTTTTTCATTTTATGTGCGTTTGAAGTTACCCTTAAAAACTATTATTTTCTCATATTGGGAAGGGTGTTCTTGAGGCAATAATGGGTACTTAATCTCTCAAACAATCATTATTTAAGGCCAATAAATTGGTCGTATATTTTATTATCCATATTATATGTGTTTATAGTGCAAGTTTCTAGCCATGAAGCATCAGAGGTGATCTCTAATTACCACTTCAACTTTGACAATATTATTGTTAGTGTTTTCAAGCTTCTGAATAATCGTGAAAACCTACATCTAGGTGTATTTTAAGGTTTTAGAATTGTATCACATGTCATTTGAATATTAAAACATGTTTTAAGTTATATATTTTCATGTGGATGTCACAGATGTGAAAATTTTAGTTGGAGGATAAGAACTTGTCTCTTCACTACAAAAAAGTTGTATTTCAAGATTGATTACTATAGCATGTGCCACATATTCATATCCAATGTTACATATACATGATCTGATGTGAAATTATAGGGATTGTAAATTAACTTTAGGTTTATTTTGGTTTTTTTAAATGAATTATTATTTCTATTTTAAGTGAATATGAAGTTACCCTAAAAAACTACAATTATATTATATTAGGAAGGGCATTCTTGAGGATGGTATGGGTAATATATCTCTTGATCGGGAATGATGGGAAGCCCAAAACATATTCATAGACATTATACACCACCTTGGACATGGTTTTAGTGCCATTTTATATCCACACATAGCTAGAGCTGGAGATCTTAAACTACTAATCCATCTTTGATAACATGGGAGGTCCTGGAGGTGAAATGAGACCATTATAAAAATTGGAAAAATGGTTTTAGGGAACATGAGAGAATAGTTAGGATTTTAATGGTCTAAAATAACATTATTATTATTAAATTCCTATAAATATTATTGTAAATGGGAGGATATATATGCATGATGATAATTTGAGTGACACTGAATAATTTTTCAAGTGGAAAATATCTTCTCACAAGTGTGAATTAAATGAGGATTAAGATAATGATAATTATCCAAAAAGTAGTGGCAAATCATCAAAAATATTTAGATATAACATTCATCAAATTAATATATAAAATTAATTGTACTAGTTAATGTATAATTTTAGGATGATGGAAATCTTTGGATTGTAATATTCTTTGCTTATCAAAATTTCTAGATGATTTTCTAATGAAAAGTGGTAAACCTAGAAATGATTTTAATACAAAATTTTATTGGCTAGAATATCACTTAATTTTGTATAATATTTTCATAATAAAGTATATGATTTATGAGAAGTGAGATAATTATATTTTTGAGAATAATGTCATTACTTCTTTGGTATCCTATCTGTAGTGACATAATTAGCACCAACATTTTGAGTTTTCATTTCTTCTTAAGATACTGCTATTTGAATAGAGTTTTTTTTCTAATATTTAACTAGAGTTTAATATTAAAGGGTACCAACCTATAACAAGGATTCAAAAACCATGACTAATGTATGCTTGTTAAGCACTACACCATGTGATTTTTCATACAATCAATACTTTAATGACTCCTTTGGTAGTTTTTAAAACCATACAGAAGGAATTGGCTTCAAGTTTTTATTCAAGATGGGATATGATGGAAAATGGATTGGAAAGAACAAGAAAGGAATTAAAAATCTGATAAAGGTTTAATAAAGGGATCAATATACAGGGTTGGGGTATATTTGTGGAAAATAAGAAGTTGGATAATGCTCCAAAATAGTTGAAGCATAACAAGCTTGAAAAGACAAAGAGCCCAAGTCAATAGCTTAGTAAAAATAGAATTGTAAGGTAAAGTCATAATTATTTTTGTCAAATATAATGAGGAATTGGAGTTTCTAAATAATTTATAGGTTTTTCATGAATAGGAAGGCAACATTGCACTAAGTTAAAGTGTCAAATAAGAGTCTTTAATAAAATGACAACAACTCTATGAAGGAGATAACACAACATCACTTCATGGTTACATGGGTGAATGAAATTTGAATATAAGAAGAAGACAACCTTTAAAATAAAGTTATGAGAATAAAAAAATAATGAGAATAATCTCCAATGAGAGAAAATCCCAAAGGAAGAGGTAGACTCATCGAACTTGCATAACTAAAATGTATAAGTGCATCCCAATAAGGTATGCAAAAGATGAGTGTTCCATTATTTGATTCAATTATATAAAAAAGGGCCATATAACACAATAATTTTGTAATACCCATTCATGTTCATTTTGTGTAAAGATTAACCATTATTTATCCATGTGTTGTAATAACAAATTTATCACTAAAAATCCAAAGTATTTCAGAAGGAATAAATATTATTTACACCACTCTCTCAGGCCAAGAAGAGAATCAAAGTGAAAGAATAAATAATGATGAAATTTGTAAAAATCACTCTCTAAATTAGTATGATAATAAGGTTAAAAAGAATGAAATATTATCCAAGGAGATGGGCAAGAGTTATTTCACTCACTATGACATGCATGGGAATTAACATGCAAAATGTTTGAAATTTAATTCACAACTCCACCCAAATAATTTCAAGGGGCATTCCAAGAAGGAAGATGTGTCTAAAGTTAGGGAGGAAGAAGTTGTTCTAGCACCTACAAGTCAATATATAACAAATGAAGAATAATAACTACCAAGGAAGAAGCCATCAAGGAACATCATCCCATAGTGGAATCATTGTGACCATTGAAAGTGGGTAAACGTAAAAATTCATTATCAGTATCACAGATAGAATACTTGAAAATTAATATGTTGATTGACACATGTATATTTAAGAATCACCTAAAATTTATTTGTGTGTTCCATTTATTAAAATAATAAGTAATGGAATTGATCCCATTCTCATGATAAGGTAATGATAAATTTCACTCTTCAAGGGTGAATATGGAATAATTGTCCAATCTATTTGAGAAGCATAAGTTAGAGCAGACCATTTCATCAAAGAGATTGTATTGTTTTTAAAAATCTCATGTTGGCATATGACGATATGAGAAGAAATGGCCAAGCTGAGTGTAATGGAGAGGGAGAGAACATAGTTTAGGAAGTGAAACATAAGAGCTATAACCACAAAAATATTCTATGGCCTCAATGATATTAATAGGTTTAATGAATATAATACATGAATAATAAGTGCCAAGTGATATCATAGTGTAATGAATAATAAGTGCCGTCCCCTCCCTCTTCTAATTTTTTTGTATATTTTATTATTATTATTATTTATTTTTATTTTATATATATAGTTATTTATTTATTTATTTTATTTTTATTTTTTATTATATATATATATATATAATAAAAAATAAAAATAAAATAAATAAATAAATAACTATATATATAAAATAAAAATAAATAATAATAATAATAAAATATACAAAAAAATTAGAAGAGGGAGGGGACGGCACTTATTATTCATTACACTATGATATCACTTGGCACTTATTACTCATATATATATCTAATTCATCTTCATTAGTTTGTTTATTTTTTTAATAAATTATATTTCTTTACTTATTATTCTTTTATAAATGTACATGTATATATATTCATTTATTTTATTTTATTTTTTAATGAATATTTTGTGTATATGATATTTTTATCTCTTTGTTTGTTTAAAGCGTATATATCAATGTGTGTGTGTGTGTGTGTGTGTGTGTGTGTGTGTGTGTGTGTGTGTGTGTGTGTGTGTGTGTGTGTGTGTGTGTGTGTGTCCATAAAATCCATAAAGGCATACAAAATAATAACATAATAGAATGTCAGATGAATGACATATAGGCATACAATGCTAGAAACATGTACATTGCCATATAGGCAAACCAAAAATTACATCATATAATAAAATAATAGAATGACGATGAATGACATATTGGCATACAATGCCAAAAACATGTAGATTTCCATAAAGGCATACACAAAAGTACATCGTCTAAGACATCTTACTCATTGAAAATCCTCTCTTTGAATTCCTCAAAGGAGACTCTCCTTTGGATGCCTTGATCATAGATGGAGATCCCTCATGTGCCTTGGATTCATCTAAGGTCTGATCACGAGTCCTCATATGTTCATATATCACCTATAACTAGACCTATTCATATAAAAATATTATTAGAAAAGTTACATGGTAGACATGCAACCAAGTTCAAAAATTAATTTTAAACTAATATAAAATTTATTTAAATAGGCACTTACCAAAATCTTGTGGTCATGCTTAGTTTGCCTCTAATGCTTAATAGGGTTAGTGATAGGTATAGGTGCACACATGAGTGTGAAAGGGGGAAAAAATGAGAAGGTTCCCTTATAATCATCTGAATAGGACTATCATATGTCATTAGATAACCCTACGTATATAATTCATTCATGTAAGTTATATTTTCACAAATATAGAGTAAAATTAGTAAAATAAATATATATCTACAATTAAAAATTACATGTTAACATACCTTAGTGAGTGGATACACATATGATATTACAACAATAATGTTTGTGTCTATTTTAACCCATAAAGACGGAGGAGTCTTCACTATCATCATAAAATGGAAAAAATAATATAAGATTGTTAGTTGAACATAGATCTATATAAACAAATACATGTACATGAAGTATATTATCAATGAAAAATTACCTCTATATATGCAAACATTGGTTGAGTAACATCAATAAATGTAGTAGTAAATGACCCACAAATTAGATGTGAATATGATGGTACTGTCTCCTCCTAAAACATTAAAAATTATATAAATATTATTGAATTTATATGTGAATGAATTGTTACCTTTTAAATACAAATATAACTAAAATTTAACATGTCAAATGTATAAGATACATGTATATGTGTAGTCTTTGTTTGCACATAAAATGTACATGCAAAAAAATCATCACTCAAAACTATAACATCTAGGCCCTTAGAAGCACCACCATCATCATTTGAAGGTTCAATGCATATATCACCATAGGATTTACAAGGGTGAGATTGGGAATGCACACTAGGTAGAGTATTGACATGTCCACCCTCTCAAACATCATTATCAGAAAGATTACTTATATTCTGAATGAGTGTGTTGATAAACACACCAAGAACATACAAAGTGTCAATCTTGAAGACCTCATTCACTATAGAGGGGATCTCAAGCTGAAGTGGATTTTGGGTAGGGAATATTTTAGGCTAATTAGGTTTATGATGTGTACCCGATCTATCATGTCCAGATCCTTTCTCTCAACCCTAAAAGTTTTAGCATTAAAAATAATTAGGAATATAATTGAGAAAAAACAAACAATATAGTTTCCTAAAAAATATAATGGAATCTCATGGTTGTTACAAGGTGGGTAATCAAACACCATCAACCATTAGTCCCAAAAATCTATTCTTATCGAATTATACTAACATCAGTGGATTGGGAACCATTTATTTAATGATAGTAAAAGTGCATTAGTTTATGGATCAATTAATAGGGTAAAAATATGGTTTTTTATTTATTTTTAATCCTTCACCTCATGTACTGACAATTTTTTATCATAGTAATCAATACATCTATCCCTATATGATTCCCACCTATCAATTTGAATCATTATCAAATCAAATTGGCCTAATATCGATTCTAGGTTATTATCCAAATATGTATGGTGGGTGTAGTTAGAAAAAGGGTCCTTCATTCTCCTAATTATCTCTTCAATTTATATTTTTTTCTTGACTATGCATGTAACCAAATCCTCTTCACCACATGGGGGTCTTGTGGAATTTTGGGAGGGTTAGGAGGTTATCTTGTACTTAAATGAGTTATTCAAAAAAAAATTAGTTTTAACAATAAATCAATACAAATAAAAAAGAATTGATAAAATTTTATGTTAACAGGTTTGAATTTTTCTTTCTTACCTCCATTCTCTAGCAGCATTATTGATTCATTAAGGTAACATGTAATGGTAGTGGGTTTTATCCTCCTAGTAGCAAAATGCAATCATGGTAGAGTAGATATGAGAAGCCAAGGCAAATCAAAATGAATTTGGATGGGGTTTAATGTATAATATACATAATACATATGTGATTTTATCATTATAAGAAATGTGTATGTGTTTATTTTAATATAAAAATTACCTACACACTTTTATTACTATAATAAACACGTATGAATTTATTATAGTATAATAAATGCGTATCTATTATTGATTGGTAATCAATGATCCTAAATTTGAATGGTATGGATGCATTATTGCCATTATATGTACCCATTACTCAGTAATGCATATATATTACTTAAAAAAGTCATGAAATTGTCCCTTAACTCCGTGCACTTACCCATAACATTGTTATCAATAAGATCCTAAATAAGGTGCTTGAGCTTAAAATATATATGTTAGTAGAATTGCCATTGCATCTATGATAATGACAATATGCATTGTTATCAAAATATTTTACTTGAGGCTTGTTCATGCCAATTTCAAATGGTGGTTGAATAGTTGTGATTGTATTGGAAATCAAGGAAATAATGAGAAAAAAATGGAAAAAATGAAGAAGACCAGGTCCTATCTACAATTTTACAATGCAACTCATGAGAAAAGAGAAACCATATGACTAAAAATAAAGGTCTAAGGTTTGTGGAAAGAGAGATTGTTATAGAGGGTGAAACCCATGTAAGTGTCCTACACAAAGTATTAGAAGGATATAATATAGAAATCATGATAAGAGGGGAAGGATTTAATAAAAATACTTCTTTAAAAATTGTGCATTGGTAGGATCTTTGAAGACACATTCCCGTCAACCACCTGGTGATGATATAACCATAGTCTTAACTAAAACTCAACACTCTATTCATCAAACCACCTCTAATGAGAAGGCCATAACTACATGATCAATTGATCTTCATACATCTGACTATAATTATGGTTATACTTTAGATGACCCATTGTTGAGATCCTTCATTATCATTCTTCTTTGTTTTGGTATTTCCATTTATCTTATCATGTTCTAACTTATATAGTTACTAATTTTAGCATTATTCATCTTGTTCATAGGGTAGAGCTATTTCATTCATATGACACACCCCCATTTTGGAATAAACTCTTAGGAACATGCTTATGGATCATGTCATGACTAGTTTATATCGCTTTACTAGATACCAAGTGTAGACACCAAAATTACATCACACACATGTGTAACTCCCTATGTCAAAAACCCCCTTGAGCCCCACTTAATACTTAGCCTTCCTAATCCATGTTTTCACCCCTCATACATTTAATTAATTTAAAATATTTAATTAAGTTAATTAAAAACTACTTATGTCACCTTACCTGGCCACCTCATCCTAAGACTAATTCTTACACTTTGAGTCACCTCAAGACTTAGTACCCTAATCCTAAATACCCATGACTTATTCTCACCCCAAACATAAATTCATAACTAATTACATCCTTCTTAACCTTGTATTTCTACCATTTCTTAATGGATACCACACTTGGCATGAGAAATAATAGAAAATAAGCTAAAAATAGCCCTTTTACCTATTCTTATGCCATCGACATCGGTCAACCCATGGCCGATGTCAGTCAAATCATTGACATTGGTTACTTAAGCCAAATTCCAATCTAATATATAGGTCATCAAAAATTAGAAAAACTCAATTATTCACATACAAGCTTTAGCATTCAACTTTTTATGTTCAGGCTTACCATTACTCTGCACAAATCAGTCTATATTAGGAATTGATATTCTTCATAGAGCTTGGATTCTTCTAAACTTGCAACACACACTTGTCTTTCTTATTCACCTATTTCTTCAACATTCCTCACTAGAGCCATCTATCTGGCACTCATGGTTCATCTATTTCACCAGCTAAGTGTATCTCTATGTTTTGTAATTCCTTTAAACAATCATTTTAAAATTACTTTACGTTACACTATTTATCATTTTATGAACATCCTAACTCTCCCTACAAATGAGTTGAAAAACTCCTATGCCTATTTCCCTCTGCTCCAAACATACTGACCCTCTATCTAGACCCACTTGAATCTTACCCACTCCCTTACGACTCTTCCCAACCTCATAAACCTGATCACATCCACCTCCTAGCTCAAAAAAGTCTCTTGTAATCTCCTAAGAACCTATTTCCCCTACTAAAATTAGTCACATAACTGATATCGGTCATATATCCTTACTGAAATTGGTAACCTAACCGACGTCAGTGACTATGTATTTCCACTAGCCTACCTAAACCTACCCAAACAATGTTCAAAAACATAAACAACTCACATTACCTACACTGTGTCACTCTCTATTGCACCTAGATTGAAAGAATGGTACAAATATCTCTCTCTTACTCTCTTTTTCATTTTGTTATTCATTACCAATTTTATTTCAAAAAGTGGACTATCATCCCTAATGAAGTCTTACACTTCTAGGAACAAGCACATAGCTTGGTAGCCCACTCATATATCTACTAACAAATATTTTTGTGGTAGTGCTTTCTTATTCATAGGTAGTCTTCCCTAGCCAAAGAGGAGTGTTCAACATCATCTAGATATGACATGCAACCAATCTAGGTTCTCTCTAATATCTAATCCCTACCCTTCATCTATGTTTTTCCTTAAACACCAAATAGATTTAAATTTAGTGAAACATTTTTGGCATGCCTGGTGGGACCCTAGAGTTTTCCTTGGGTTCATTGCTTGTTTTAAGTGTTTATATAGGTGCATTATAGTGAAAATTTCATTCTTTCCACTTTCTCCCTCTTTTCCCTCAAAAAAAAATATTCAACATTTTATTTTCTGTTTAAAGGCAATAAATTGAAATTTCCTCTTCCTTGGCACTCCTCTTTCTTTCTCTTCTAAAAGAAAATTATTATTTTTCTTGCAACTTAAAAAGAATATACTATTTATCTATTTCTTGCATGCACATTAGGATAGTGAAATTCATTCTCTTCTCCTATTTCATCATTATTTTCATTCGAATTGAAACACTTCAGATTTGGGTTTAAAATTTACTAGAATTCATTATTTGCTTGCTGCATATTAGCTCACCTAGTTAATTAAAAGAATTATTAATAAATCATAGTACACCAATGTTACACAACCAAATCACAATCACAAAAAAAAAACATCTAAACTCACTTGAGATAAGGCCCATCAAGATTTCATCACCTAGTGGATCACCTTACCCTACCTAACTATCCTACTTGGATTTCACCACCAAGGGGAGAACCCACTCCGTTCTATGGTAGATGATAAACTCTAGACAAAATTTATATTTTGGATAAGTGGCCTAGCTTGGTTTTAGGTCCATGAAGTGTGGGGAACAAGTTCCTATAACAAGCCATGTGCTTTGATTTGTAAACTGAAAATACAAGTGTAGTATATTCGAAAATCACTTGTTCACGTTTAAGATATCCTTCAATTTCTCACTTTTTTGATTAATTTTGTATAAAGAAATTAAAACCAAATATAAAATGAAGATCAGAACTAAATAATAATTAGAGAAAATTCAAAGAATTCACTAGCAAATTGATAACGGAGTTCAACTTTAATAGCCTATGTCTCTAGTTTGTTCAAAGTGAGGACCATTCTCATTAATTTTGTACAACAAATGGCTTCCAAAATCAATACAAGTATTCAATTCACCTTCTCTGATCTCTATTTGCCTATAAAAATATCTCTCAGACTTGAAAATAATGGCCCAAGGCCGTACAAAGCAAAAACAAGGCTCTAATCTTCTTAAATCTCTTTACACAGTCTGCTTTCCATGTCTGTTCAAGTAGAAATTAGTCCCTTTTATAACACTTCAACCTCTTTGGCTGAAGTGTTTAAGGAATTAACCTTTTAGGTGGCAGGTCAGGAGTTCAAAACCTCCTAGCACCTTTCTAGGCACCTTGGAAGGGTGAATAGGTCAGCCTTAGGTGCTTAGCATGAATTTTTGAATGTTTCCCCTCCTTTTTGGCACCTTTGGACTTGGTTTTGTCCCACATTTTCTAGGAATTCAGTTTTTAAGGCTTTAAATAGACAAGTTTGACCCCTCTTGAAATTCCTAAGACAAAGGCACCCACTTAGGCTGCTGATTTGACTTGGTCCATGTTTGGTTGATGGGATGGGTGATGTGGCAGTTTCTTTGGCACCTTGTTTCAAAGTTTGAAAATTTCAAATAACATGTGGATAAAAACAACAAACCAACATTTTTTTTGCACTGAATTATCTTGCCACGTGTCAAGTGGCTATTGGTCTACTTGGCATGTTTTCAACAGTGCCACGTCACTTTCGACACCCCCTGTCGCAAGATTTCTTCAACCAACCATATCTTGAGCATCAAGACTCCATTTTTCGAACCATAAAAAGTGCTAAAAAGCTCTGGAAGAGTGATACAATGTGAAAATTATTTGAACATAATTTGAATGCTTTTAAAAATAGAATGGTAAAATGATTCACCTAGATCATTCATCCCCACTAGGAACTTTTGGACCTTTGAAAGTTGAAATTAATTGGTAATGAGATGAGGGTATTTTTCCCTCAAATTTATGACTTCCATCCATCTGGCCTTTCTTGGGTCCATCCCTTTGAGACCAACATGAAGATATTCAACATTACCTCTTCACAAAGTCCACATATTCCTGTCAAGTATAGTATCTTCCTGTAATTTTGTTAGATATTCAGGAGAAAAATCATCAACAGAAGGAATGGATACACTTTCATCATGATCAATTATCATTGGAGGCTCATACAATTTCAAATTTTCCACATTTACAACTGAATAAATTTTCATGTAAGATGATAAATCTAATCAAAAAGCATTTGTGCCAATTTTTTTTGTTATTCGAAAAGGACCATACCGGATTGGTTTCAACTTTTTACCTTCACCTGTTAGCCTTTCCTTACTAATGTGAAGCCATACCATATCACCTACAGCAAATTGGTGATCAATATGATGTTTGTCATGCCTAGCTTTGTACTTGGCTTGACTTTTCTCCAATTGAGTATGAATAGTTTGATGAATGAGTTGTATTTGTTTAATGAACTTCTTGGCTCGAATGGCTTCTTTTGGTTCACCAAAAGCTATATCTTGTCCATAACAAACATCTAGAGGAGATTTAGGCAAGTATCCATAACAAACTTCAAATGGAGATTTCATAGTAGAAGAATGAAGTCCCTAGTTATATGCATGATGTATGTAACACAATTGTTCATCCCATAACTTTGGATGTTTATTGCTATAACCCCTAAGCAAATGTACCATGGTGTGGTTCACAACCTCTGTTTGTCAGTCAGTTTGTGGATGAAGTGCAGTGCTCTTTTTTAATTTAGTGTCCATTAGTCCCCACAAAGTTGACCAAAACTCCCCAATAAATCAAGAATCTTGATAAAAAATAATTGAAGTAGGCAAACCAAAATGAACCCATACATATTCAAATAACAAGTGTGCAATACCTTCCCCAGTAATTTACCTAGTGCAAAGAATCAAAACACACATCTTGCTAAATCTATCCACAACCACATATAAATAGTCATGTTTTCTTTCTGTCATAGGCAACCCTCCCACAAAATCCATGGAGATACTTTCCCAAGGGTGAGTAGGAATAGGTAAAGGAGTATAAAGTCCCAGTTTCCTGTTACTAGGTTTACTTGTGGCACAAAGAGTACATCTCTTAATATATTTGGCAACATTGTCCTACATATAAGGCCAATAACAATACATTTTGAAATGTCCAACCATTTTAGCCACTCCAAAATGACCAGAAATAAGAGAAGTATGTGCTTCTTTAATCATGTGCACCCTCTCATTTTGAGGAATACATAGTTTACCCAAATGATACAAAAGATCATTGTGTACATGATAGTCCAATTATTCTATTTGTCTACTACTCATCAAGTCTTTATAAACATCCTAAAAATCAAGATCATTCACATATTGTTCTTTATAAATTTCATGAGACAAAGAACCATGTTGTAAAATAATAGATGTAACAACCATAGGAGGCCTAAATATCATATCTACAACCTTATTCTAAATTCCTTTTTTATACTTGATCATAAGATGAAATTGTTGTAAGAAACCCATCCAATGAAAATGTCTAGACTGTTGTAGCTTAGTTTGTGATTGGAGATACTGTAAGGGCTGATGATCTGTATGTATTATTGTTTCTTTTCCCATTAAGTAATGTTTCCATTTTTTAACATTTTGAACCATTGCATACAATTCCTTATTGTAAGTTGAATATTTTCTTACTGCACTTGTAAAGGTTTCATAACGATAACAAACCGGTTTCTTACCTTGCATTAAAATAGCTCCCATAGCATACTCACTTGCATCTGTCTCGATCTCAAATGGTTGTTGTATATCAGGAAGTGCCAAGACTGGAGTAGTACTTATCTTTTCTTTCAAATTTTTGAATGCTTTTTGATGTTTGCCTCCCCACTAAAAGACCTGTTTCACACTTGTCAAAGAATGCAAATGTGATGCAATATATGAAAATTGAGCAATAAACTTTGGCCAAAATTGTACTGCACCAAGAAAACTTCTAACCTTAGTTGTGTTAGCGGGTGTAGGCCAATTAATAATGACTGCCACTTTTGCAGGATCAATTTTCAATTCACCATGTCCTACAATGTAACCCAAGTATATCAAAGAGGTCTTGCCAAATTCACATTTTGACATTTTTAGATAAAGTTTTTCCCTTCGTAATGCATCCATGACTTTCTTAATGTGGATCACATTCTCTTCCCATGAATTTCTGAAAATCAATATATCATCTAAGTAAACTATAACAAAATCATCAAAGAACTATCTAAAAACATCATTCATCAATCTCATGAATGTAGCTGGGGCATTACACAACCTGAAAGGCATAACAAGCCATTCAAACAATCCCTATTTTGTTTTGAAGGTGGTTTTACAAACATCACCTTCATTAATTCTTACTTGATGATATCCACTTCTCAAATCTAACTTAGTGAAATAAATAGCATGTTTTAATTGATCCAACAAATCATCAATACGAGGAAGAGGGTAACGATTCTTAATAGTAGTTTTGTTTAAAGCACGAAAATCAACACACATTCACCAAGTGCCATCTTTCTTTGGCACCAAAATAATTAGTGAACCAACAGGAGATGAACTTGGATGAATAACACCTCTATCCAATAGATCTATTACCTATTTTTTGATTTCCTCATTTTCCACCATTGATAACCTGTACATGCCAATGTTAGGGAGAGGAGAATCCTAAAATAGCTGAATTTCATGTTGAACTCCCCTTTTATGGGGTAAGCCCTTAGGATCCTGAAATACATCATTGTAAGTAGAAATGATTTCCACCAATTCATCCTTGTGTCTAGGATCACACTTTTCCAAAGCTTGAGAATTTTTTTTTCCTTAGACTTAATCAACATGAGACAAAAAGTCTTGCTTGAATTAACTAGTCTTTTCATTAGCCCTGCTGTAACCAAGGAAAGACTTGTTCTAATGTGATGTACTCTAACTATATATTCAATGTCATCCTTAACAAGCAAGTACTTATTCTCCTCTCTATAGAAGATTGCTTTTCTATCATAAAGATATGGGCTTCCTAAAATAATCCCACATATTTCTAATGGAACAACATCCAATTCAACCTCATCTACGAACTTGGATGTGATGGCAAACCTTAGCCTACAAGTTTGTGAGACTTGTAGCTTCACATTGTCACACACCCAACCTAGTGGATAAGGCTTTGAATGGCAATTAGTTTTTAAGCCTAGCTTCTTAACAACCTCTTCAGAAATTAAATTTGCTTGTGAACCACTATCAAATAGAGTGTAAATCTTAGTATGCTTTGAAACAACTCTAATGTGGAACAATTCATTTCTTTTCTTATCAACATGCAAAAAAATTTGTTTAGAAGAAGATGCATCATTTGATGACTTAGTGCTAGAAACTGAAAGAGAAAAATCATTATGTAATCCCATAGTTGTAATCTTAGTTTCATCACCTGAATCTGAACCTAAGTCATGAACCATAACATTAGCCTTCTTTTCTTTCTTTTGATACCTCTTAGGCCTTAACTCAGGATGTAGTTTCCAACACTTAGACTCATCATGATTTTTCTTTCAATGATTAAAAAATGGTTTTCATTTTTCTTTTTTAATAGTATTAGTGGATTTCTATTTACCCTTTCTTGATGAACTTTCCCCTTTGGATTGCTTAACATTAGATTGCTTACTTTTTACTTTAGGAAAAGATTCTTTTGATTGTTTTCCTCTAGTCTCTAAATGAGTGGCTTGAACACATACTGCATCTAAATTAGTGGGATTGAACATAAGAATCATATGTCTTAAGTAGCTATGCAACCCACCTATATATTTTAGCAGTGTTTCTTGTGTGTATAGAGGAACATTCAAAAGTAAAGCTTTTTTCCTAAAATCTTGTGTATAATCTTTAACACTTTGGCCTTTTCCTATTAAGCATAGAATATATTGAGAGGGGGGGTGAATTAGTATATTATATATCTTATAAATCTTTCCTCTAACCAAATTCCACTTAATCAATCATTCAAGATATGCAATAAAACTTAAACAATAAACATCACACAAGATAGAGAGAGACACCATATATAACATGGAAACCCAATGTGGGAAAAACTATGAAGAATCAATCTCAAATATATTCATGAGAACAAACCCATAGGAGCACCATACCCCTTTGTCGAGTACAAACCTCAGCTACAATTCATGAGCACCAACCCACAGGAGCTTCAAACCCATTTGCCGAGCACCAACCCAACATCTATTTGTTTGCACCAACCCACAGGAGCACCAAGCCCTTTACCGAGCACCAACCCATCAAAAATTCATGAGCACCAACCCATAGGAGCACCAACCCCTTTGCCAAGTACCAACTTGGCAACAATTCGTGAGCACCAACCCACAGGAGCACCAACCCCTTTGTGTATACCACACACCTATCTCTCAATGTTGCTATCTCAAAAAATGATAGATCAATACAACATCTCTTTCCTCTCTCTCAATTTTGCTCTTCTAATCTAGATATAATAAATACAAATCATATTCATCTCTCACAATTGCTCTTTTAAGCTAGATATCACAATATCAAATCAACCTCTCACATTCATATTACAAATGGCTACTCAAGCCTTTATTTATAGCTTTCTAAATGACCTTTGGCCTTCCCCCTTTGTGACCCTTCAATCCTCATGGAAAATGGTGCCAATATTGGATGACCCTTCATATCCAAGCATTTGAAAAGTCATGTGGTGACCTTTCATGACCAAAAACGTCCTTCCCACTTTTGTCCTTATCTTTGGTGACTCTTCGTATTCCTCAAAGTGTCCCTTCATGAGAAATTGTGCCTTTACTCTTTTGTCTTGACTTGGTGACTCTTGGTATTTCCCAAGATGACTCTTCATGGGAAAATGCATCCCATCCTTCTTTTGTCTTTATCCTGTGGCTCTTCGACTTCTCCATGGGCCCTTCTTTTGTCTCATATGCAACCAAAAATATGTTCATTAATATTAAATAAATATTAACTCATATTAGCCAAGATATATTTATTACCAACAACATTAAATGTAATGGGGCCTTTATCACCAATAATACTAAACCTTTGACATCAATGACAATATTTCCAACATTTCCTTGTCTGAGACTTTGCCAATCCATCATGGCTTGTTACATATAGCCTAAATGATAGAATTGCTTTCTAAGTTCTTCAATAAATTCATTCCAAGTAGATATCAAGTTACCTTTGGATGCTCGGTTTCCTTCAACTTACTCTCCCATGAGATGAGAGCTATGCCTCCCATACGAAGAGTAGACAAATGAATTTTTGACTCATCCCCTGCAATCTTTTGGACCTTGCAATAAACTTCAATCTTCTTGACCCAATTATCCAACTTTTTAGCATTAACTTCACCATTAAACATTGGTAATTCAAACTTAATATCCAATTTTAGTGAAGGGAGAGATTCCACAATTTTTTTACCATCATCTGATGGAGAAGGTTTTTCAGTTTCTTTACCTTTTGATTCCCATGAATCACCTTCTTTTTCATTCCTATATTTCCTTTGTTTGTCATGGTATAGTTCCTCAACCATGCTTCTCATGTCCATGAAGGCTTGGTAGAAATCGTGTTTG
The DNA here is from genome assembly GCA_037957365.1 of Torreya grandis. Taxonomy (NCBI): domain Eukaryota; kingdom Viridiplantae; phylum Streptophyta; class Pinopsida; order Cupressales; family Taxaceae; genus Torreya; species Torreya grandis. Next base: position 1,651,536 of record JARHVA010002062.1, read on the forward strand.
GATTCCATCTCTTCTTCGGCCATCCTTGAAGCACGCCTTGAACCAATCTCTAGATTATACTAAATGAGTTTTCCTTCACCCTTTTGGGATTTAGACCTTATCAACATACACTAGTAATCATTGTTAAATAACAACTGCTCTGATACCAAAAATCTAATCTATAAAATAAAAATACAAGTGTAGTATATTTGAAAATCACTTGTTCACATTTAAGAAATCCTTCAATTTCTCAATTTTTTGTTTAATTTTGTATAAAGAAATTAAAACCAAATATAAAATGAAGATCAAAACTAAATAATAATTAGAGAAAATTTAAATAATTCACCAACAAATTGATAATGAAGTTTGGCTTTAATAGCCTATGTCTCTGGGTCCGTTCGAAGTGAGGACCATTCTCATTAATTTTGTGCAACAAATGGCTTCCAAAATCAATACAAGTATTCAATTCACCTTATCTTATCTCTATTTGCCTATAAAAATATCTCTCAGACCTGAAAATAATGGCCCAAGGCCGTACAAAGCAAAAACATGGCTCTAATCTTCTTAAATTATTTTACACAGTCTGCTTTCCATGTTTGTTCAAGTAGAAATTAGTCCCTTTTATAACACTTCGACCTCCATGGCTAAAGTGGTCAAGGAATTAACCTTTTAGGTGATAGGTCAGGAGTTCAAAACCTCCTCCCACCTTTCTAGGTGCCTTGGAAGGGTGAATAGGTTGGCCTTAGGCGCTTAGCATGAATTTTTGAATGTTTTCCCTCCTTTTTGGCACCTTTGGACTTGGTTTTGTCCCACATTTGCTGGGAATTTAGTTTTCAAGGATTTAAATAGACAAGTTTGACCCCTCTTGAAATGCCTAAGATAAAGGCACCCACTTAGGTCGCTGATTTGACTTGGTCCATGCTTGGTTGATGGGATGGGTGATGTGGCTGTTTCTTTGGTGCCTTGTTTCAAAGTTTGAAAATTTCAAATAACATGTGGATAAAAACAACAAACCAACATTTTTTTACAGCAAATTATCTTACCATGTGTCAAGTGGCTATTGGTCCACTTGGCATGTTTTCAAATGTGCCACGTCACCTTCAACACCCCCTGTCGTAAGATTTATTCAACTAGCCATATCTTGAGCATCGGGACTCCATTTTTTGAACCATAAAAAGTGCTAGAAAGCTCTTGAAGAGTAATACAATGTGAAAATGATTTGAACAAAATTTGAATACTTTTAAAAATATAATGGTACAATGATCCAGGTGGATCATACTTGGTCTAACATAAATTTCCTTTTGAGCACCAAAACTAACCTGAAACTAGTTCTAGATTGCTTTCTAGTGCCTTCGATAACCAAAATCTCATCTCACTATCTGATTAAAGCATATCCCAACATGAGACTAAAATTAAACTATAGGAGTTAATAATTAGTGGTTATATGTTCTTTTTTTCTTCTCTTTTTCCTTCTATATTTTAGAGTTGGTAAGGACATTTTCTATTGATTTACAAAATCAACACCATTTATAGTACTCAGGTTGTATACCCTATTATATCAAGTTTTATGAGTATTAATCCTTCTTATATATACCTCTTGCATCCTCTATTTTACCTAGATTTTGTCTCTAGGTTTATAAAACATTAGATTTTTCATCTCCTAAAACTCCATAGTGATCGACATCAGTTCAACCCACCAACATCGATAGACTTTAACCTACTGACATCGGTCAAGTGACCGACGTTGATAACTATGTAATTTCAGTTTGCTCAAAATAACAAGTTAAAATAACCTACTTACCTACACCTAAACCTAGTTTTTCCTTATTTTGTCACTAATACAGAGTATTAAGACTGTTTATACTTCTTTTTACATGGTATTGACATGAATCTAAGCTAAAATTCTTGTTGATTACGCAAGCTAGAAACCACTTCCACCTGCCCCTCTTGTTGTTGATTCTATCATGGAGCATAATTTAGATATAGATCATAGTCCTAGCCCCAACAAATTTCCCATTATGCCTAAAGGATATCAATATTTTGCTAAATTTCTTGATCACAATGTGGTATCCCTTTAGCATTATCTTGCCATGAGTTAAACCCAAAATTATTTGGGTGAAGCACTATATGGTATGCCAACTTCTATAATGGAAACAACTTCAGTTTTGGATATCTCCACTATTTTCCCCATGGTTACTCAAACCACTTCCTTGATAAGTAACCCAACCATAAAAAATGTCCAAAGTTTAGCATTACCAATTGCCCAATCCCACCTAAACCCTAGCGTGACTTCCCTGCCTTCACAACCACAAGTAGTTCAGTCAAGTCTAACCCTATTTCAAAATTTGGTGGTACCCATCCCATCTACTCTCGCACCTATAATTACATGAGTTAAAACTCACCCTTTACCCAATATAACCATGATAATAACCCAACCTATAGTAACAACTTCCAACCACAATATAGTCTCTAACCCAATGGGAGAAGCCCCTTTCATTTTTTCCCCCCAACCTATGACTCAGTACGCTTATGTTGTGTCAACAAAACCACATCAAGATATTTCATATGCTCCCTATACCTATTACCAAGTTCCCTATAAAGTAGGGGTATCTCCCAAACCAATCCTCCTCTATACCTCATTAAGATTCTAATGGACAAGATTTCTAAACTAGAGACATCTGTGTTAGGTTCCAAGAATGTGTTATCTTATGATCAAATATGCAATGAGCCCATCCATCCTTCTATGCCTATTCTCCCTTATCCAAGGCAATGGGAACTCCAAAAATTTACTCATTTCTAGAGTAAATAGGACCCACAATAGAATTTGTGAGCATTTAGACATGTTTGTTATTTAATAGGGCATGATGATGCATTACTACTTTGAACCTTCCCTATGTCTCTTTCGAGTGCTACCCTAGATTTTTATATCTCTTTAACTTAGCACTCCCTTTTATCATTTACTCAACTTGAAAAAATATTCCTAGACCATTTCTATATTAACATTTCCAAAAAGGTTTCTATTACATACATTTATTCTATTAGACAATTTAATGATGAGTCTATTACAGATTTTGTTGCTCGCTGGAGAGGCTTAATCAATCAACTCTCCTTCTCTTTACCCTAACCTAAGCTTATTGAGATCTTCTCAAGGGCATGTGTTAATCACATTTGTTCCACACTCTAAGTAAAATCTTTGTTCACATTTGATGAAGCCTTTACAATGGTGTGGAAACTCAAGATTTGAGCTATAGAGGAAGACAAAGTCAAGTTGAGTATTAAGAATGCCAATTTTAAATCAAATTACTCCTCTTCTTCTAAAACTTCTCCTTCTAACCAAAAATATAAAAGGCTCTATCAATGTGGTGGTCATTAAATTATCTTCTTCCACAACCAAAAACCAACCTATTCCTTTACTTCCCAAAATCTAACCAAGCAATTCTAATAACCTTATGAACAAAGATAATATACTCCCATTGGGGAGTCATATACTTCTATTTTGGAAAAACTATTACAACAAGGAGCCATAACCCTTCCTTAAATCAAGCCTCATGTATAGTTTTATCCTTACCATCCTATTCCAACTTAGTACAAGCAGGATGAGTTTTCTAGTTACCATCAAGTCAAAGGCCAAAATTCTAATAATTGTAAAACATTCAAGAATATTGTTCGAGACATGCTTGATAGGGTTAATCTCATATTGGATAATCCTAATGCGCCTACTAATCAAAATATGGATGTATTCAATTAGCCTTTTCATAACCATTCACCCAATCAAAATATTATTTAGCCCATGACTAATAACTCATGTGATCATAATATCCATACAGTTAATATGGTATTTCCTTTACCTCTAGTCTAACCTCTCCCACAACAAGAGGCACCCATTTTACCTACTCCTCCCCCAAAATTGGTGAAACTTGTTTTTTCCACTCTTCCTCCTCAATTAGAAGATCCTACTTCACCTATTCCACTCCCATGTGAGGAAGAGACTCCTTTACCACTCCTTTTTCCATAAGAAGAGCCTATATTACTAATTCTTTTTCCACCAATGTTACTGAACCTCTTACCACTTGAGGACCACACCTTACGCATTCCTCAACTACATGTTAAGGGGAACATCATTCTTATGTTATACCCTCTTCAGGAACCCTCTTTGTCTTCTTCACCTCCACTGATATAAAGTAGTACCCCATCCACTCTTCCTTTACACCTAGAAGAGCCAGTGTTATTTACTCCTATATTAGATGAGAGACCTATTGTGCCTACTCTGATTCAACCAATTTTACCACTTGTTTTACCTATGGAGGATCATACTTTACCTATTCCTTGCCCACATGAGGTAGAAATTATACCTATGCTCTACCCCCTTGAGGAACCTCCTTTGCCTACCTCTCCTCCACCTATGGAAGAGCATGACTCTTCTCCTGTCTCTATCAAAGAAGACCCTGTTGCAACTCTTTCTCATCTATGGCCTAAAGTAGTAGAGACCAACAATTTACCTCTTTATCAATCACTTAAGCCTTATAAATAAGAAATCATAAGGCCTATGTTAACTCCATCTAAACCCTTCTCACAGTTAGTAGAAAGTCTAGAATTTCTTGACTCCATGAAGCTAGATCATGTGGCATTTTGGGACCAACTGAAAACTCTTTATCCTACATAATGAGTGTCAACCTTTACGACTAACCCTTTCACTACCCTTTACCCTAAGGTCTTTGACAAAGTTAGAGATTCTTCACCAAAATCATCAAAATATCATCCTTCTACATCATAACCCTCACCCTCATAAGTATATACCACATTAAAGTAGATTAGGTCTTTAGTTGTACATTTGGTCTCTAATATAATTTATCCATAGGTGAAATTAGATCTAACTATCCAACCACAAGTTTGAGTTTCATATCCTGAACTAAGGAAGAGTGTCAAGTTTCCTAGACCTCACCGATCCTTCCCTCTTTTGCTCTCAACTTTTCCATCAATTTTGAGACCACATCCCTCTACTTTAGTTGGAGTATCACTAATCCAAGAAAAACAAAAGGCTAAGTTACCTACACTACTACCTCTATCACATAGTAGGGATTTCACATCTGACACCATGATGCTTAACACCAAGAAAGTGTTATCAAAACATGTGGCTTCACCACCACCTAAAAGGTGTCACACAAAATCACCCCCATGACTCATAAACTATATAATGTATCCTCTCCTATTACAATAATAAGTGATATCCCACTTGCAGGCTCTCAGATGTTTTTTCAATTCTCCACAATAACTCTTCCTCTCATTAAGCTTTATATCCCTCTTAGACTAAAACCATCTTGGTTTTATGATACACAAGTGTGTCTATATCATCATTCACTTGGATGTGATACTAAGAATTGTAAAGCTCTCAAAATAGTCATTTAGCAACACTTTGATGTCAACACTATCTTTGTTGATCCTACCATTAACCTTCCTATTATTCTACCCCTAGCATCCACAATGCCTCATACCATTCCACTTGAATTCAAACCCAAAGATGTTGTCATACCCCCTTTACCACCTCCTTCACCTATGTTTCAGATCAACATGATTAATGTGGCCATGTGGTCACAAAATCAAAAGGATAAAGGTAAGGAAAATTTCATTTCCCATTGGGCTCATCCCTTCTCTAAATATACTCCTCTAAATCCCAAGATTTCCATCTTGGATATCTTAAAACCAACATCTTCAGAAGTTATTCAAAACTCGATGGTGAAACAACTTCACCAAACCCCTCTAAAAATGTCTTTGTATGAGTTAATGCCAAACTCACCCCAACACAATTAATCTTTGATTAGTACCTTATAAGTGGTTGAGGTACAAGTTGATGATCCCAACCTCTTACAACTTGGTAATCTCTCTTAACACCATCTCCCTAATTTCCTTTAGTGATTCAAAAATTTCACTTTAACACTTGAAGATCAGGATTCTACCCTTTTTATCACCACATATATCAATAAAAATCATGTCAAAAGAGTCATGATCGATGGAGGATCTAGTATTAATATTATCTCCACCCATGCCTACAAATAGCTATCCCTTCCTAAAAATTCCATGTGTTAAATTGATGCAGTGCTTCATTCCTTTAACGATACCATAGCTATTATAGTGGGCATTGTTATCTTACATATCCATATGGGTCCCCAGATAATTCCTAAGATCTTATATGTTGTAAAAGGAGAGTTACAATATAACATACTACTTGGACAACATTGGATACATGCTATGGCATGTGTGCCCTCAACTTTGCACCATTGGATTAAGTTTGAGCACAATGGGTAAGTGCATGTTATTCCCACTAACCCACCTCCTTTAAAAACATGCAACATGACTTATATCCCCAATGATGTTCTCATTCCATTAAATACATCGTATTCTCTACATGATACTTTTAAAGCTTCCACAAGCTCCACTACCTCAATTACATAAATATCAGCAACACAAATTCTCGACAAAGACCCCATGGAGGAAACTTTCAAGCATTTATCACTCAAAGAATATCATTTTTTGATGCTCAAAATGTTCCATACTCTACAAGAGTATGAAAAGCTTCATATGCACCCCAATTATGATACCCTATATAAGGATGGTCATCCCGTATCATTCCCCTAACCTTTCAACTAATTTCACATATGGGGGAATTGATCGAGCTACCATTATCGACAATCCATCCTCTTCGCCATAACAATTTACATGTGACTTCCATTTCATGAGAAAGCCTAACTTCACTCTTACCAATGTTTATAGGTGTGCCTGGAAAGGATTTGGTTTGGGTCATTATGAATAGGGTGTTCATATGCCCATTAAATATTTCACCAATAAAACCATTGAAAATGTAAAAAGTGGCATGGAGTGGGTTATGATGAACCAACTAAACTCACCAAAACTTATCATATACCAATTATCAAGGAGCCAATCTCTTCTTCTCCACCCTCTTCTCTACCATCACCTACCAAATCAGAGGTATTTATACCTCCTAATTTTTTTTCAATAAATGCCACCCATTTGGGGCCCCTCAACTATCACTGAGGTAAGGAAACAAGGTCCCTTACTCTCATTCATCCTAAAATGATTAATGAAGAGTATCTCACTATCAACACTATCCAATGTCCATATGATGATGTTATTATCACATACATGGGTACAGATGATTCCTATATCTAATGATTACTCCCATCTAAAATGCAATCTATGTTAAATGAATCAACCATTGACATCAATTTGACCTCTCACAATAACCCCTATGTCCTTAATATTAGCTAGTATTTTGATTCCTCTAAGTAAGCAAATTATGCCACATTTATTAATGACCATAGAAAAGCCTTTAATTGGTCTTATAATGACATGCCTAGTATCGACCCCTCTATTGTCACCCATAACATTGTCACCAATCAAGATGCTAAACCTATTAAGTAGAAGCTTCACAAAATTCATCCTCGTATTGCTCTCCTTGTCAAAGAAGAGCTCCAACACCTCATTTTTATTAAATTTATCCAACCCATCAAATACCCATAGTGGGTTTACTTTATTATTCCTATCAAAAAAATGACAAGGGGAATCTGTATCTCTACTAACTACCATGACCTAAACCTTGCTTACTCAAAGGATGACTTCCCTTTGCCAAGTATTGACAAAATTATTGATCTAATAGCCAACCATGAGATGCTATCACTTATGGATGGGTTCTTAGGTTACAATCAAATCTTAGTTACTCTTGAGGATCAACACAAGACAACTTTCATTACCCCATGGGGACTTTTTGTTATTGGGTCATGCCCTTTGGTCTAAAGAACACTGGCACCACCTACCAACGTGCCATGACTTACATCTTCCATGATATTTTACATAAAATTATGGAATACTACATGGATGACTTGATCAAAAGGTCTAAACTTTGCCAATATCACTTGACAATTCTCAAAATCATATTCACTCATCTTATCTAATATAACATTTGACTAAACCCAAAGAATTGCATCTTTGGTGTCATTTCTAGTAAGCTCCTAGGCTTTATCATTTCTCTCCATGGTATTGAAGTTGACCCTGCTAAAGTTTGAGCAATACTAGACATGCCTCTACTTATTAATATCAAACAAATCCATAGTCTATAAGGTAAGCTCCAGTCCATCTATCACTTTATCTCCTAGTTGTCAGATCATTTCCAACCCTTTCACCATCTCCTAAAAAAAGATGTCTCCTTCCATTGGAATATAGATTTCCAAGAAGCCTTTGATGCACTCAAATGGTATCTCCTTTCCCCATTGATTCTTATTCTACCTAAGAAAAACTAGATTTTCTACCTTTACATCTTTACAATAGACCACTCTCTAGGGGCTATGATTTCACATTGGGATAATCACCATCGAGAACAAGTGGTTTACTACATAAGTCAGATACTTATTTATTACAAAACTTGATATACCCATACCAAAAAGCTTTTCCTTGTGTTGGTCTTTACAGTTTCTAAGATCTGTCATTACCTCTTAAATAAAAAAACCTATGTTGTCACCCATACCTATCCCCTCAAATACATGCATTCCAAGCCATATCACAACCAACATGTAGCTTTATGGCTCATGCTCCTTGCTAAATTTAACTTGGAGTTTATTCAATAAAATTATATCAAGAGGAAAATAATTGCTGACAAGTTAGCTACCACCCCTTTACCTAATAACCAACCTTCAAACTTTGAATTCTTTGATGAATCTATCAAAATAATCGCCATCGATGACATATCTTATCAAATGATGATGTTCTTTAATAAGTCTAAATATCAACATGGTGGGGGTATGGGGGTCATCCTCATTCCTCTTGATGGTGAGCCTACGCCTTTGTCATTTAAACTAGATTTTGAATGTACTAACAATATGGCTGAATATAAAGCTTTAATCTTAGGGCTTCAAATGGCTATTTTCTTGGGTGTCAATTCAATAACCATTTTTGGTGACTCATAGCTAGTGGTTAATTAGGTTAATGGTTCTTACCTATGAAAAAATGAAATTCTACAATCATATAAACATCATGTAGATATGCTATTGGAATCATTAAACTCCTACCTCTTACAAACTATTCCTTGATCTAAAAACATGTTTGCTAATGTAATGGCTTCTCTTACTTCACACATACCCTCTTTATCCTCTTCCTCAAAAATTTATATCACTGTACATCGCTTAACATTTCCCTCTTATGTATCAACTAAAATCTTTTTTAATGGCAATGTAACACATAACCCACATGAATTATGATACAAGCAACTCATGGATTACCTTTCCTTTTCTATTACCCCTTCTGACCTGTCTAATAATGGGATACATGTTTTCATGAAACATGATGCTCATTACACTATGATATGGGGACTTCTCTACAAGTGAGGTTTTGATGGTCTCCTCCTTAGATGCCTCACTATTATTGAGATACCCTTTGAAATTAAGGAAGTCCATGATGGGATTTATGGTGGACATTTCAATGGTAACACAATTACAAAATGTATCCTTTGACTCAAATACTATTAGCCAACACTCCACCAAGAATGTAGTGATTACATTTGGCATTGTGTCAAATGTCAACAACATGCTAACCTCCTTCACATTCTAATCCATGCACTACAAGTTGCCAAAGACTTCTAGCCTTTCTCCCAATGGGGTTTGGATTTAATTAGTGAGATTAACCCTCATTCATCTCTCTATCATCATTATATCCTTACTACTACTAAATACTTTACCAAGTGGGTTGAGGCCATTCCTCTCATCTCCACTAAGGTTGATAAAATTGTTGACTTTATCAACCATCACATCATCTATCATTTTGGTGTCCCCCATAAAATTATAAAAAATAATGAAAAATCTTTCAAAAACAAGGACTGTGTAAAATATTTTTGACACCTTTGGAATCAAATTAAGTTTATCATCACCATACTATCCATTAATGAATAGACATGTAGAATATTCTAACAAAACCTTAACCAAAATCCTCATAAAGGTAGTTAATGACACTAGTAAGGATCGGTACACACACATTCCCTTTGCTTTATGGGCTTAACATATTAGCATTTGAACTCCTATAGGTGCTACACCTTTTTCCTTGGTTTATGGGATGGAAGTTGTTTTGCCTCTCGAGGTCTAGGTTCCTTATTTTCCCATCTCTCTACAAGACATACTAAAAATGACTTTCACCAAGAACATTTAGCTCAACTTGAGTTGCTTGGTGAACACCATCTCATATCTCTCAACCACCTCTAAATCTATCAAGAGTGTATCAAACATGCTTATAAAAAAAACCTCAAGGAACGAGATTTCAATATCAAAGATCTCATCTTAAAGGAAAATCAACATGTGATGAACATGGAGAAAATCAAATAGGGTAAGTTTGATCCTAATTGGCTTGTACCCTACATCATAACTCACAAGTATGGCTTAGGAACTTATCACTTGTCTTCTCTTAAAGGAAGGCCGAAAATTGAGCCTTTAAATGTTTTGCACCTATGACCATTATTTTGTTAATCAAGTGATGCTTCACCTCATGTTTAACTTGAGGTCATCCCTTATATATCCCTATTACATTCATCTCCCTTCCTCTTAACCCTTATTCCTACACACTTAGTTAACCTACAAAGTGTTATGGTTTTACCCTCAAAGTGGAAAACCCCTAAGCCTCTATAGTTTTTTCCATGACTAAAGCTAAAAAATAAATTAAAAATGGGATACATAGACAAGTTATAATCTCTCAGGTCATGATTTTCAATGTAGACTTCTCTTTTGAAGGACATCTATGTAACTTCTCGTTGATACTATAAATAGACTATTCCCTTGAAGGATAGATATTCAAAATCAAAATCAAAGCTTGGACCACTCCCTTGAAGGATGGCGAAGCCAAGATTTATTATCAATATAAATAATGACTTAGAATATTCTCATATTGATCAGCTTCATATGACCTCAACACAAACAAAATCTCATTGTAAGCTTCTCATATTGATCAACTTACACATTAAAAAAAAAAACATTAAGTCATGGACTTGCCTATAGTAGCTCTTGGGTCACCCACAAAAGAGGAATACCATCCCCACTAAGAAGGCTATGCTACCCAAAAAATTTCATTCCTTTTACCCTTTTCCCCTCATACTCTTTCAAGGGACTTTGAACTCACTTGACATAAGGTGAGTACAATGCTTCTCTACCAAATAAATGGTCAAAAGATGAAAAGCATGTAAGAGGCTCATACTCTTGAGCCTATTTATGTTATGTGTTGGTTGAATATTTTGTCGATGAGCATACTGATAAACAAAATAGGTCTAATCATCCAAAGTAGGAAGATTGGTCAGCCAAATGTGTAGGTTTACCACATCAAAAGGGGACTAATCTCTCCTCTCATCAAGGGAGGTTCCCTATATATATATATATATATATATATATATATATATATATATATATATATATATATATATATATAGAAAATAATACTCAAGGGTAGGATAAATCATCCATCTCTCTTTTTTTAGAGATGATGTGTGTAAATCAAAGGAGAAATCTTAGGGATAACAATAGAAAGTACTCCTTTTTTTAGAAGTACCATTCATTAAACCATAAGAATCTTCCTAGTAGTAATTGCAAAATGTAACCAAGGTCTTAATAACCAACAAATTGAGATGTAGCACAAAGTCTCCACCTGAATTGCCCAAGAGTGAGATACGAAGGACAATGAGGGCATAAAGTCATCCCAAGGTCCTTTACACAGAAACAAAAAGAAAAGACACTAAAGGCAATTGTGTGGGCACAAAGTCTCTCCACAGTTGGCTTCAAGATGCCTTCCTAACTACTTTCACTAATTTTGCTTATTGAATTGAACAGAAAAAATATTAAGGAAAAAGATATAAGAACAGTTTCCCCAACAACAAAGATATCACAGCACAAAGTCTAAAAAGTCACTTGCTTTCTTATTCCAATAACAAAATATGATTGAAAAAGAATTGACCTTGCTTTAGTTTGAAATTTGAGGCTTTCAACTATGTATTCTTTCCCAGTTAGTGTGGAGGTGAATGGTAAGGTTATATTAATAATGGGTAAAACATAGAAATGGAATGAAGTCTATAATGGATAATGGTAGAGACTGATTCCATCTGAAACTTGAGGTTTTAGAATGCACATAACTATATCCCTAGTGGAGTCATCAAAAAGTGTTGGTTGAATATTTTGTCAATCAGCGTACTAGTAAACAAAATAGGTCTGATCATCCAAAGTAGGAAGATTGGTCAGCCAAATGTGTACGTTTACCACATCAAAAGGGGACTAATCTCTCCTCTCATCAAGGGGAGGTTCCATATATATGTTATATATATAAACAAAAAATAATACTCAAGGGTAGATAAATCATCCATCTCTCTTTTTTCAGAGATGATGTGTGAAAATCAAAAGAGAAATCTTAGGGATAATGACAAAAAGCACTCCTCTTCTTTCAAAAGTACCATTTAGCAAACCACAAGAATCTTCCTGGTAGTAATTTCAAAATGTAACCAAGGTCATAGTAATCAGTAAATTGAGATGTAGCACAAAGTCTCCACATGAATTGCCCAAGAGTGAGATACGAAGGACAGTGAGGGCACAAAGTCATCCCAAGGTCCTTTACATAGAAAAAAAAAAGAAAAGACACTAAAGGCAATTGTGGGGGCACAAAGTCTCTCCACAATTGGCTTCAGGATGCCTTCCTGACTACTTTCATTAATTATGCTTATTAAATTAAAGGAACAAAAAATATATTAAGGAAAAAGACATAAGAACAGTTTCCCCAACAATAAAGATATCACAGCACAAAGTTTGAAAAGTCACATGCTTTCTTATTCCTATAACAAAATATGATCAACAATCCGAGCTCAAAGTCTCAATAATGCCTTTCAATTTGGGCAAAATTTTATTTCTGATAATCAGATAGTTTGATCCACAATAACAAGAGAGTCCCTTATATAGCCTCTTCAAGAAGGACTTGGGAATAGTAACACATCATGTTGCATTTACCCATTTAGGGGCATTTACCCATTTTCTTTTCTCAATGCAGAGAAATGGGTCACACTATTGATAGTTTGCATCTTTCGATATCCACCTGGTGGTCTACTTCTAGAAACATATCTGATGCACAAATGTTTCTGGTCATTCCTACTCTTTACACTCCTCTCAGTGGTTCTTCCTTTTGGCCTTGGCCTTAAAGCCTTTAAATGCATTTGGGTCCACGCTTAAACCTGTAAGGATCAACGGCTATTTCATTGTTGTGACTTTGATGTCTGTGGGCACATCACTTTCCTCGACAATTCCTTCCACTTTGTCGTTTGATCTTTCTTGAAGGGAACCTACCCTTTGGGCAGTGAGAAACGGTCCACTTTGGGTCGTGAAGAGCCCCGCACAAGGGTATCTACCCTTCAGGTGGTCTTCGGATGGCCTTCGGGCTTCTTTATTTTGGTGGGCTTTATCCTTTATTTCCTTTAGATAAAATGTTTGAAGGAATTCCCTTAGGCAATTTGTTTAAAGGAAATCTTCCTTGCCTAGTCTTTTTGTTAGGCTTTGCTTTGTTTTTTGGGTGAATTCCTTTAGACAAATTATCTAGAGGATTTTGCTTTGTCCTTTGCCTTGTTCATTTTATCGAAAGAATTCACTTTGTTTATTTTGTTGGGGGAACTTTTTTGAAGGAAATCCCTTTGCTCTTTTGGCCTTTGAATTGGTCCATTTGCCCCCTTTCTACCCTTCACAAGGGTTATTTGAGCTCCAAATTAGCCTTTCAAGTTTTTGCAATGGTTCATTTTAGCTTCTGAGTGTCCTCCACAAGGGCTGTTTATCCCTTGGAAATTTGCCTTAGTCTATTTTATTTGAATCTCAAATTGTGACACGTGACAACATCCATTGCTCTAAGAAACAAAGTGAAATGAGGCTCAAAAGATGACACTTGGCAGTATCCATTGAATTCTATTAGGTTTTTGTTTCCTTATTCACTTTTGCCATGAAAGTTCCCTCTACAAGGGCACTTGTGTCTTTGACATTTGGGGCACTCCTTTGAACTTATCGCTTGAACCGGCCGATTGAACCAACTTTGGTTCAGTAGTTCAATGGTTCATTCCCTTATTTCTATTGACCACTTGAACCAAGATTCTTGAAACAAGCCTCATTGAACCTATTGAACCTTGAACCCATTGAACGTTTTGAACCAAAGTGATTCAATGGTTCAATGGTTCAAGCCTTAGTATCTTGTTCTTTTGATTGAACTTGCCTGTAGAAGCCTTTGAACCTATTGAACCATTAGTCTATCACTTCCTTGTTCTTTCTATGCTCTTTGATCTTCATTGTACTGGTTGAAACTTTGAACCTGTGAACTCATTGAACCCTTTGGTTCAAGGTTCAATGGTTCAATCGGTTCATTATTTTTATTTGGCTAAGTCCTTTTGATCTTTTGAACCAAACGCATTGAACCACTTGGTTGTTGAACCTATTGAACCATTGAACCCATTGAACCTTTGAACCAAAGTGGTTCAATGGTTCAACAGTTTAATGATTCAAGCCTTTTTCTTTGTGATAAGTTTTTTGAAGCTGTTGAACTTTGAAGCAGTTGAACTTTAAACCCTGACAAATACACTTAACTCTTGCTACTGATGTTGAACCTTTGAATCCATTAAACTTGTTGAACCAAAATGGTTCAAGGTTCAACAGTTCAATGGTTCAATCATTGCTTAAAAGCTTGCCGATGAACTCTTTTGGTTGAGCCTTGTCATTGAACCAACTTTGAAATAACCTAAGTGTTGAGAGATTGTTTTTTTCCTATAGAGTCCATAGAAATCAACCTATGAAGCCCGTAGAACTTGGCCTGCAAAGTCTGTAGATTTTCTTCCTGTAGAGTCTATAGATTTAAGCCTGTAGAGTCTATAGATTTAAGCCTGTAGAGTCCGTAGATTTATGAAAAGCTTGAAAAATGAGGAATTTGAATACTCAGAATAAATTTTGAGAAGGGCAGAGATTATTTTGGTCTAAGGAACCAAAATAGTTCACATGTTGTCTCAAAAATGAGAAGTCTATTTTTGGGGACAACAGCTGGCTCTAATTGGGGAACATCTATCAATTGTAAAAAAGAATTGAAGGGAGTAGAATCTAGAATCTCTAGTGTCTTCATGTGTATCATTGGGCTATGGAGTCATGTTACCTAGAAATGGAAGGCATCGAAAATGGAAATAAACAAAACAAAATAGAATTAAAAACTACACAAAAATACATATGTATAGATGCAATGATCTAATACTTCAAGAGTTGAAGTGTTTCAGATGTTGCCCATTATGAGGTAGAGAAAAGAGTGTGCCATCTTGATATTTCAGCAAAAAGCTATTTTCACCATTGTGTTGATGAATTATAAATGGGCCTCTCCAAAGGGAGTCAAACTTTTCATGCATCCCTTTTGGTTCTCTCCTTTTGTCCCACAGTAGGACTTGATCCCCAATCTGGAAATCACAATCTTTGGCTTTTTGGTCAAAGAGTTTTTTTATCAGACTTTCATGAGCAATAATTCAGTCCAGCACCATGGTTTTCTATTCATCCAGCTTAGTCAATCACATGATTCTGTTATCAAGAGAACTTTCATATGTCTAATCTTCAATTGCCTTTGCCAATTTCAAGGCTGGCAATTCTAAGGTGATTGGTATTTCAGCATTGATACCATAAACAAGTTGAAAAGGAGACATACCAATTGCCCTCTTTGGTGTGATTCTATCTACCCATAGAGCATTAACCAATGCTTTATGCCATGTCCTTTGATTGTCATCTGCTAGCTTCTTGATGATAGTTACCAGGTTCTTATTGCTTGATTTAGCTTGTCCATTCCCTTATGGAAAATAATCAGAAGAATGGGAGAGTGTAATTCCATAATGGAAACAAAATTGTGTAATCTCTTGGGAGGTGAAACAAGCTGCATTGTCAATAACAATTTTGGTCAGAAGTCCAAACCTAGAAATGATATTCTCCTTGAGGAAATTACATACAACTTCTAAAGTAGCATGCTTATTTGGGATTGCTTCTACCCACTTGGTGATATAGTCAGTTGTTATAATGACATAATCATGTCCAATGCTTGAAGATGGGTTTATAGTCCCAATAAAATCAATCCCCCATTGCTAGAAAGGTTCTTCTATGATCACTAGCTTGAGAGGTAGGCCAACTAACTTGGGTCTTCCAACAAACTGCTGGCAAAGTTCACATTTTCTCACCCACTTATATGCATCTTGGAAAAGACTTGGCCAGTAATACCTGGCTTGCAAAATCTTTTGAGTAGTTACAGGAGTATAAAAATGTCCTCCATAGGCTAAATTGTGAAAATATTTTAAAAGCTGGCTTTGTTGCTCTTTGGCTACACAGTGAAGGAATACTCCATCTATGCTTTTTTTGTACAAGCCATTGTCCCAAATGACAAAATTGGAAGCTTTCAACTTGATAGTCCCCCTTTATTTATAAGACAAATGAGTAGGACATTCACCATAAGTAAGAAAATGAGAAATACTTGAATACCACTCATTGGTAGTGGAGACAAAAAAGACTGTTGGTGTGTCTTCCACTTCAGCTTCTACATGTTGTGTATCTTTTGGCTCATTGTCAGTAATTAATTGGCATAGGCCTTTTCCCCTGACCAGCTTTATTGGCTTGATGTCTAGAATAAAATCTTGGATCTTTGCAATCCAATTGCCTCTTTTTTTGCTAAACTCTTACTGAGTTAATATGGACTTGACTGTAGTGTCAGGAACTAAGGCAGTAGTGTGTGAATTTAGGATACAAAAGCAAAAATGTTTGACTGCTTTCACCACTATATAAGCATGCTTCTCTATGTTTGAATACTTCATCTCATGGGTTTTGAGAGGGAAACTCATGAAATAAATAGGATATTCCATACCTTCCTTGTCCTGTTGAACAAGAATTGCTAAAAGCATGTGTTCAAAAGCATAGTTGTATATGATGAAATCTTTATTGTAATCTGGACAAACCAAGGTAGGGGCATGGGCAATGGTAGTCTTGATATCCTAAAATGTTGACTTGCCTTCTTTAGTCCAGCTAAAGGTGGTCTTCCCTTTCATCATGTTCACAATGTGTCTAGTTTTCTCAACAAATTTGGGGATGAACCTCCTTAAGAAATTCACCTTTCCAAAGAAAGAGTGAACAACATTTTTACTTATAGGCAAATTAAGTTCTTGAATAGACTTGACTCTGTCTGAGTCAATCTTTATGCCTTCTTTAAACACAATGTGTTCAAGGAGTTTCCCCTCTGTTACTCCAAAAATAGACTTCTTAGGGTTCAAGGAAATACCATTCTAGTGGTAGCACTCTAGCACTTGTTGTAAGTGGCGTACATGATCAAAATGGTGCTTTGAAAAGATGGTTAAGTCATCAAAGTATACCATTATGAATTTATCCATCTCATCTTTGAAAGCCAGGTCCATTGCTCTCTGAAGGTTGGCACCAATATTTATCAAGCCAAAAGGCATTTTTCTATATATATGCAAATGTACCCCAAAGTGTGGTGAATGCAGTCTTGTGTGGGTCTGCTTCACCAACTTCAACTTGATTATATCTTGAGAAGCCATCTAACATTGATAACATCTCTAAACTTGTCACTATTTGAAGCACCTGGTCCATAATTGGTAAAGGGTAATTATCTTTCAAAGATGACTGATTTAGATTCCTTAAATCTACACAAATGTGAATTTTTCTACTCTTCTTCCTTACAGGCACTATGTTTGCAATCCATGTGGAATGATGGATTGGGAAGATGATTCTAGCATTTAACATTGTTTGTATCTCAGATAGAATAGTACCTGATATTTTTGGATTGTATTGTCTAGATTTTTGCTTATAGGGCATTGAGTCAACCTTGAGAGAAATGCCATGGCAAATTTTATCAAGTCTGAGAGACTTCAGGTCATCATAAGAATATGCTAAGACATCCATGTATTGATGGAATAAAGTGGTGAAATTGAATCTTTCTTAAGGGGCACAACACTTACCAATGTTAACCATCTTGAGACATTTTTTAGTAGTCAGATTTACTTGATCAAATCCCTGAGAGAAACTTTAGTCTGTTTGTTATTGTTTGATGAATCTATCATGCTTGTCAAATAGTTTTTCAAGAGAAACCAGGCCTTTGGGAATTTTATTTCCTTTCAGCTGTAAGAATTCTTCATTTACATCTGAACTAGATTCAGAGGCTAATTCATACTTATGAGATTCACTGCCTTCAAAATGTAGTTGTTCGAAATTGTCTTTTCATTCCAAGAAGGCAATGATTTTATGATCATCATTGAATACTTACCAATGATCAGCATTGTCAGGAACACTTGGTCTATAGACTAGCTCAATAATATACCTATCTTCTTTAAAATCTAAGTGAGGAACTAAAAGAGTTCCTGAAATAGCAAGTGCATCAGCTCTGTCATTAGATTCCTTGGGTATGGCATAAATTTTGAATGCATCAAAGCTTTCAATTTGGTCCCAAACCAAGTTGTGATAGTGGCATAATCTTTCATTCTTGGTTTGGTATAAGTTTCTCACTTGACAAACCACTAATTCAGCATCCCCTTTGGCACGAAGAAACTTGATGCTTTTCTCTTGAGCAGCCTTCAATCCAAGCAACAAAGATTCATATTCAGCTATATTGTTAGTGTTGCTAAATTGTAATTTGTAAGATGAAGGAAACATATCTCTTTGAGGAGATATCAACACAATTCTAGCTCCTAAACCGGTAGAGGGGCAACTGCCATTGAATTCCAGAGTCCATACCTCATTAGATACTAATTTTTCTTTAGACTTTCCTTCATTAGAGAGGGAGGGTCCTTCTTCATTTGTATTGCAACCTACTAGTTCTTCTGCTATTCTAGTTGAACTAATTTCTAGGTTGACACTTTCAAGAATTTTATCATATGTTTCATGTACTTCATCTGTAGATAGAAATTAGTTACCCATACCTGAAGATTCAAAAAGAATTTGAGCTTCAGGGGCTAATGTTTGGGTGACCACATATTTTGCCTCTTTTTCAGGGAGTAACCTCTTCATTACACCTTTGACAGGTATTCTTGCCTTATATAGGTCCGTGCTTAGTTCTCCTCCCACGTCCTTGCAAAAATTTCATCCAAGCAAAATGCCATAGGATGCTGGGATGTCAGCCACCAAGATAGTCATCTTGATTCTCTTGTCTGGAAACATTGCAAATGCAAATTGGGCATCTTTGATTTTCCCCAACAATGGTACTTGCTTGTTTTCCATGGAGAAACATCTCCCAAATGTTTTGGTCAGTATAAGGCCAATAGATTTAGCTACTTTAGTAGGCATGACATTGTTAGATGCGCCTGAGTCTATAGTACAATTACTTAGCTTGTGACTATTTATTAATAGGGAAACATAGAAAGGTTCTATTTTTATAGGGGCAGCTGAAGGAGTAATGACAAGATTATTTAGAATGGGCATGTTCTTTGGGGAATCAAGAGTTACCTTTTTAGTTTTTTGTCTTGTAGGGATAGTTTGGTTCTTGACACATTGGACCAATTTATCCAATTGATCAAGATTAGACTGCAAATATTCAAATTCAATTGTATTTTTGTCTCTTTGACATGATCGATTATGTCAAATAGCTGAATTGAGCTAGGTACAAAGGAAGGTATTTCAACCTTTTGAGTTTTAGGAGGGATGGGAGGAGGGCTAGTTTGAAAAATTGAAGTAGAAGGTGAAGGTGAAATTGATGTACTTACCTTTTGAGTGATCACCAGATCCATTGACTGGAAAGGCATAGTGGTTCCATGCTTAGCAATTGTAATTACTAGTTGAGGTTGCTTCTCTATCTTCCCTTTATTACCTTGCTAGACTGATTGGTTCTTGGACCTAGTAAACACTGCATATGATCCATCAAAATCTTCTCCTTTGCTTTTGGGTTCATCCTGGTAGTTTAGGAAACCAAAGTGGGAGTCACCAGCTGATTCTTCTTGATTTTATATAAGGAGATCAGCATCATTTTCTTGATTCAATTTAGGCTAGAAAGAGAACTCTAATTTTGCTTTAAGATATCCCATTACTGAATTAGTTGAAGGAGCTTCTAGGGTATGTTTCCCTTGTGGGGGAGGAAGATGATTTTATTTCCCTTGATTCTTGACAACATTGCCCTGATATGACTAATTTGGAAATGTCTTTCTTGGCATATCTTTATATGAAGGAGTAGAAGACATTCCTTGCACCATTTGATTTTTGAGAGCAAGCAACTCATTTGCCAACTTCTACACCATTGGATCTGTGGTGCCTATAGATGAATATTCAGAAGATGATGAAGGTCTATTTCATTTGGATCTCTTCTTATCTTTCTTGCTAAGATGAGATCATCTTCTACCTCAGTGGCCAAATGTTGAGCTACAACAAGATCTATTTAACTAACACATCTCAAAAGAAAACTTACTTCAGGTAACTGAGAATTAATGAAGAAGCATTTGAGATTCTCAACTGTAGGTCGAGCAATTACAAGAATTTTGTTCCTCAGTTTGTCAAACTTGGCTATGAAGTCCCTCATTGGTTCATGAGGTTATTTCTTCATCTGTGTAAGTTGAACTAGAAGTGCATGTGCATCTTCTACAGATTTGAATCTAGCTTCAAACTTAGCTTTGAGGGTATTCTAATTAGTTACTAACTGAGCCTATAGATGATAAAACCAATCTATAGTAGCACCTTGTAATGTTTCTATAAATAGATTGACTACTACATATTCAAATTCTACTCCAATTACGCCACAAGCTATGCTGAAAGTTGCAATGTGTTCATCAGGATGAACTTTCCCATCACCATAGAATTTAGGGAAATTCTTCCTTGAATTGTGTGGAAACTCATGTAGAGGTGGAGTAAGATTTAGAAGACCAAAAGAATTACCTTAGGGGCCTTGAACTGCCATTATATGACTATGAAAAGGAGGAATAAAAAATCTTAGAGGGGTAATTATTGGCAAAGATTTATCAACAGTAGAAGTGGATACATTGTTTGGCAATAGAGATCCAACTTTAGTAGGAATAAAGCTCTTGGTTCATTGGAGGCGAGATGGTGAAAGAAACAGATCCAAATTACTTTGTTGTACCAACTCGAATACAGGGTCAACAATACCTTTAGCCCTTTGGCTTCATGTATAACTTGAATTTTCTAGATTGTGAAACAAAAATGAAAAAGAATTGACCTTGCTTTAGTTTGAAACTTGAGGCTTTAAACTGCGCATTCTTTCCCAGTTAGTGTGGAGGTGAATGGTAAGGTTATATTAATAATGGGTAAAACATAGAAATGGAATGGAGTCTATAATGAATAATGGTAGAGACTGATTCCATCTAAAACTTGAGGTTTTAGAATGCACATAACTATATCCCCAATGGAGTCGTCAAAAATTGTTGGTTGAATATTTTGTTAATCTGCGTACTAATAAACAAAATAGGTCTAATAATCCAAAGTAGGAAGATTGGTCAACCAAATGTGTATGTTTACCACATCAAAAGGGGACTAATCTCTCCTCTCATCAAGGGGAGGTTC
The DNA here is from genome assembly GCA_037957365.1 of Torreya grandis. NCBI lineage: Eukaryota > Viridiplantae > Streptophyta > Pinopsida > Cupressales > Taxaceae > Torreya > Torreya grandis. Next base: position 1,673,084 of record JARHVA010002062.1, read on the forward strand.
CATATATATATGTTATATATATAAACAAAAAATAATACTCAAGGGTAGATAAATCATCCATCTCTCTTTTTTCAGAGATGATGTGTGAAAATCAAAAGAGAAATCTTAGGGATAATGACAAAAATCACTCCTCTTCTTTCAAAAGTACCATTTAGCAAACCACAAGAATCTTCCTGGTAGTAATTTCAAAATGTAACCAAGGTCATAGTAATCAGTAAATTGAGATGTAGCACAAAGTCTCCACATGAATTGCCCAAGAGTGAGATACGAAGGACAGTGAGGGCACAAAGTCATCCCAAGGTCCTTTACATAGAAAAAAAAAGAAAAGACACTAAAGGCAATTGTGGGGGCACAAAGTCTCTCCACAATTGGCTTCAGGATGCCTTCCTGACTACTTTCATTAATTATGCTTATTAAATTAAAGGAACAAAAAATATATTAAGGAAAAAGACATAAGAACAGTTTCCCCAACAATAAAGATATCACAGAACAAAGTTTGAAAAGTCACATGCTTTCTTATTCCTATAAAAAAATATGATCAACAATCCAAGCTCAAAGTCTCAATAATGCCTTTCAATTTGGGCAGAGTTTTGTTTTTGATAATCAGAGAGTTAGATCCATAATAACAAGAGAGTCCCTTATATAGCCTCTTCAATAAGGACTTAGGAATAGTAACACATCATGTTGCATTGAATTTTGTTAAGAAGACATGCTAGAATTTAGGGGCCTTTACCCATTTGCTTTTCTCAATGCAGAGAAATGGGTCATGCTATTGAAAGTTTGCATCTTTCAATATCTACCTGGCAGTCTACTTCTAGAAACATATCTGATGCACAAATGTTTCTGGTCATTCTTTCTCTTTATGCTCCTCTCAGTGGTTCTTCCTTTTGACCTTGGCCTTAAAGCCTTTGAATGCATTTGGGTTCACACTTAAACTTGTAAGGATCAATGGCTATTTGATTATTGTGACTTTGACGTCTGTGGGCATGTCACTTTCCTCAACATTTCCTTTCACTTTGTCATTTGATCTTTTCCAAAGGGAACCTACCCTTTGGGCAGTGAGAAATGGTCTGCTTTGGGTTGAGAAGAGCCCCCTGCAAGGGTATCTGCCCTTTGGGTAGTCTTTGGATGGCCTTCAGTCTTCTTTCTTTCGGCAACCTTTATCCTTTATTTCCTTTAGATAAAATGTCTGAAGGAATTCCTTTGGGCAATTTGTCTAAAAGAAATCTTCCTTGCCTTGTCTTTCCTTCGTGCTTTGCTTTATTTTTCAGGTGAATTCCTTTGGAAAAATTGTTTGGAGGATTTTGCTTTGTCCTTTGCCTTGTTCATTTTCTTGAAGGAATTCACTTTGTCTATTTTGCCAGGGGAACTTTTTTGAAGGAAATCCCTTTGCTCTTTTGGCCTTTGAATTGGTCCATTTGCTCCCTTTCTGCCCTCTACAAGGGTTGTTTGAGCTCCAAATTAGCCTTTCAAGTTTTTGCAATGGTTCATTTCAACTTTTGAGTGTCCTTTGCAAAGGCTATTTGTCCCTTGGAAATTTTCCTTAGTTGATTTTATGTGAATCTCAAATTGTGACACGTGGCACCATCCACTACTCTTAGAAATAAATTGAAATGAGGCTCGAAAGATGACACTTGGCAGTATCCACTGAGTTCTATCAATTTTTTGTTTCCTTAGTCACTTTTATCCATGGAAATTCCATCCACAAGGGCACTTGTGTCTTTGATGTTTGGGGCACTCCTTTGAACTTGTCACTTGAACTGCTTGAACCAACTTTGGTTCAACAGTTCAATGGTTCATTTCCTTGTTTCTATTGATCGCTTAAACCAAGATTCTTTGAAACAAGCTTCATTGAACCTAGTGAACCTTGAACCCCTTGAACAAAAGTGGTTCAATGGTTCAACAGTTTAATGGTTCAAGCCTTGATTACTTATTCTTTTAATTGAACCTGCCTGTAGAAGCCTTTCAAGCTATTGAACCATTAGTCTGTCACTTCCTTGTTCTTTCTAAGCTCTTTGATCTTCATTATACTAGTTGAACCTTTGAACCTGTGAACTCATTGAACCCTTTGGTTTAAGGTTCAACAGTTCAATCAGTTCATTCTTTTTATTTGGCTAAGTCCTTTTGATCTTTTGAACGAAACGTGTTGAACCACTTGGTCGTTGAACCTGTTGAACCATTGAACCCATTGAACCTTTGAACCAAAGTGGTTCAATGGTTCAAAAGTTTAATGATTCAAGACTTCTTCTTTTTGATAAGTGTTTTGAAGCCATTGAACCTTGAAGTGGTTGAACTTTGAACCTTGACAAATGCACTTAACTCTTTTTGTTGATGTTGAACCTTTGAATCCATTGAACCCATTAAACCAAAATGGTTCAAGGTTCAACGGTTCAATGGTTCAATCCTTGGTTAGAAGCTTGTCGATGAACTCTTTTGGTTGAGCCTTGTCATTGAACCAACTTTGAAATCACCTAAGTGTTGAGAGCTTGCTTCTTCCCTGCAGAGTCCATAGAAATCAACTTGTGAAGCCCATAGAACTTGGCCTGCAGAGTCCATAGATTTTCTTCCTACAAAGCATAGATTTAAGCTTGTAGAGTCCATAGATTTAAGCCTGTAGAGTAGATTTCTGAGAAGCTTGAAAAATGAGGAATTTGAATGCTCAGAACAAATTTCAAGAAGGGAAGAGATTATTTTGGTTTGAGGAACAAAAATACTTCACATGTTGTCTCAAAAATGAGAAGTCTATTTTTGGGGACAACATTATGATTATGGTCTTTACCAATGTATGAGCGTCATGCCTCTTTCTTTCCCATCCTAATCACATGTCAGTTTCTCTTCTGAGATCACATCTCACAAAAATATTCAATCACCATCTCACCTTTTTGGCAATTTTTCTTGATTTTTATATTTATGTTTTTAAAACATATCCATATCAAGTAAGGATACTCAAATAACTACCAAAAACCTTACTAAAACTAACAAACCATTGCTTATAATAAATCTACCAAACATGCAACCATATTTTCTATAAATAATATTAAATAGGAAAACTATCAAGCCTACTCCATTTATTTTAAGCATACACCATCAAAAATATGGAAAAATGCTAAGATGAAGTTAAACAATCAATTGTGCATATACTATCACATATATGGAAAATTCTAGTCTAACTCAACTAACATACTCAACATTAACATAATATAAACATCCACATCATTATAATAACTAAAAACATTATCACCATCACATAAACACATCTCACAATAACACATCTCATATATATATGCACTGAATATGAATGTACATCAATGGATCATATATAGCATCTCTCTCTCAAAATGTACATCTTTCATCTTTGGCTCATAGTCTGGTGTGTATACAACATAAATAACAACATCTAGTACTCAAATCCTTAATTCTATAGTTATGTTCATGAAGAAGTGATGTCATAACCACTCTTATCTTATTTGCATCTATATGATCTAGAAGCCATGAATCTATTGGAACTCCCTTATGGACCTCTCATAGTATGTAATCTCATCTAGAGTAGTGTTGTACCTCACTAGAGATACAGTTTGTGGTAGACCCATCATACCTGCTATAAGACCTTGTACTAGTCCTTATGGTGGAGGAGGAGTAGCCTATCCTACTATCAAAATATCCCTCTTTATTTTCAATATAGTAATATAGCCCTATAATGCCCTGGCCTACCCCTATAATGTCACAACCAACCCCTTTAAGACTAATACTTATGTATATGCTACATCTATGGCCTACACTACTATATCTTAGGCTTGTACTGCTACATCCTATACCTATACCAATACATCTTGAGCTTGTATAACTACATCTCTCTCTCTCTCTCATCAATCCTTATATATCTGGTGGTAGCCTCTTGACCTAAACTATGGGATGCAAACCTATTCACCAAGTAAGATAAGCCATTGTGCATCTAGGATATACTACACTTGGGCATGCTGATAGCTCCTTAAAATCTAGTCCATCTATCTCTTAGGGTAGGGGTATGGGTGCTTCTATATCATCCCTCCTATATTGAGGAAATGTAGGAGGCATATCTTGTAACAAACTAAACTATCTCTTGAACCATGCCACAAGTATCATCTCTAGCTCTTTAGCTCATCTCCCTCTAACCCATAACATGCTCTATAAATGGACAAGCTACTCTACCTATCCTCTGAATGTAGGATATGTCAATTAGGGCCTCCAAAAAATATCTATGGGAATCAATCCCTCTATCGTATGCCTATAATACTCAATATCTCACACTATGCCATCTACTCATGTTTGGGCCATACCCTCTCTCCATCATTTCAACCCGACTCTAAATATGGCTGAAATGATGGTGGGTAATCCCAATGGTCATGTCACCATGATATACTCATATGACCAACAATGCAATAAATTATCAACACATAAAATATACCATCATCATAGCCTCAAACCCCACAACTCTCTATATAACTATGCCATAAAAGTTGGTCTCCATGCATACACTATTTGCTACTCAACCATCTATGCCAGTACACCTATCAATTTAATAGGAAATATCCCACCATCTATGTTTGGTAGTACATATACTATAATCCCTATCATCATCAAGATGCTCAACTGATGCTACTCCTTATTGGTAATGTATAGTTGCTCATATGTAAATCTAATTGAGTGATAGGTCACCTCACTAACATGCTCTCCAAACAATGTAACCATGTGAATATCATGCTCCTTTATTAAACATGAGATGAAATCCTCACCCTAAAGTGGCAACTATAAAATCCTGTACACATCCTCTTGTGTCATTATCACCTCTCTGATAGGTAAATGGAAGGTGTTAGTGGTATGATCTCACCTCTCTATCAATGCTATCATCAAGCTAACATCATGTGTAACTCTAAAATATCATCAAAATCATCCTAAACCTATGGCTACCATATGCTTCCACTCATCTATGGTGACATCCCTCCTCATCTATGTCATTAGCATAGGTAGTTTATCTCATAATGTTAATTCCTACCTAGCCTACATCCACACACATAAACCTCAAGTCACATACTTTCCAATATAAACCTCCACACTTTTTTCCCTTATCCTTGGGAGAACCACATTGGCCTAAGGTCCTCAACTAGGCTATGTAGGCATCACTCAATTGATATGGGTTCTTCTGAGGTTAGCTCAGCCATATACTCATCTAACTATTTAACTTGTTAACCCATCTAGACCCTAGGCCTAACTACCTATCTCTCCACCCTAGATCCAATTGCTTATCTCTAAAATACAGGCCCCATAACCTATATCTTAAACTCTAGGTTCCATAGCCTATATCTCACACCCTTGACCCTATGACCTATCTTTTAAGCCCTAGGTCCCAATGACCTATTTCAACCTACCTTTTCTTAACCACTTCCCTTAACAATTTTTTAACCATACCTCAGATCTTTTTCCCTACACAATGGGAGAACTACATTAGATTGAGGCCCTCAACTGAGCTATGTAGGTAACACTCAGTTAACATAAAGTTTTTTGAGGCTAGCTCAACCATTAAACTAGTTGATTAACTCAATTGGGGATCCAAAATTGGCCTTTTCTCCTATTTTGGATTTTTTAGGGTAATTGACATTGGTATTCTACACTGATATTAGCACTTGGTGTTAGCCAACATTAGTACCTATCCACTAACATTGAGGAACCTCACCGATATTAGTGATTGGTTCATCCCTAGGGCTGAATAACCTATCTCCCAACTTTGAGTTTTTCCATTAAAACTACCCTTTAACCCCTCCCAAATTCACATAAACCTACCCTCACCCCATTTCCTACCCATTTGATAGAATTCTTACCCCCCAAAATTCAAATTTAGCCTAAAATAACAAATTAACAAACTTAAATTTAAATTCAACTCAAAGAGGATCTTACCTCATCTCTCCATCTCCTTAAGGTTGGAATAGCCGACACTTAAACCTCAAGTCACATACATTCTAATATAAACCTCCACAATTTTTTCCCTTCTCTTTGGGAAAACCACATTGGCTTGAGGTCATCAACTAGGCTATGTAGACATCACTCAATAGATATGGGTTCTTCTAAGGTTAGCTCAGCCATATACTCATCTGACTATCTAACTTGTTAACCCATCTAAACCCTAGGCCTAACTACCTATCTCTCCACCCTAGACCCAATTGCTTATCTCTAAAATATAGGCCCCATAACCTATATCTTAAACTCTAGGTCCCATAACCTATATCTCACACCCTTGACCCTATGACCTATCTTTTAAGCCCTAGGTCCCATGACCTATTTCAACCTACCTTTTCTTAACCACTTCCCTTAACAATTTTTTAACCATACCTCATATCTTTTTCCCTACACAATGGGAGAATTACATTAGACTGAGGACCCCAACTGAGCTTTGTAGGTAGCACTCAGTTAACATAAGGTTTTCTAAGGCTAGCTCAACCATTAAACTAGTTGATTAACTCAATTGGGGAGCCAAAACTAGCCTTTTCTCCTATTTTGGATTTTTTAGGGTAATTAACATTGGTATTCTACACCGATATTAGCACTTGGTGTTAGCCAACATTAGTACCTATCCACTAACATTGAGGAACCTCACTGATATTAGTGATTGGTTCATCCCTAGGGCCGAATAACCTATCTCCCAAATTTGAGATTTTCCATTAAAACTACCCTTTAACCCCTCCCAAATTCACCTAAACCTACCCTCACCCCATTTCCTACCCATCTAATAGCATTCTTACCCCCCAAAATTCAAATTTAGCCTAAAATAACAAATTAACAAACTTAAATTTAAATTCAACTCAAAGAGGATCTTACCTCATCTCTCCATCTCCTTAAGGTTGGAATAGCTGACACTTATGGTGGCATGCCTCTAGCTAGGTCCCCTCCTAGCTATACCATCTCACCAACACTTATATCTCTTTTCCTCTCAAATCAAATGTTGTAAATAAGTTCTAGTGGGCTGCCAAACCCTTTTTTGTTAGGTTTGGTCACCCAATAATGTTGGTAGTCTTAACCTAAGACACTAATGTTAACACTACTTCCTACTGACATCATTGACATAACCAATGCTTTCACCCTTAAATTAGATTTTTCAACCCCAATCACCACCCTTTGGACTACACCCTCAGTTTGAGGTAGCTTGGAGATCATGTATATCTCCTTGACCATGATAACCAACCTTGGACATCACATATATCTCCCCAACCATGACAACCAACTTTGGAGATCACTACAATCTCCATCCATGATGACTTTTATTGGATATCATGAATATCTCCTTGACCATTTTGAACCAACCTTATATTGCTTATCTTGACTGCTTATGATATCTTGCTATAGTTAGTTATTGTACACATGCATGTATATCAGGTGTTTTGGATCATGACCAAGCTAGTCCTGTCACCTGCAACCTTTTGTGTTTACCAGGAGCACTTCCTACCTTAGATACCTATAACACATGGACCATTGGAGCTAAAAATTTAATCATTTAAACCTTATCAACTATCACATACAAGCTATGCTTTACTTATTTCTATATGAGTCCTCCTCGCCTTTACCTATTATTAATTATGTCAACTTTAACTCATAGCAGTATACATGCATATAATGATGTTATCATGCTCTCACTTAACATCCACCCAACCAATTAACTCCTTATCAAACCAATACCTAATTCTAGATTCTCCTTCATCAGTTCTTATTTTGAGGTGGGATACCTCATTGCATACCTGAAACATCTAGCTCCTATTTTTGTCTTACAATTTGTTAGTACAAATTACAAGATAAAATGGGAAAAGGTAGACACTAAAATTATGTTACACACATGTGTAAATCCCTGTGTCAAAACCCCCCTTGAGCCCCTATTAATACTTAGCATTCCTAATCTATGTTTTCACCCCTCACACATTTAATTAAGTTAATTAAAAAGTACTTATGCCACGTTACCTAGCCATCTCATCCTAAGACTAATTTTTACCCTCTGAGCCACCTCAAGACTTAGTCCCCTAATCCTAACTACCCATGACTTGTTTTCACCCCAAACATAAATTCCTAACTATCTATGTCCTTCTTAACCTTAGATTTCTACCATTTGTTAATGGATACCAAACTTGGCATGAGAAAGAATATAAAATAAGCTAAAAATAGCCCTTTAACCTATTCTTATATCATCAACTTTGGTCAACCCAAAACCAACATCAGTAGGATCACTGACGTCGATTACTTAAGCCAAATTCTAATCTAATATTTAGGTAAAAAAAATTAAAAAAGCTTATTTATTCACATATAAGATTTAACATTTAACTTTCTATGTCCAGGCTTACCGTTACTCTACACAAATCAATCCAGATTAGGAATTGATATTCTACATAGAGCTTGGATTCTTTTGAACCAGTAGTACACACTTATCTTTCATGTTCACCTATTACTTCAACATGCCTGACTAGAGCCATTTATATGGCACTCATGGTTCATATTTTTCATCAACTAGGTATATCTCTGTGTTTTATAATTCCTTTAAATAGTCATTTTACAATTACTTCACATTATACTATTTATCATTTTATGAATGTCCTGACTCTCCCTATAGAGGAGTTGAAAAGGTCTTGTACCTATTTTCCTCTACTCCAAACATACAAACCCTTTTTATATACCCACCTAAATCTTACCCACTCCCTTACAACTCTTCCCAACCTCATAAACCTAGTCACATCCACCTCCCAACTCATAAAAGTCTCTTGTAAACTCCTGAAAACCTATTTCCCCTAACAACATTGATCACATAACTGATGTCAATCATATATCCTTACTGACATTGACTGCCTAACTGACATTGATGATTGTGTATTTCTATTAACCTACCTAAACCTACCTAAACAACCTTCAAAAACACAAATAACTCACATTACCTGTACTGTGTCATTCTATGCTACACTCATATTGCAAGAATGATATGAATATCTCTCTCTTAATCTCTTTTTCATTTTTTTATTCATTACTAATTTTGTTTCAAAAAGTGGACTATCATCCCTGAGGAAGTTTTACACTTCCAAGAACAAGTGCATAGCTTGGAAACCCACTCATATATCTACTAACAAATTTTTTGGTGGTAGTGCTTTCTTATTCATAGGTAGTCCTCTAGCCAAAGAGGAGTTCTCAACATCATCTGGATATGTCATGCAACTAATCTAGGTTCTCTCTAATCTCTAATCCCTACCCTTCATCTTTGTTTCTACTTAAACACCAAATAAATGCAAAATTTAGTGAAACACCAAGATTCTTATAGTCAGATTCTCCCTAAGATGCTTGCTACTATCCTTAATCCCTCTATGCATCTTGATTCTCCTTTATCTGATCCTAATCTAGATCCTATTCCATATCTACACTTAGTTATCTCTTCATACTTTTGATTTTATCTCTCTACCAACCTTACCTAATCCTTGGTGATAGCCTACTTCCTTTAATGCAACTTGCTCCTCTACCCACTCAATGGGCCGATTAGTCATACTATGACATTCATATAATTATCTATAATTGGGCTAGAGATTGTAAACTATACCATCCTTCCCTATATTTTATTCCACTCCCTCTATTATTCCAATCATAAAGTCTACTAACAACTATATCTATAGATTTCACATCAAAAATAATAATTCCTCCACCCATTATTAGAAGCTTTGACAATATATCAACTTGTACCCTACTCTTCCTCATCCTAAAAACAAGAATATACATCCTCCCAAGTTATTACCTGAGCATATTCCAAAATATGAAGAGGTATATTATTTATGTCACTAATATAGTACCAATCACATCTATCATTATCAGACCCTCTAATAACATCTTTAGGATCACCTTGTGACCATTCTTGTGCCTACTATTCATTATCCCATAGGCCACCCACACAATAAGGACCTCCATTATTCCCCTTTGGTTTCTCCAGTTGTGGTCCCTTCTTCCCCCATATTTTCTCCACCTATGGTCCCTTATCCACTTGTGGTTCCTCCACCTATGGATCCTCCTTCACCTATGGTCCCTTCTCCACTGGTGGATCCTTCATGTCCCACATATTTCACTCTTATTCCTTATCATAAATATCCTAAGCATGATGGGCCTCATGAGCATGATCCTTTGGACAAGCCTACATTTTTTTTGAGGAAATTTGATCATAGGTATTTTCTTATCTTTTACTAAAGATCGATGAGACCCTCATTGCGGTTAGGATCTAGCTTCATAAAGATCTATAAAATGTTATAGACAATGTTTGTGGACAAATTTACCAATATTTATGAACATAACATGGTGTTCCTTCACTTCCTTCTTCATTTTGCATTGGACGTGTGCTCTAATTTTATATTTATCAACTTTATATATTATTTTACTTCATGTAAAATTATTACCTCATTTATTTATTTTATATGGCTCTTTATATTTCACATTATGTGTTGTCTATGGTATCATTTTATTTCCTTATGATATCTTATGAATTATTTTCATGATTACATGATTCTCTTTATGATTTCATTTATTTTCATAGATGTCTTGATCTTTTTTCATGATTGTTTTCTATCTTATCCCTATAACATGAATAATCATTATTGTGACTTGGTTATACAAACCTTTATTCCCTTAGTAATCCTTATTTACCATGTGATCAATTAAAAAACAAGTCATCTCATTATAATCCTATTTTACTGATCCACCTTGGATCTCCCTTTATTCCCCTTATATTTCCTTTCACAAATTAAGCATACACATGGTTGAAACTTGGTATAACATACTAGTTCATAGGTAAGCCTAAGTGTTTTAGTAAGTCATGTATTTAGATACTTAGCTTCTTTTATCCAAAGTCTAAAGATTATTTGTGTGCATCACTTTGTCCCTGATGTTGGTTATTGAAATTCCATATGGAGGAGTAATCTTAAAATTCATAAAAAATTCAAAAGATAAATCATTTAAACAAAAGGAAACATTAAATATTTCAAAAGTCAAATCACACTAGAAGATGTTATTCAAAACACATCTCTTTTTTCTAATAAAATCTCAAAATCCATAGTTGGACATATGATAAAGTCAAGGTAAATTGGGGTATGGTAGGCTAGTATATTTGGAAAGGATAATAAAAAATAATAATTTTAGTGCTACCTAATTTCTCACACAAGTACCCAATCTTCATAATAGACCAACAAATCTATAAGAGGTCTTGAGGAATAGGGAACACATTATGGGAAGGTAGGTACATTTTAATTCCATTGTTTAAATAATCAATATAAGTTGATTTTATTACCTCACTTATTTAGATATACAACTTTGTGTTTACTATGAACATGGTATTCTTTATATATTAATGGTCACTAGTCGATTACTATCTTTTCTATGTCATTAGTATGCCTCATGTTTCTTAAGGTTTTCTCATAGATGCCTACATTGTGATTTTTTTACATTCCCTCTTCCATATATAACAATCCTAATATTTCCCATTGAAAAATATTATTTTGTTAACTGATTTTCCCCCTAGGGATTCTCTTTGTGAGTTGTATTACAAGACCATTGATAGGACCAGGCCTTCCTCACAAATTAATAAATTACCATTCCAAACATTCATTTTAACATATTTTCCCATTAATTTCCACCTCATTGGTGTTCCCTTTATGAGTTTTAGTGTAACACCATGGACAAGACTAGGCCTTCCTCACAAACATTTCTAATACCTAAGTCACAATGAAATTACATGTTTCAAATTTGAGATAAATAGTGATTGATTATGAGTTACACATCATTGACATGATTCCTATCTTGATATATTATGTTTTATGATTACTATAGTGATTTTTAAATTATATCTTCTTATTTTCCAATTGCATATAAGAATACAACCATTTTTATTAATTTTTTCATACTTCATAGCTTGATTTAGTGTGATAAATTTAAGTTCATTTTCCCAGTTTTGTTTCTCCTTTATACTTCCCAATGTGATTTAGTATGATTTTTTGACTTAATTATTTTATTTTTATACCATTTGGTTTGTTAGCAGAGTTTTTTGAAGAATAATAACATGCCAAGGATAAAGATATCTATGAGAAACTTCATGTGCATAGAATAGTTTATCATAAAATACAAGAAATTAGATGACAAAAACATAATATGTATTAACTATTATGTGTTACTGAGTAATTTAAGAACAACTAGTATTGTATAAACTGAAATAATCCATTCACAATAGTTTAGATAGAAAGTAACCAAGACATTACACACGAAAGTGCATAAAAGGAACATAACAAGAAACCATATAGGTAACCATAACTAGATAATCTCTATTGATATCTTATAAAAGTGGAACCCTATTCTTATTAAAAAAAAGTATATATAGACATTTCCGCTACATGACTATTCATATTATTCTCATACTTGGTGCCAAAAGTGAAGTCTCTTCATATTCTAGCTTATTATAACTCATAAAGATAAGGCAAAATAGACTATACAATGACAAAATGAGTGCATAACACATGAATATTAGACAAATATCCTATGTGTATATTTATAATCCATGTTCTTCTACCAACACTTTTCCAAACTTAAAATATTGCCTTATCCTGAGACAACATTATAGGATCTCCAAGAATGCACAAGTTATAGGGAGCTAAAGAAATGGTTGGACTAGTATGAGTTGTAGTAATCACTCAAGGCATCATTTTTGGTTTTGACCTCTTGAGCACTACTTAGCTAGCCTTTTGGGTTTTCAACTAAGTAGCATACTGACTTACCACCATTTATAGGTTTTCAATAGGATGGCATAACTAGGTTGCTATTACTTATGGGTTTTAAACTAAGCTAGCCTTACTTATCTTACTAAGTCTTCCAAAATAAAAAAATTTATACATAATTTTCAAAATTTATAGTCTGTGTAGTATTTAACTTAAAGGTGGTAGCATGGACATAGATGAAGGCTGAATAGAAGAGTCCTTGGACCAGGACTGAGTAGCCTTGTATTATGTGATGTTCCCATAGAGATTAAAAGGTGGCCTATATGTAGGTGTATTCATATATTACATAATTAAGTTGGTGAAAGGAGCCAAATCTATTTTATATGCATTCAAATCTAACATCACTTCTTGTATAAAATGTAACAGGGTGCACAATAGAGCTTGGTAGCTAATGATCTATTTTAGTTTTACATCATCAATGATTTTCCTTGTGGCCTTGGTATTAACAACCCTTGTTTAAATCTCTCCTCTTAGCTACTCCATCTTATCTGTATATCTTTGAGATTAGAGGTTAGCAAAATAAGTAAGTAATAGTTAGATCTATCATTTCAAAAGATTATCATGCAAATTATCCTTGGCATTTAATTATTTTTTTATTTCTTCATGTATATCCTCCATATTTGTATTATGGCTTGTCATGGTTGTTTTAGTTTTAGAAACCTTTACAAACTTTGTGCTATAAATATGTAATGTAGTATCCAACTATTTCTTCTAATCAATCAAGATGCATGTGACCTATTAGGATAAAACTATAGTAGCATTGAACATACCTTGGTACTCATCCAAAATAGTGATGAGTGCAGTAGCTTTAACTTTGACATCCTGGCCCAATGTTCCTAATGCATTTAGTTTTTGTGATGTGTACCAATATTTTATTAACTTAGAGACAAGTGTCTTGAGTCTACACTAGTTGGACATTACTTGGTCCCTGATTTCTTGAGTGACCAAATATAAACAAGTATCCTAGATGAGTTTTGTATCATTATATAGTCAAGTCTACAACTTGATGTTTTTGGCCTTAGTTTGATTGAATTACTACTCCAATAAGGTGGCCTTCTATGTGATGAACTCTTGGAATGATGCAGTTCCCTTCAATTACTTCATCAATGGTAGGTTGGAAACATCTAACAATGCTTCTTGATGAAATGGGAAGGTTTCCAAAGTTTTTGTAGTATCTAAAGGATCAAAATGTGGCATAATCATTATTGGAAGGGAAAAGGTGGTGTGCTAATCACCCAAAGTTGGAATAACCCAAAGCTAGACTCCTCCCAAAGGCAAGTCTAGTTACCACACACTTGTTACACCTATGTATTTGAATTATTTTTACACTAGCTACTCGAAGCCATCTTATTTATATTATTCAATAACTTATCATTACTAAACCTTACCATCTTCTTAAGTCTTCAGTTATTACACAACATCTTCATCCTATTTTCTCTTTACTTCCTCCACTATTTTCTAGTTTAGCTCCTCTTTCTCAACTTTATTTTTATGTTCTTGTTCTTCTAATTCCTTCTTTTATTGTCCTTCCACCTACGTTTTGTGCACATTCTCTTATTCATTTTTTTGCTCTTCAATCATAATAGAATTATCTTTTTTGGACTTAACTTGCACTTGTGCCTCTAGATTTGCCTACACTTTACATGTATGCACTTGTTATTCCTATGCTTGAACCTCATATTTATCTAAGGCTTTAGGTTATTATTATTTATTATTCCTCATAGCTTCATTGGCTTGGTTTTGGGTGAGAGTGGCATCCTTCAGAGTTTTATTTATGTTTGCCTCTACATCTTTTCATTGTTTGTCTTCTTCTACCTTGGCCTTGACTATGAGTGTAGCCTATTTATTCCTTTGATTTTCATCCATATTTTTTGGTTTGTCTCTTGTGCCTATTTTTATGCATTGGTATCCTCTAATGCCTTCTTTCCTAAATAGCCTATTGGCATTGAGATTGTATGTCATGAGCCTTTTTCTTCGCCTCAACTTCCTCAACTTGGCTACATTCTTGATGAGCTTACTATTGTTGGGATTGCTCCTTCTAGCACATATTTTATTCTTGACATACTCACAATTATAATACATGAGCTACTTCTCCCATGAATCCTTTTTATCTTCAGTTGTAGGCTAATCTAGTATCAACTCTATGATAATAGGGTATTCTCCTATGGGTGGTGAATCATTCAACCATATAAAAGAGCAATAAATAAATGGTTTTTTCTACCCCAAAGTAAATAGCCTACATTTATTTGGTAGTGAAGTTGAGGAAGGAAAATTATACACTTCTTACATAATGAATGCCTTATCAAATGTGCATTTTTTGAGAGTAGGAGAAACCCTAACCTCTCATTGGGTTTTGGGTCTACACACTAGATTATCCTATAGACAATCAGGTAGTGGAAAAATATGTCGATGGTTTGAAAGTGGTGGAATTTTTCTCCTCAAAGAGTTTGGCCATTTTCTACTTTTATTTAGCCTCTTTATGCATGATGTCGACAAAGATGGATGTTGGGCATGGTGGTATTTCTATGCAAAGAATTAGAGTGAACTTATTACAAATTTTATTTGTGTGCACTAATTTATAGAAGAACAAATATTTATCCTCCTCCTTCTCATATAGTTCACCTACCATATATTCAAGCATTACCTAGAAAACATCATATTTATTAGTCCCCATCTAAGGTAGGTCATAGTTACTTATGATTTATGGTACTTTGGAGTCATCCAACCAAGTTGATATACTCCCCTTCTTACACTTTGGTGGAGGTGATGGTTTTTGTTCTACAAAGAAATCATGATTTACTTTTTACTACTATGAAGTTGTTGCTTTTGGTTGTGGCTATGCTGAAGGAACTAATGTGCCAAGTGGTATAGTTTGAAGAGATATCACATAACTATCTGCATATGATTTTTTCTTAGTGACCTCAGCCTATGCCATGGCCATAGTAAAAAAATATGGTATGGGTCCAAATGGAAAGCTAGGTAGTTCATGTATATGAATCAAAATGACTTTTGAAAGCAAAGTGACAACATCATGTTGTGTCAAGTATTACATGATGTTTGGCAATACTTGTTGGTGTGTATAAATAAGCTCCAAACACTCCTCCCACCATTTCTTGAATTTTCCATCATAATATATGGTTTCAGGCTTAGGTATCCATATCAAATTTGAAAATTAATATGTTGGTCAGTATTCAATCTCTAGGTACACCTCTCCTTTAGGGGACTTCCATTAAGTGAAACATAGTAGAAAGATTAAAAATGGGTACTAGAAGGTCATTTTGGAAGTCATGCAGAACTTGTAAATGTTCATAATTAGATCTTGTATAAAGTACTTAGGCTAGTTTAACTTCTCATTGTGATGGATCATGTGATGTGAAATCTCAATCACTTCTTTGGGGATTTACTTTATAGACTTGGTGGTCTACTAAAATCTATATGTAATGCACTCAACCAAGATGTGCACTGGTTCATATTAGATATATTTAGTTTTGATAACTTAGGACCCTTAATAATATCAATCTTTAACTTTTTGAATGATAGGAGGTGTTCTTGACTTGTAAGGAGCAAGATAATCACCCTGCATAGACATGCCCAAAGCTCTGGCCATTAATTCGATGTTGATGATGATAGTGATATCTAGGCCAATGTAAATGTTTCCCTCATTATAGAGGGCAAGAAGGATTTGCAAAATCTCCCAAAAATCTATAAAGGTAGAAATCTGAAGTAAGTGCTCAATGTCTATGCTATGGAAATGATGTGGGCCTACAAGAGAAAGTGGTTGTGTACCATCTACTAGATCTGGTTAGATTTTTTTTTGTTCTACAACTCAAAAGTAATAAAATAGATATAGATCATTATACTTAGTCTATCACAATGCAATATAAATTCCCATTTCTTCCTTGTAGGCATCTATCAAATTTTTGATGAACTATGAATGATCCATGGTATTTTAATACTAAAAATTAGAAACTTTTTACTTTTTGTGCTAGATAAGTTGGCTCAGCTCTAGAACTTTAGCTCATAAAATGGTTGTAAGAATGAAATGTACACTCAGTTTACAACCTTATGCCATTATATATTTCACACTTGTTGGTTTCTACCTGATACCACATTGAGTTATCCTTTGATATCAATTTAAATGCTAATATAAAAAATCTTATATGATCTAGCAATAAAAGTAGTTAGTTATTGGCATATGCATTGAGATACACCATTATATTCTTTACTATCCATACTGGGGTACGCATTGATGATGTTTACCCATCACCTATTTGGTGAATATTAGATTAATCAAACTTATGCTCTAGCATTAACTACTTGGGATGACCATTATACTATTGAGATCTTGGATAATGTGACTTAACCATATATTTCTCAAAATTAATTGCTTTCTTTAACTTCTATTGACATCAATAATGATGCACCTAAATTTTTATTTTCATGGTCATTACACCCTATACTTATTATCATGGTTCCAAAATTTGGTGACGATATCATCTAACCAAAAAACACACACACAAAATAAAAACATAAGAAAACATATAGAAATAGGAAATCCTAATCTACTTGGTGCTACTCAACACCCACTCTTTTGGTAGAAAGAGATCAATTATGACTATTCGTAGTAGGGCTTAAGCTTACAACCATTCAACTGCCCTAGTATAATAGTTCCTTGGTTTGATTATTCATGTATAATATAAGGCCCTTTGCACCTGATCTGTAATTTACCCAAAAATACTCTAAAGTGACTATAATTTAACAAAATTGGTTGATCTTTATGTAATTTCTTATGTTGTAGGTTTCTATCATACCATGGTTTCTGACTTTGATTATGAACTTCTTGCATCCAATATGATCTGCATTGATACTCATCCATCCAATTCAATTCAAGAAGCCTATTTGTGAGAGACTCATGATCCCCTAGTCTCATAACCATTAAAATGCACAAATTGGGTACCAAATATTCCATAGGCATTACTACTTCAAGCCCATAAACAAACTAAAATGGATTAAAACCTATAGCCCTATTAACATTCATTCAATAAGCCCAAATAATCATAGAAATGTGATTTTACCAATCATCCCTCTTGACATCATAAATCTTTTTTAACATCTTTCCTAACACTTAATTAGAAGCCTTAACTTGTCATTACCTTGCAAATGGTACATAGTACTTTTATGATAGGAAATCATGGATTCTTTAGTAAGAGATTTGATAGCATTATTTAGGAAGTGTGTCCCTTGATCACTAATGAGATTGATGGGGCATCCAAAATATATGATAATATTCTCTTAAAGGAACTTTGTTACATATTTCACCCCATTATTAGGTATTACTATAGCTTTAACCCATTTGGTAAAGTAATATATCATTGTGATAATATACCAAGCTTTGCTATGTTGACTTGAGGGATTGATAGGTCCTAAAAAATTGATCCCCCTCTATTTAGAAGGTTGTTTGGCTAATAAAGTCTACAAAAGAATTTCATCCTTCTGGTGTGGCTTACCCATTCATTGATATACCTCATAATGCTACACTACTTTATGTGCATCTTGAAAAATATTTGACCACCATAATCCACTCTATAATAGTTTTCATGTAGTAGCTTCTTCGATAAAATTACCTCTTCCTATTCCTTGGTGTGCTTCTTGTAAGAGATATAGACATTCATGTTCCATAACTACCCTGCACAATACTTCATCCTTCTCCAAATGATACAAGAGATAATTTATAATAGTATATGGCAAAGTAATGATGACAAAATATGTCTTTTCTCCTTATTATTAGTGCACAGGGAATACCCATTGTTTTAGTAAATTATTAATTTATTCAAAATTCTCAAGTATCATAGAAACTCAAAATACATGGGCATCATGAGAACTTACCCATTCATGATATGACTGAGATGATTTGGCCTAAATTTTTTTCTACCTGGCTTGATGTTAATGTGTTATTAGAATTATTGAAATAACATCAACCATCTTGAAATTCATCCTCTGAGCATATTCTTATTGAATAGGTAGTGTAGAGCTTGATGATTTGTGAAAACTTTAAATGGTGTTACAAGAAGATAATGTCTAAATTTTTTTAGTGAAAACACTATATCCAATGCTTCTCTTTCAATTGTCATGTAATTATTTTCTACATCAAACAAATTTCAGCTTACAAAATTTATGGGGTGGTCTAGTCCACCATCTCTTGGTTGTGTAAACATAACACTAATTGTGATACCAAAAGCATCAAAATGCACATGAAAGGGCTAACTCCAATCTAGAAAGATTGGAATAGGCATAGTAACCAATCTCTGCTTTAGTTTTATGAAATATAATTGACACTCAAAGTTCTAAATAAGCTTTATACCTTTGTACAATAAATAATCCAATGGGGAAGAAATGGTTTCATATCCCTTGATGAAATTTTGATAGTAACCTATGTGGACAAGAAAGGATCACACTTCTATTGAGTTGACTAGTGGGGGCATACTAACAATGACTATAATTTTGGACTAGTCCACCAAAATCCCTTCATTGCACACCACATGACCTATTAGGATACCAAAAGGTGTAAAAAATAAGCACTTTTTAAAATTTATCGAAATATGTAGATCTCAACAGTGTTTTATCATGAGGTGAAGCTTAGAAAAATGATCTTTAAATAAAGAGAAGAATGCCCAATTATCTAAATATATTTCCACTAAGTTATGAATGAAAATTTTAAAGGCAGACACCACTACTCTATAAAAAACTTCAAGTTTATTATTGAGGCCAAAATGCATTACCTTGTATGCAAAGGATCCCCATTCTATGGAAAAATTTATTTAATCTCTATTTTCTTTTACAATTGGTATTTGATGATACCCACTGAACCCATTTATGAAGGAGTAAACTTCATGACCTGCAATAAATTCCAAAACTTCATCTGTGAAACGAATCATAAATGGATCATTCACACACGTGTCATTCAAAATTTTATAGTCACCACATACCCTAATCTCCCTTATTTTCTTAGGCTATACTACCATGGGATTAACCTAATCTGCCTTCACTATAAGATAGATTATACCTTCTTTCTACATTCTTTCCAATTCAGCCTTCACTTTCAAATTTATATCTGGATTTAACTTATACAACCTTTTCTTTATGGGTCATGTGAACTCCTTGATCTCAATATGCATTTCACCTAGGGAAGGATCTATTCCTATGACTTCTAAAAAATTTGTGTGAAACACATCTTGATAATCCTATAGTAGTTTCATAGCTTTTAAAACTTTAGATTTAGTCCAATAGTCACCCATATGTGTCAATTTAGGAATATCATTATTTATAGTGTTTACACATACTTTGTAATAGCTTGATGATAAATATTGCACTTTTCCTTAGAAATATATTCTCATAGCATTATTTTCTCTTCTTACTCTAAAATATGTATGTTACACAACTTTTATTCTTTAGTGGGTTCTATGACTAGATTCCTTAATGGTTCTACTGGCCATTTAGTTTCAAATAAATCAATTAGATTGATATCACCATCAGTATCTAAATTTTTAGTTTCTTCCTCTTCCTCTTTTATTTGATGGCATAACTACATAAGATATTATTCTTCCATCTTGGGAACATTATATCTTATGGATACAATTTTCTATGTAGTAGACTTCATCATGGTGCTTAAATCTCCTCTACGAGCCCATGGTATAGATTTTTTATTTTATTTTGAGTAGCAAATTATGAACCACATGATTCTCATCTTCAAAATCAAAAGTTTGTATGAAGTCACTCTACACCTACACCCAGTGCTTTATCTCCCTCTTGCATTTCTTGATACATATACCAAGATGATGGTAAAGGGGAAAGTGTGTAATGAAAGATATGAACCCATTACTTAGGTTCCACATGTTCTTCAGTCTAAACCTCAACACATTTGTGGATATGAATTTTAGGGCACTCACCTTCCTGAAAGAAAGGCCAATTACTTATAATTACCTATGATAGTTGAAATATTCTAATCATAAGTTCATAAGCATCATCCCAATCAATATGATCATTTATATGAATTAGCCATCATATCACTACAACTCCATTCAAAGTGTAATTCAAGGCTCTAACCTACTAACTGATTATATACACATGAACTTGTAGGTGCATAATGAATTGATGGATATCCTTGGTCATAAATTACAAAGAAAGTTGGCTTTCATTCACAAAGACCATTTTCATAGGTCAGAGTCATGATCACCATGAGCATAATTGAGTAGATGCATATCCGAGTCTTTACTTACAAATGAATCTATTTCCCAAAGCAAGGTGCCTTCTATGGTTGGCTCTATATAATATTGCATATGATCGTTTGATTGATAGAGAAAATCAATTTTTGAGTGAATAGGTGATTTAGTAGACATGGATGCACAATCTTCTATGACAAACTGAGTGCCAATGGTTAAGTAATTATTAGTTTAATATTCCATTATTCAAATGTTTTCAACTATTTAGTGAGTAAAAACTACACCTAAGGTTTATTATTCCCATAAAATAAATTACACTCAGCTGCACATAGAGCTTTAGACTTCTCCTTAGAGTTTACCTTCATCTAGCTAGTTTTTTGTGCAACGTAAGGAGACTTTGGTTTATCCAAAATTATGTATGGTTTATGTGACTTATTTAGAGGAATTAATATAATATTTTCTCCTTGATGTGCCTTTAATTGATTTTTCATAGTATTGATAGTCATATGACCATCATATGCCCTTTTCTTGCCAATTAGTGTAGGCTAATGAGTTTTTATTGTCTTCATATTGATGACTTCAAAGTCATCTCACAAGCTCAATTTTGTGACCTTGATCTCAATGTATTCTAATGAAACAATGGGTTCAAACTCTTCCATAGTTTGATAAACTCATATTCACTAGGGTGTTACTGTGAATTGGCCATCTAATCACCTCCCATGTAGACCTAGGGATCATGTTAACCATGCTACTAAAATCAAAGATAACATTTGGCATTTCATACCCTACAAATTCAATGTCATTTCATGCATCTACATCCTATGGCTTCTTTATTTTTACATACCAAACAAGTTTTTCTATCTTCTGCTTCCCTTGTTATGCACATTCCAATAAATTATATAGTATATTTTTAATGTTCTAGGAAATATTGTCATTTCATAGTGTACTTAGTAGCTTCTGTAAATCTATCAGCGCAGTAACAAATCCATCCTATCATATAATGTGCATAATCTAACCATACATTTGGGAATCTACTACTATAACATCTCCTTCTATAGTGGTTTGGTGTTGAATATTATTCAACATCTATGCGACTTAATACATCATCCCTTTTTCTATATCTGGGTCCAAGTATTTATCCTATTTCAATTTCTAGATTCTCTTATCTTAAGGCATTTTGAGAGGATGCAATCCTCTCTCTATGTGATGGTGTCTCATAATGGCATTTAGAAATATATCCTCCTTAGGATGCATATTCACCATGTTAACATTCCTAATGGCCTTTTATTTTATTTGATTTTCCAAAATAGGATAGTCTTCTATCTCATGCTACTCATATACCCTATAATATGCACAATATGACTACCTTTGGGGATTTAAAGGATAATTTTATTGCACATAGTTATAATCTCCACATAAGTAAAATTACAAAGGAGGGAATTGATAATTATTTACTTTATCACTTTGATAACCCCCTCTGTATCCACCTCTAGATCCTCCTCTATTCAAATGATAGCCTCATTTATAACCTCCCTGTTACTACACTATATTCTAGTTTTGAGGTTGCTAGGTATTATCTCCAATGCCATATTATTTTTATAAAACTAGTGGGGTCTAATTAATTTGATGTTATTGTATCATTATTATATTCCAAGGTACTGAGTACTAGTATTGTAGTGATGTGGTATCTAACCTGATGAAGGAGGAGTCCATCTAGATAGACCTTGAGCCTAGTGCTGAGATGATCTAGGAATATAATGCAGACCTATTTAGTTCACATAACACTATCAATCTCTAGGCCTTAAATCATCTACTTCATTTAGGATACTTATTTTCCATTAATTATGAATACATTATTTGTAATATCTTCTTTGAGATCCTATAAATCCCTATAAGTCTTTTCATCATGATTATGCGATTTAAAAAAATTACAATACAAACTCTATGGGTTTTTTAAATACTATTACAGGAGATGGCATTACATTTTTACATGCCACACTATTATATAGATTTAACATAACTATCTTAATCTTAGGATATTTATTCCTATAATGTCCTTCTTTCCCATACTCTATGTACCATAGACTTATCTTAGGCTTATCTACTTCATGATAATGTTACATCCTCTTCATAAAAGATTAAAATGTATTTTCAATCTTAGAACCCATTATGGGAGCTTCCTCATAATCTTCAATTTTTTTCACTCAGATAGTATTATCTTTACCATATGCCTTAGTAGAAAATTAAGTTTGTCTTATAGCAAATCTAATCCTAGAGTGCAATCCTTTGATAAACCACATAGATTTATCTTTATCTGCTAGGGAAAACCCCACCTTATTCATAACATCTGAGAACCTATGATCATAATCATAGATTGATTCTCCTCACTTCAGCCTAATATCCTTTAGGTCTTGAATAGTCTAACATGTACATTTCTTTATTTTAATTTTTGTGATAATACACTCTTTAACATGTAGATTTTCCAAACCAATATCTATGTGGTATATAAACTCAAGTGTTCTTCCATTTAGTGCTCTAATTAGTTTTCACTTATTTATAGCCTCATTTATAATACCCTTAGCTTTCCATTTCATCTCACATGTTAGTAAGTACTACTTAGGGTTTACAGACCCATCATATAGTGTCAGGTCTATAAATGCTTATAAAGTACCCATATTAAAATTGGCGTCAAGGGGATCTACTTCAAAAATTTTATAGTGGGAGGCTATGTTATGTGAGATCCTTCCTAAATACTATGAGTATTTACCAATGAACTGGGAGATTTTGTCTATACACTTTGCTTTTTTTGTATTTTTTTGCTTTTCTCTTCTTGGTTTCAATGAACCCTATGGCCTTCAAAGCCTTACTCATTAAGGCTATTTTAATTGTAGTACCCCATCAATTCACTTGATCTAAAAACTAACCTTACCAACTATTATTTGCCTATTTTTTTGGTTGAAAATTTTTACTAGAATATAAAAAATTGGGTTATGGGGATGTGTACTCTTCCATTGAATGATTCTTTCCTACAACTACTCTTTCCATGATTGAACTTGTGATTACTTTGTGACTTTGTCCTAATTATTTGGTTAATATTTCATGTCCTTCTTTTGGTAATACCCATTCTTGTACCTGTGTACTACATCTATCAACTAATTGATCTACCTCTACACTATTCTCATTTTCATCTTCAAACATCTCTTCTTCCTCTCGCTCTTCGTCACTTATTTCTTTCTACCGACATTCATCTTCATCTTTCATCTCATATTTCTTTATTATTCATTCTTAATCTCTTTCTTATCATTAATCACTTCTTCCTTCTCATTATTTAACTATTTTATTGATACTCTTAACTCTACTCACATCTACCTAGGTATTTTTCTACTTATTCCATCTATTCTATTTTCATAGTTTATGTTTTGAATTTAGACTCTTCTTCCCTCATGTGTCCATTCTAGATTTAGGCCCAATAATTATATTCTCATTTAATCGTCATTTACTATCATGTTTCATACACACCCATATGCTTGAATTGACTACTCCATATTGGCTAGAGTAGGTACCATGTCTTTGTCCACAACCAATGTCTTCACTAGGATAGGTAGTTGCTACAAAAATTTCCCTTGAATTCCTCTAATGAATAAGTCATTTGTATCTTTGAAAACTATGTATCCTCATACTACAAACTTAGTTATATATCCATCTACTATAGTATCAAACTAATGATCAATTGTTCTTATCTAGTTAGCTTTCAATCTCTGCAACCAATATATTTTTTATTCAATCTATATTATAGTTTCTTCCATCCTTGGTCTAAAGCAATAATATTCCAACCATGCTAACTAGTTAGCTAGCAATTCAAGCAACTCATGTTAGAATATTTTGTAAATTTCTCCATAAATATACTCTTGAATGATCTCCTAAACTATAAGACTAGTCCTTATTGACTCTTCTTCTGCAAAATTACATATCCTTTGGTCCAACCATTTATCAATATCTCTCTACCCTAGTAATCATATTAAGATAATTTCATCCAAAAAAAGTTTCCACACTCATTGCACCATTGTTAGCAGAGCTTCTTAAAGCATCATAACATGCCAAGGATAAGTATAATTGTGAGATGACATCATGAACATAGAATAATTTATCTTAAAATATAGGAAATTGGATGACAAAAATGTAAGATGCATTACTTATTCTACATTATTGAGCAATTTAAGAACAACCAATACTGTAAAAATTAAAATAATGCATTCATAATAGTTCAGATAGAAAGTAACCAAGACATTACACATGAAATCACATGAAAGGAACATAACAAGAAATCATACAAGTAACCATAACTAGATAATCTCTATTGATCTCTTCTAAAAGAAGAACCCTCTTCTTCTTAAAAACAAAAGTATATATAGATGTTTCTAATCTATGACTATTCATCTTCTTCTCATACTCGGTACCAAAAGTGGAGTCTCTTCATATTATATCTTATTAAAACTCATGAAAATAAGACAAAATAGGCTATACAATGATAAAATGAGTTCTTAATATACAAATATTAGATAAATATCCTACACAGCTTTATAATCCACATTCTTCTAGCAATATGGTTTTCATGTGCTTTCCATTTTATTTCATTATTTTCATAATTACCAACGTGATCTAGTGTGAATTTTCTAGTTTTAATTTGGTAAAAATATTTTTCATGGTTTAAAAACATTTTGGCATCTCTTTTTACCATCTTTAGTTTATTATATTTATTCAACTTTTTTTATTTCACATTTCCCATTGTGATATAGTGTGTCGTACATTTGTTCTTGATTACTTATACTTTTCCAAGTCATTTTTGCCTTTTTATTTATAACCATGCATGTGTATCACATAATGTTAAAAAATAATACACTCTTCATATATTTCCTATAGCATATACAATAATAGTCAAATGCATGTGATGAAAGAAATATATCCATGAATCAACATCTAAAACCAAATACAACTCATTAGATCAAATCCAACTGTCTAAATCTCTCTCTCTCTCTCTCTCTCTATATATATATATATATATATATATATATAATCTAATACAAAGTACAAACTAAAAAATAGATCCAACTCTATGACTGGGCTCCATCATGCCTATCATGTGGCCTAGCTACACTTCCCATAGATGTCTAGGACTATCCCCTATGAATGGTATGCTAAAATGAGGTAATCTAGGATCTAAAACCTACTACATGTCCTTGTAAGTTGGCCACATGGGCCTGCACCTATCCAAGTTAGACCATGGTAGCCATATATACTTCTCTCTCTTGAGTCAAGGGCTATTAGACCTATGCCTCTCCCTCTCCCACTCCTATTGGTGGTTGTAATCCATCCCTACATGCTTGTAACTACCTCACAACCTCTCCCACTAGTCCAAACTATCCTTCCTAGGCTGGGGTAGATGGAACCATAGGAATATATAGAATGGTGGGGTCATATGATGCCATCAACCCATCAAAAATGTCATGATGTGTAGATATAATTAGGGCTCCCCATCTAACCTCCTCTATCACTAGATTTGTAAAACCAAAACCAAATAGATATTAGATCACATATATATATCTCAACATTTATCTATCTACTTTGAACACATGTATCTAGTATTATATATCAAAACATAAATCAAAATCATAAAACTTCTCACCAATACTAGTAACACCAACCACCATCTCCCTATCTACTCTCCCACTAATCATGGTCTCTATATTTGCTCATCCCTTAAGCACCTCCTTCATGGATCACTTCAACACTAGTGCAAATCCATGAGTCATCACTCATACACACCATGAAACTCTCCTAAGAGGTGTCTCTATAGTCTAATTATGTATTTAAATGGTTATTGGGTCATCTTGTGCTATCACC